>CM026396.1:26353568-26441948 GCA_014843695.1 Archivesica marissinica | reverse complement strand
TGAAAAGTGGACATATACTGATACATTGTAACTAGTGAATTTGATCATTGTGAATGAGTACTGCACTAGACCTTTTGGAAGCTTGGAAGCTACGAACAGTTCGGTGTGAATGATATAATAAAGACTTCTTGTGTTGGAACGTATCATTGGAGACTACTAGACTATAACATTGATGAACAATGAGCATGGATATGATAAACTGTTAAATTGAAAAATTGTGATAGTGATATGTATATACAGTGACAGAACTGGAACATTAGGAAGTGACAATAATAGTTCAGTAGCTTTGGTTCGTGATATATAGTATACGCTAGTAACGGAATAGTCATGGCGGAATACTTATCAGAAAAGGAGTTACGGAAAATAAGAAGAGACAGAAGGAGGCAAAACGATGAAGATGAACGTAAATATATGGAGAGACAGGTAGAGGAGAAACACAGTAGAGCAATGAAAGAATTAACTTTACAAAAAGAGAATCAGCGACGGGAGAGACGTGAAAAGAGTGAACAGAGAAAGAAAGTGTCAGACAAAGAATATGAATTACAGGAAATGAAAAAGCAAATGGGTATCATGGAAGAAAAAATGAAGTTGTTGCAAGAGACAAACATGTTTAATGAAAATGACGCATATGAATTGCGAACAGGAAATAAGGACATTACGGTACATGAGTCTAGAGACGATGGAACAAATAATCTAGTAAAGCATACATACACACACAGTGATATGCATAGACATGAAAGAGATGTGGAAGAAGCGAATAAAGAACACGGACTAAATTACAGTAGTCCTGATGATGTAAATAGTGATGACTCGTATGCTACTCTGGATGAAGTAGAAAACACAGAAAAGAGAGATATGGAATTGCAAAAACGTACTAGTTCAGAAATTGATAAGTGTGAACACCTGAGTGAAAAATGATATAGAGAAATGAAATGGTTAGAAGAGAAAGCAAAGAAGTATGAGTTAGACAGTAAACCTATTCATGATTGTGAAAAGAAATATGGCAGTGAAGGAAATATGCGAAGACGTTTACACAACGACAGCATAGAGAGTATTAATAAGAAGGAAAACTTTCCATCGAATAAAGTAAGAGAAGTAAAGAGAGAGAAGTTTATTCATGAAGCAAGTGATGAAGAATGTGAACTAAGAGAACTAATAGAGAAATTACGAATGAAAGAGTCCGAAGTTGAAAAAGAAATAGAAAGAAAAGATAAACTGAAAGACATTGATAGAAGAGAAAGAGAATTACAAAGACAACGGAAGTCGATAGTAGAAAGGGAAAGACAGATACAGAAAGAGGAACAGCTAAGACAACTTAGAGAACAGGCAGAAGTATTAAGGCGAAATTTGAAAGAGAAAGAAACTACTCTAAGTGAATTAGATGAACACGAGGATCACTATGGAAGGACAGATAGTCATACACGTCAGTTATTTAGTAAAAACTGGAATGGAAAGTTACTAAAACCATCTATTCCCAATTTCACAGAAACTTCATTCGAAGAGTGGAGAATGGAAGTCGAAGTGTGTTTGAAATCGGAATTATATGATGAATACGTGTTGAGACAAGCAATTAGAAATTCGCTAACAGGGAAGACACGAACGATATTATTAACGATGAAACCGTCAACAACAACTAGAGAGATAATAGACAAATTGGAAAATGTATACGGAGATATAAAGTCTGGAGAAGCTGTTTTAACAGAGTTTTACATGTCAAAACAGAGAAGAGTAGAAGGAGTTGCTGAGTGGGGAATTCGATTAGAAGAAATTATTCAGGCAGCAATAGAGAAAGGACATGTGCAAGAAAATCAGAGAGATGAAATGCTTAGAACGAGATTTTGGAAGAAGCTATATAGTGAAAAGCTAAAGAATGCGACACGAATGTATTTTGAGACAGCTAGTTGTTTTCAGGAACTAAGAAGGAAAGTGAGAATAGAAGAAAATGAGATGAGAACAGCTGACGATGAGGTAATTGGACATGAAGAGAAAGGAGCGTCCGTACATCTCCAAACAGATACAAATGAAGAGTTAGCAGTTTTGAAGGATTTGGTTGAAAGAATGAAGTATGTTGAGTCTGCAGTAAGCAAGACAAAGGAACAGCAACGCAATGATAGATACGGATATAAAATGGACGAGAGAATAGAGAGAGGTTATATTGATAATAGATCTGGAGACAGATATGGGGATTACAGAAGAGGAAATAGGTGGAGCCGTAGGGATTCCGAATGGAAAAGAGATGATAGACCAGAAAGACGTGATAGCGATAGAGGTACTGGATACAGAGGGAGGTATAATCCAAGAGATAGGAGAAATGGACAGAGACAGTATTATAGTAGAGACAATGAAGATTGGCATCACAGCTCAGATCTTAGATCAGAACATTATGTGAATAGGAGAAGTGATTTAAGAGGTGATTACGGTAGAAGAGGTATAGATGAAAGTACTAGGAGAGAGCACAACAGAATACATGACGATAGAGAAAGACAAAGAGATGATCGAATGGACCAAGATAGAAGAAATAGTGTTAACAGAGAGAGTGATAGAAGTGGTAGAACAGGCGATAGAAGAGACAACCCACCATATGAAGACAGACGATACAACACAGATGGGCAAAGACGACAGGAACGGTCTAGAGACCAAAGTCAACAAGAGAAAGACGACAATAGGAATTCGTTAAACCAAAGGGCGTCTCTGTCGAGGGGCAGATAAGAGACAACGCCAATATTACACGCCCTATACCAACATTATTTAATAGAATTGTCGGAAATAACAACATAGATGAAATAGTAGTAGAAGGGAAATCTACAAACGGCATTATAGATAATGGTTCGATGATTACCACCATGTCTTCAGAATTTTACAATTCATTACAGCCTAGACCACCTTTACTGCCTTTGACTGAATTTAATCTGGAAATCAGTGCTGCAAATGGAGAAAAAGTTCCGTATCTTGGATATGTTGAAGTTGGTATTGTAGTTCCATTTCTGCAAAACAAGACATTTGATGTTCCAGTTTTGATAGTACCAACGACGAAGACAAATTCAAAAGTACCAGTGATAATAGGGACACATGTTATTCGGTTGTGTCGTACAGAGGTAGTAGAAACCGAATATATTGACATACCTGATGCATGGGACATGGCATTCCAGAGTATCACTAAAGATTCCGTTGGAACAGTAAAATCAACACAGAGATTCACACTTCAACCATACGAAATAAGAACCATCACAGGCATAGTAAGGAAAATACGGACAGTAGAATCAGCAGTTACGGAACCATGCTCTGATAATCACTGTTCGAGTAGATTGAGCGTATGCCCAAGGGTAGTAACACTTGGAAATCCTGGGAAGACTGCTAGAATACCAGTTCGCGTATTTAATCTCTCAGCAAAAGCAATATCGATTCAAGCCGGATCCAACTTATGCGAACTCCATGAAGTCAAGGTGCTACGTCAGTCTCCTATAGTTGATGATGACAGTACATCGAAGAAGGCAACTTCAAATCAACAAGAAGCATACGAAGACAATGAAACAGGGTTACCTATTGGAGTGAAGTTGGACAATGTCGATCTCTCTAAGGAGGACAAACAAAAGGTTTTGAACATATTTTCGAAATGGAAACATCTTTTCTCAACTGGACCAACAGATTTGGGAAACACAGATTTGATTGAACATGAAATACACTTATCTGACGAAAAACCATTTAAGGAATCTCAAAGAAACATACCACCTGGTTTATTACAAGAAATTCGAGAGCATCTGAAAGAAATGATAGACTGCGGCGCTATAAGAGAGTCAAACAGCCCTTTCTCATCTAACATAGTTATAGTGAGAAAGAAGGATGGGTCCATTAGGTTTTGCATAGATTATCGAAAACTAAATCAACGCACGGTCAAAGACGCCTATGCTATTCCAAAGATAGAGAATACACTACACCTTCTGTCAGGCTCTAAATACTTCTCAAAATTAGACCTCCGCTCAGGATACTGGCAGGTGTCGATGAAGGAAGAGGACAGGCCTAAAACAGCATTTTCGGTGGGTCCACTGGGATTTTATGAATGCAATAGGATGCCCTTTGGACTTACCAATGCTCCAGCGACAGTTCAAAGATTGATGGAGAGATGCATGGGAGACCTAAATCTACGGGAGTGTCTTATATATTTGGACGACATTTTTTTTATATTTTCATCAACCTTTGATCAACATTTGGAACGGCTTGATGCTGTATTCTCTCGCTTAGCAGAACATAACCTGATATTAAAAGGCAGTAAATGCGAATTTTTCAAGTCGAAAGTAAATTACCTCGGTCATGTTGTTTCAGAGAGAGGAATACATACTGATCCTGACAAAATAGCCGCTGTTAAATCTTGGCCTGTACCCAAGAGTACAAAGGATATCAGAAAGTTCCTCGGCTTTACAGGATACTACAGGCGCTTCATAAAGCATTATGCAACGATCGTCCGACCTCTAAATAACCTACTCATTGGCCACTCTACGAAGAATAAACAGAAAGCTTCGAAGAAGAAGATACCCTTTACTTGGGGTCCAGAACAACAAGAGTCATTCGACGCCATTGTCGATAAATTAACGAAATCACCTGTACTTGCGTATGCAAATGACCAACTTCCGTTTATGGTACATACCGATGCTTCAGGAACAGGCCTTGGCGCCGTATTGTATCAGAAGCAAGGTGGAAACGATGTAGTCATAGCCTATGCAAGCCGAAGTCTGAAGCCATCAGAGAAACATTATCCGGCGCACAAACTCGAATTCCTGGCACTAAAATGGGCTGTTACGGAGAAATTTAATGACTACCTATATGGATGCACATTTGATGTGTTGACGGATAACAATCCTCTTACATATGTTCAGACCTCTGCAAAGCTAGATGCCACGGGACATCGATGGATGGCCGCCCTCTCGTGCTATAATTACCAGATCAGATATAGAAGTGGAAAGCAGAATGCAGATGCTGATGGATTATCAAGGATACATGAACACGACTTAGACTCCTACAATACAGTAATTACACGAGATGTGATATCCGCACTCACATTAGCTGCAACAGTTAACGTCCAGAAAGCACCTTTGGTCTATAGTATAGTAACACCCGACAACATACCTGCAGTTGAATCGAACGCGACTGATGAACTCCCAGACGATGTGGTAGAGTCAGAATCCCTTTGTTCCAAAGACTGGAAAAAGTCCCAACATAACGATTCAACTATCTCAAAAGTTCTCACTCATTTGAAGGACGGAACAAGGCCAACCGTTAAGCGGACCTCGAACCTGGATCCATCAGTGAATAAGTACATAAGAGAGTGGGATAAGCTCGAACTTCGAGAAGGTGTTCTTTATCGTCGTGGTCTTATTCACAACGAAACCTACCTGCAGCTTGTCGTACCTGTTAACCTTAGAGATGAACTATTCCACGCCTTACATGACGATCTTGGCCATCAGGGCAGAGATAGAACTACCTCTTTATTCAAGCAACGATTTTTCTGGCCAGGCATTGACGCATGGATTGAGGAGAAAGTGCGACACTGTCCACGTTGTATACGGAGGAAGTCAAAACCAATAACGGCACCTCTTGTCAGTATTCAATCGTCCGCTCCAATGGAAATCGTTTGTATTGATTTCCTCAGCTTGGAACGATCGAAGGGTGGGTTTGAAAATATCCTGGTCATTACAGATCACTTCACGAGATATGCTCAAGCCTATCCGACAAAGAATCAAACTGCCAAGACGACTGCAAGAGTGCTCTTTGAACAGTTTATCACGCACTATGGATTTCCGTCACGTCTGCATAGCGATCAGGGAGCCAACTTTGAGTCAGCCCTGATAAAGGATTTATGTGATCTTGCAGGAGTAGCAAAGACACACACGACTCCGTATCACCCTATGGGTAACGGACAAGTTGAAAGATTTAATTCCACGCTACTCAAGATGCTTGGTACACTTGAAAACACTGACAAATCTGACTGGAAGTCACACATTGCACCTTTGGTGCATGCATATAACGTGACAATCCACGACACCACTGGATATTCTCCTTATTATCTGATGTTCGGGCGTCATCCTAAATTAGCAATCGATGCTTTCTTAGGACTAACAACTGAAGACAACAACAACAAAAACAAAAATGAATACATCAGGAAGCTCAGAGAACGGTTATCGTCAGCCTACAAGAAAGCAGCATATAAAGCAAATGTATCATCTGATTGCAACAAGAGGCGTTACAACACAAGGGCAAAGACAAGTTATATTGTTCCGGGTGATCTTGTCCTTGTGAGAAACGTAAACCTTCGAGGCACACATAAGATAGCAGACAGATGGGAAGAAGTACCTTATATTGTCTTGGATCAACCCAACCCTGATATTCCCGTATTTGAACTTCGCAAGGATTGTGCCCATGCAAAGAAAACAAGAATTCTACATCGTAATCTATTATTACCGTTAAATATTCAAGATACATCCCTGCACAGTGAACCTTCTTCAGTTAATGTTATTCCTTCATTTAGTTCAGACGAACATTTGATTCCAGACAAGATAACTAGTAACAACAAATACATCATTCCTGCATTAAGGACTGGAATAACACATGAGTCTGCGGCAAGTGAATTGCCAAGACGTCAAAGGAAGTCTCCAAGGTGGAATCAGTCAGGAGACTGGATATTGTAGACATATATAATGATAATAATAGTGTAAATTGTACGATAATACATTACACTGACTGGATTGTTCTGTACGTATACTAGTATATGTGTCGCTAATTCTGTATAGGAATACACAATTTGTATGTAATGTGGAAGAAATTTTGACGTCAAGGCTGATGTATTCAATATCTCCATTACACACACAAGAAATTCATACATCTCATAAATCATTTGTTAATGTATATATATATATATATTATATATATGTATTAATCATTTAGTCCTAACATTTGTCAATTCTATGATTGTCAAATGGCTTGTGTTACTATGATTAAACTATTTATATATGGTGTCATTTGCTTAATGGGGCAGGTATTTATTGTTTTTTATATACATAATTATACAAGGTTAGTGAAATGTCGGGACGCCATTTTTGAAGCAAGGGGAGTATGTCATAGCCTGTAATTGGATCGCAATCATAGCAATCGTTAATAAACCATCAATAAACGTTACAGGGAAAATATTCAGTTGTTTTATTGTGTTTACCTCCGCCCCTGTATATTATGTCCGTTCTGGCGTTCCATACTTAACGTATATCGTTTGCAACTAGTATATATGTAAAATGTATTTATAAATGGTCATACTAACAATTTGCATGTGACATATTCTAACCAATCACTATTGTTGGTCACTATCAGGTCAGCTTTGGAATGGATAATAAATCGCCATTTTGGCGTATATTTATAATACATTGTAATGACTATATTGGATATATAGCCAGGTAACAATAGTTTTTGTGATTTATAAACTTCAGTCTATTCATTAGGTTGATATCGAATTGATAGTCACATGTAATTTTATGTATTTTGAAATGTAAACATGCTCGTGTATTTTCACTAGATGCTACGCTCTAACACACCTGAATGTATTGTTTACATATTTTGACAGCTGTCATCTGTCAAACTCATAAGAATATGATTTGTACATTTGTGATTTGTTAATTTACTTTGTATGAAAATCAATGTATTTTCAGGAAAGAAGTAAATTAAAGTCATCATCCCATATAAATGATTGCGTCGAGTCTTTCACTCAAACCCACCCCCTCGAGGTACATATACCCGCTAGGAGGTTTAGAGTCAGGGCAGACAAGGGACCGGCCAGCATTACTTGTATATACTATAACTTTATACTATCTCAGCATTACGTGTATATACTATAACTTTATACTATCTCAGCATTACGTGTATATACTATAACTTTATACTATCTCAGCATTACTTGTATATACTATAACTTTACACTATCTCAGCATTACGTGCATATACTATAACTTTATACTATCTCAGCATTACGTGTATATACTATAACTTTATACTATCTCAGCATTACTTGTATATACTATAACTTTATACTATCTCAGCATTACTTGTATATACTATAACTTTATACTATCTCAGCATTACTTGTATATACTATAACTTTATACTATCTCAGCATTACGTGTATATACTATAACTTTATACTATCTCAGCATTACTTGTATATACTATAACTTTATACTATCTCAGCATTACGTGTATATACTATAACTTTATACTATCTCAGCATTACGTGTATATACTATAACTTTATACTATCTCAGCATTACTTGTATATACTATAACTTTATACTATCTCAGCATTACTTGTATATACTATAACTTTATACTATCTCAGCATTACTTGTATATACTATAACTTTATACTATCTCAGCATTACTTGTATATACTATAACTTTATACTATCTCAGCATTACGTGTATATACTATAACTTTATACTATCTCAGCATTACGTGTATATACTATAACTTTATACTATCTCAGCATTACGTGTATATACTATAACTTTATACTATCTCAGCATTACTTGTATATTACAACATGTCTATATCCCCGCGAGGGGTTCGACATTAGATATAAATAGATTCCTTTATTCCTCCACTATAAAGGGAGAGTAGCACATTTACATATTATACGAATTTTACATACAATTTGTGAAAAAACATTAAAATATATATATAATGTATTAATATACATTACATTGCGCATTATGAGCACATTCTTATAATCTTTACCAATACATAATACTTGGGTTATTAAATGGTTATGTGCCATGATACCTCTCTCTATATACACATACATACATCGATATACATGCACATATAGGGAGGCAATAGGTTTATGTACATATCTCTCTATATATACACATACATACATCGATATACATGCACATATAGGGAGGCAATAGGTTTATGTGCATATCTCTCTATATATACACATACATACATACATCGATATACATGCACATATAGGGAGGCAATAGGTTTATGTGCATATCTCTCTATATATACACATACATACATACATCGATATACATGCACATATAGGGAGGCAATAGGTTTATGTACATATCTCTCTATATATACACATACATACATACATCGATATACATGCACATATAGGGAGGCAATAGGTTTATGTGCATATCTCTCTATATATACACATACATACATACATCGATATACATGCACATATAGGGAGGCAATAGGTTTATGTACATATCTCTCTATATATACACATACATACATACATCGATATACATGCACATATAGGGAGGCAATAGGTTTATGTACATATCTCTCTATATATACACATACATACATCGATATACATGCACATATAGGGAGGCAATAGGTTTATGTACATATCTCTCTATATATACACATACATACATCGATATACATGCACATATAGGGAGGCAATAGGTTTATGTACATATCTCTCTATATATACACATACATACATACATCGATATACATGCACATATAGGGAGGCACTAGGTTTATGTACATATCTCTCTATATATACACATACATACATACATCGATATACATGCACATATAGGGAGGCACTAGGTGTATGTACATATCTATTTATATATACACATACATACATACATCGATATACATGCACATATAGGGAGGCACTAGGTTTATGTACATATCTATTTATATATACACATACATACATACATCGATATACATGCACATATAGGGAGGCAATATGTTTATGTGCATATCTCTCTATATATACACATACATACATCGATATACATGCACATATAGGGAGGCAATAGGTTTATGTGCATATCTCTCTATATATACACATACATACATCGATATGCATGCACATATAGGGAGGCAATATGTTTATGTGCATATCTCTCTATATATACACATACATACATCGATATACATGCACATATAGGGAGGCAATAGGTTTATGTGCATATCTCTCTATATATACACATACATACATCGATATACATGCACATATAGGGAGGCAATAGGTTTATGTACATATCTCTCTATATATATACACATACATACATCGATATACATGCACATATAGGGAGGCAATAGGTTTATGTGCATATCTCTCTATATATACACATACATACATACATCGATATACATGCACATATAGGGAGGCAATAGGTTTATGTACATATCTCTCTATATATACACACACATACATACATCGATATACATGCACATATAGGGAGGCAATAGGTTTATGTACATATCTCTCTATATATACACATACATACATCGATATACATGCACATATAGGGAGGCAATAGGTTTGTGTACATATCTCTCTATATATACACATACATACATACATCGATATACATGCACATATAGGGAGGCAATAGGTTTGTGTACATATCTCTGTGTACACGTACATGCGCGCGCGCACGCGCACACACACGCACGCACACACACACACACACACACCGATATACATGCACATATAGGGAGGCAATAGGTTTATGTGCATATCTCTCTATATATACACATACATACATACATCGATATACATGCACATATAGGGAGGCAATAGGTTTAAGTACATATCTCTCTATATATACACATACATACATACATCGATATACATACACATATAGGGAGGCAATAGGTTTAAGTACATATCTCTCTATATATACGCATACATACATACATCGATATACATACACATATAGGGAGGCAATAGGTTTAAGTACATATCTCTCTATATATACACATACATACATACATCGATATACATATGTTTGTAAGAAGGACTATTTTTTACAGTTATCCTCAAACGGTTATGTTATTAGTGACATGTGTGGGTGGTCTTTATATATATCATAAGAACGTTTATTCCAGCCTCAGTTCCATACAAAACGCGTCTATGGAATTATAATACAGCAGATTTTAGTAAACTTAATGAGCTGATAACAAATACTGAATGGAATTTCTTACAATCGAATTCAGTTCACGAGGCAACCAATTTATTCACTAAAATGTTTATTGAGGTATCCAAGGAAGGTATCCCCTATGTAACAATAAGAACTAATGATAAGCCTTGGCATGACTCTACAATTCATTGTACACCTCGTAAAAGACACCGACCCAAAACAAAAGTATATAAATTATGCACAAATAAACCAAACGAATGGATCAAATATAAACTTCTGCTAAACAAAGTAAACACTCTTAAAAACATGCAATATACCGAGTCTTTAATGACATAGAAACCACTTTAGGTGACAGAGATATATATATATAGAGAGAGTGAGAGAGAGAAGAGAGAGAGAAGAGAGAGAGATATAGAAGAGATAGAGAGAAGACGGAGAGAGACAAGAGAGATAAAAGTGAGTGAGAGAAGAGATAAGAGAGTGAGAGAAGATAGACAAAAAGAGAGGAGAGAGATAGATAGAAGAGAGGGATAGATAGAGATAGAGAAGAGAGAGAGAGAGAGAGCAGAGAGAGAGAGAGAGAAGATATAGAGAGATAGATAGAGAAGATAGATGAGAGAGATATTGACTCAGTTGTCAGGTTCTTTGGAGATCAGTCATACATTATTTACCATCACCATATCGTACCTACTCCTGGATCACATACCAAATAAAGACAAATTAATAAGACAAAGAAACAGAATCCATAGGAAAGCAAAGTCATCAAACTCTGAAATTCATTGGCAACATTTCCGCGAGAAACGAAACCAAGTCACAAAAGAAATTAGAAAAGCAAAACTCGAGTACAAACAAAACCTTACTGAAAAGCTTAACGACAACTCATTAACTGCAAAAAACTGGTTTAAACTGGTAAAACGTTTTATTAACTACAATAGTCAACTACTGTACCAAACTTACAATTTCAAAACCAGGAGGCAACATCGGAAACAGAAAAGGCCAATCTCCTTAATACATTTTTCTGCGAACAGTCAACTGTCAAAGACAATAATCAAAATCCACCAGATATAAACCCAATTACTGACAACAGCTTAACCAGGGCGTTCATTTGACCCGAGCTCCCGGGTTTTGACGCATGAAAATCAGTAAAGACGCATGTTTGACTCTTGGTGAAAATGCGTTGAGGGTCAATGCGATCGGAGAGGGCGGAGTCCATCTAAGAATAAACGCCATAACTCCGGCTTCGGCCAATGAACGAAAATGTCTGTAAAATGTGCCAACAACCATACGCCTAGATATATTCCTGTAAAGTTGGAGCCAAATTTACATGAACATACGACTTTTCTGCTGATTTAATGAATATTTATTAAAATGTCATGCTTTTATCTTATTGTCGATACTAAAATCATTTTCCGGAACAAACTATAAGCTACCCGCATTTTGTTTAGAACTCGGTGACTCCAGTCGTAAAAGAGCGTCCATTTTGAATTTACTGATGCAAGGGCTATCACACGACGCCAGTGAATGATAAAACACTTTGTAGAACAATTTAATTTACGAGTTTTTATGATTTATTGCAATTTGTAACTAAATATATTTATGAAAATAACTTCCTTTCATAGTAATTCCGAGTATTCACGTCGTTATCTTAGAGTATGAATTAACATGTTCAGCTGATCAAAAAAATTATCGTTCATTTGCCATAATAACTCGGAATTTTAGTTGATTTCGCAAATGCTACTAATTATACATCTTACATATTCATAAAAATGTACTTAAATTCAAAAATTCATAGATATTGAAATGAATATGTCCCCTTTATATAAGAAATTCATGGTTTACAATGTCGTGAAACCGTACTCGATCCGTTTCGTACTCGATCCGTTTCGTACCAATTTCATGAAAAATAAAATTGCATGCAGATCAGCTAAAAAATTGTATTTTGTATAATCGACATTTGTATTAGTTTGTCAAGGCTAATCTGGATGCAGGGCCCCAGAAGGTTCATGTTGATATCAACTACTCTTGATCATTTGGTGACTTTGCAATACCGATACAATGTAGAATTATATACGTGTATGTATGTATGTATGATACATTTATGTCATACCATTTAACCACCTAGACATGCTTTCCTTGGCAGAATTATTCGACCTGAGTGGTTAACCAGTACTAAGGATTTTGTGTGAGGTGCCTTGCTCAGTATCAAACCCGGATCATTATATTCCAAATCCGATGCTCTACATGTACAACGTAACATGAAACTTAAATACGTACGGTTCTAAGCCCAGGTGCAAAGCTCAGCAAACTAGTCAATGTTTTCTCTAATTATGATAACAAAATTATTGGTTGCACCCAAGACACACCTTGGTCCAGATGCTATTATATGGTCGGGAAAAAGTTATCTGTACGGAAAGTACCAACATGCATATTGACTCTTGAAAAATCCAGTTTGACTCTTGAAAAATCCAGTTTGACTCTTGAGATTTTGACCTCATTGGCTCTTGGCTTTCAAAGTCTAGTGAACGCCCTGGCTTAACCAATATACATATAACACCACAATACGTAATTGACGCTATCTCATTAGTTGACGCATCCAAGGCATCTGGTCCAGACAAATTAAGTCCTCGCCTCCTGAAGGAAGCTGTTAATGAACTATCTATACCCCTTTCTACATACTTAGTTTATACAAATTTATTTTAGCTCGATTGCGAAACAAGTTATTTCAACTTATATAAATCACTCTCGAGACCTCATTCCTGATGGAATCCATCGCCACGAGGGAGAGAGAAGAGGCAATGTGGAATTTAAATGCCTTGCCTAAGGGCTCAATCGTAACGGCTCCAGTGGGGCTCGAACTCCGGACCTTTCGCACCTGAAGCGAACGCGCATCCACTGCGCTATCACGACTACATACTTCAACAACTTGTTAAGCAAATCATACTTTCCAGATGAATGGAAAAGAGCTAATGTTACTCCCATATATAAAAAAGGAGATCCTACAAATCCAGGAAATTACAGACCCATATCTTTATTAAGCTGCTTAGGAAAAATAATGGAACGTTGTGTTCATAAGTATTTGTATAATTTTATTATTGAGAACAATATTTTAACACCATTTCAATCAGGATTCATTCGTGGGGATTCGACAGTAAATCAACTTGTCTACATATATAATGATATATGCAAAGCTCTAGACCAAGGTAAAGAAATTCGAGTTGTCTTCTGTGACATATCCAAGGCATTCGACCGTGTATGGCATTGGGGCCTTCTCACCAAACTAGCTTCTATGGGCATCCGAAACACCCTATTACAATGGTTCTCTTCATATCTCTCCAACCGAGAGCAACGGGTAGTCCTAAACAATTCTAACTCTTCATGGGGCAAAGTCATGGCCGGTGTTCCACAGGGGTCAATTCTTGGGCCCCTTTTCCTTGTCTATATCAACGATATCGTTACAGAAATTAATTCTAGAATACGGCTATTTGCAGACGATACAAACCTTTATTTAATTGCCGATGATCCTACTACAACTGCTAGATTGCTTAACATTGACCTAAGTAAGATACATTCATGGGCATCCACTTGGTTAGTTGACTTCAACCCATCTAACACTGAAACAATGATAGTGTCTAGAAAACAAAACAAACCCCATCATCCTGGCCTATTTATGAACAACACTCCAATACAGAACGTAGACGAACACAAGCACATTTTCAAAAGACGGTAAATGGCAATCACAAGCCCAGTCAATCGTTAATCGCGCTTGGCAACGCTTGGGACTCTTACGCCCCCTTAAATTCATTCTGAATCGAAAATCCCTTGAACGTCTATATTTCACATTCATAAGACCTCTACTCGAATACGGCGACGTCATATGGGATAACTGCACTGAAGAACATAAGAGCGAACTTGAATCAATTCAATTAGAGGCTGCTCGAATCGTCACAGGAGCTACTAAGCTATGCAGTATAAATAACCTTTACACCGATTTAAAATGGGAAACGTTGGCAACTAGAAGAAAACAACACAAGTTAGTCTTATTTTACAAAATGAATAACAACTTGACCCCGAACTACTTAGTCGATCTCATACCCGAAACTACACAAACTAGATATAACCTAAGAAATGACTCCAACACACCATTAATTCACTGCCGTACTCAGTTATATCAAAATTCCTTTCTCCCTTCAGTAATAAAGGATTGGAACACTCTTCCTCAAACAACTAAATCAAGTCCTTCCATAGCAGCGTTCAAGAAACAGCTTAGCACTAACGTCACTAAACCTCCATCATTTTACCAGACTGGTAGCAATACTGGTCAAGTGTTGCATACTCGTATAAGTCTTGGATGTAGCTCATTAAATTACGACCTCTTTCGTAAATCTATCGTAAACAACCCAAATTGTGCATGCGGAGAAATTGAAACGGCAAACCATTACTTTTTATACTGTCGCAACTATATCAACATCCGACAAACTTACCTTGCTAACTTACCATGTCCATTAACCTATAACAATCTTATCTACGGCAACGAAAGACTCAGTAACGAGCTAAACGTGCACCTCTTTCACAAAGTACAACAATTCATTATTGCCTCTAAGCGATTCACAACTTGATCTACGAACACACGGATGGGCTGGGATGAGAACTTGTAGTATTCAAATACTTTGCAGCAATTTCAATTATTACCGGAACATAATTATAGACTATATTTTTGTTTGAAACAAACGTTATCATAACTTTACAATAAAAAGTATTTATAATTTCATAATACACATAATTTCTTTAATCGGATACCAAGACTTTATGTTTACCATGGAAATGAATTTATATAAGCTTTGTATAAAGCTTGTTTTCAGATCCTTTTTGTATTACAATTATTTTATGACATTTGTATATGTATACATAAATATGTAATAGAACAAATAAATACTGTTTAAACTAAATAAAGACAAGATATATACGAACCCTTATATAGTCGTTGTTTATGGACATGAATGTAGAGTGAAGTACTCCCATAACCCACTATTATAACATGTTTACGTTATGTTACTGTGTTTGTTACATTATCCTGCAAACAATCAAATGAATAAATTAAATAATATCCTTCTGGAGACATCGCCCGGTGAATCAGGGGGCGAAGACAAATAAACGTAGGTCGCGTTACGCCACATAGGAAGGGGAGATAACGACGTAGGTGGCGCTACACCACATAGGAAGGGGAGATAACGACGTAGGTCGCGATACACCACATAGGAAGGGGAGATAACGACGTAGGTGGCGCTACACCACATAGGAAAGGGAGATAACGACGTAGATGGCACTACACCACATAGGAAGGGGAGATAACGACGTAGGTGGCGCTACACCACATAGGAAGGGGAGATAACGACGTAGGTCGCGCTACGCCACATAGGAAGGGGAGATAACGACGTAGGTGGCGCTACACCACATAGGAAGGGGAGATAACGACGTAGGTCGCGCTACACCACATAGGAAGGGGAGATAACGACGTAGGTGGCGCTACACCACATAGGAAGGGGAGATAACGACGTAGGTGGCGCTACACCACATAGGAAGGGGAGATAACGACGTAGGTGGCGCTACACCACATAGGAAGGGGAGATAACGACGTAGGTCGCGCTACACCACATAGGAAGGGGAGATAACGACGTAGGTCGCGCTACACCACATAGGAAGGGGAGATACGACGTAGGTGGCGCTACACCACATAGGAAGGGGAGATAACGACGTAGGTGGCGCTACACCACATAGGAAGGGGAGATAACGACGTAGGTGGCGCTACACCACATAGAAAGGGGAGATAACGTCGTAGGTCGCGATACGCCACATAGGAAGGGGAGATAACGACGTAGGTGGCGCTACACCACATAGGAAGGGGAGATAACGACGTAGGTCGCGATACACCACATAGGAAGGGGAGATAACGACGTAGGTGGCGCTACACCACATAGGAAAGGGAGATAACGACGTGGATGGCACTACACCACATAGGAAGGGGAGATAACGACGTAGGTGGCGCAACACCACATAGGAAGGGGAGATAACGACGTAGGTGGCGCTACGCCACATAGGAAGGGGACATAACGACGTAGGTCGCGCTACACCACATAGGAAGGGGAGATAACGACGTAGGTGGCGATACACCACATAGGAAGGGGAGATAACGACATAGGTGGCGATACACCACATAGGAAGGGGAGATAACGACGTAGGTGGCGATACACCATATAGGAAGGGGAGATAACGACATAGGTCGCGATACACCACATAGGAAGGGGAGATAACGACGTAGGTCGCGCTACGCCACATAGGAAGGGGAGATAACGTCGTAGGTGGCGCTACACCACATAGGAAGGGGAAATAACGTCTCCTTATTTACTACCGTATTGGGTATAAAATAGAATTTATTGTGTACTAAGTTAAATATAACGATGATTTTAATTAAATAGTAAATCACTGTTGATATACGACACGTGTAATTAAACTCAGATAAATAGATACCGGTAGATGTGAAGTATTTAATAAATATTTCTAGTGTCGTTTTCCTATTTACTTAGTATTACACACTGAGGAAGTTGGCGTGTTTCGATTTCATTATGAACAGTAACGACCTTTAGTTGGAACAAAATGGCTGAGTGTCATGATTTGACACGGTCGCAGGTTGGAGCTTCTGACGTTATATACGACTTCTGCTGTGCGCCGTGTTCCGACGATGGGAAGAACTCCGAGGCGGACTATCAGTGCGTTGAATGTCAAACGTATTTCTGTCAGAAATGTGTGAAATTTCATAATAAATTTCTCAAAGCGCACACGTTACTGGACAAGGCGGCCATGCACGCTAGTAAAGGTCAGAATAAATCAAAGACGGGACCGTTGCCAGCAGATACGTGCCACGATCATCCTGGGAGGGTGATAGAACTGTTCTGTGGACAACATGACGTAGTTTGCTGCAGCGTGTGCATAGCTGTGGATCACAGGTACTTTCTAAACTTTATTTAATTAGTTAAATGTTATTTGGGTATTTAGTTGTCCACATATTTAAACTTGAAAAATGTAACATTTTACTATCGAGGAATTTAGATCTAAACAAAATAAGTAGAGGTCTTATATATAGGACTAGGTATTTAGGTGCCACTATTTAATAACTGCCAGGTAGAGGTCTTATTATAGGACTAGGTATTTAGGTGCCACTATTTAATAACTGCCAGGTAGAGGTCTTATATATAGGCTAGGTATTTAGGTGCCACTATTTAATAACTGCCAGGATAGGTCTTATATATAGGACTAGGTATTTAGGTGCCACTATTTAATAACTGCCAGGTAGAGGTCTTATATATAGGACTAGGCATTTAGGTGCCAAGATTTAATAACTGCCAGGTAGAGGTCTTATATATAGGACTAGGTATTTAGGTGCCAATATTTAATAACTGCCAGGTAGAGGTCTTATATATAGGACTAGGTATTTAGGTGCCAATATTTAATAACTGACCCTAAAATAATCTTTCAGATGGGACGTTAAATCGAGCTCTCGTGTCGGTGCTTTACACCGTGCACGTAAAAGAACCAGAGGAGACTCTGGAATGGGTCTCTGTCTGTATCATTGCACTACCTTCCTAAATTACTAAGCTCTTCAGGAGGCGTCGCTCATATGGGCAACCGGTAGCGACGATAAATAAACGTAAATCGCGCTATGTCTGCAATGCAAGCAGTGTAACAAAAATGATCAAATCCCTGAACTCTTGAATATTGACGCATACAATCATCAGTAATATACCTATATAAAGTCAAAAATAACTTGGTATGCGCCGACCACAACCACCTAACACGGTATGCGCAGACCACAACCACCAAACACGGTATGCGCAGACCACAACCACCTAACACGGTATGCGCAGACCACAACCACCTAACACGGTATGCGCAGACCACAACCACCTAACACGGTATGCGCCGACCACAACCACCTAACACGGTATGCGCCACCACAACCACCTAACACGGTATGCGCCACCACAACCACCTAACACGGTATGCGCAGACCACAACCACCTAACACGGTATGCGCCACCACAACCACCTAACACGGTATGCGCCGACCACAACCACCTAACACGGTATGCGCCACCACAACCACCTAACACGGTATGCCCGACCACAACCACCTAACACGGTATGCGCAGACCACAACCACCTAACACGGTATGCGCAGACCACAACCACCTAACACGGTATGCGCCGACCACAACCACCTAACACGGTATGCGCAGACCACAACCACCAAACACGGTATGCGCCGACCACAACCACCAAACACGGTATGCGCCGACCACAACCACCAAACACGGTATGCGCCGACCACAACCACCTAACACGGTATGCGCAGACCACAACCACCTAACACGGTATGCGCCGACCACAACCACCTAACACGGTATGCGCAGACCACAACCACCTAACACGGTATGCGCCACCACAACCACCTAACACGGTATGCGCCACCACAACCACCTAACACGGTATGCGCAGACCACAACCACCTAACACGGTATGCGCCACCACAACCACCTAACACGGTATGCGCCACCACAACCATCTAACACGGTATGCGCAGACCACAACCACCTAACACGGTATGCGCCGACCACAACCACCTAACACGGTATGTGCCGACCACAACCACCTAACACGGTATGCGCCGACCACAACCACCTAACACGGTTTGCGCCCACCACAACCACCAAACACATACAACCTGAACTAATTAATTCCTCAGTCCCGAACCCAGTACCATATAAATTCCTCTTTCCCTCGGACAATACGCCTCTGGAATGGCCTCCCCTACTATATACAGTCCAGCCCCAGCTTAACCATTTTTGCTGAGCGGCTGGCCACGGTACCACTCATGTAACATGATGTCTGTTTTTAACCTTAGTATGTAGTTCTTTTTAACACTCTCTATCTCACTAATTGAGATTTTAACCACTGTCCCTGACAAGCGCCCCCCTGTCATACTAGCGTCTGAGTGTTGGGAGTATTAACCACTGTCCCTGGCAAGCGCCTCCCTGTCATACTCGCGTCTGAGTGTTGGGATTATTAAGCACTGTCCCTGGCAAGCGCCTCCCTGTCATACTCGCGTCTGAGTGTTGGGAGTATTAACCACTGTCCCTGGCAAGCGCCTCCCTGTCATACTCGCGTCTGAGTGTTGGGAGTATTAAGCACTGTCCCTGGCAAGCGCCTCCCTGTCATACTCGCGTCTGAGTGTTGGGAGTATTAACCACTGTCCCTGGCAAGCGCCTCCCTGTCATACTCGCGTCTGAGTGTTGGGAGTATTAAGCACTGTCCCTGGCAAGAGCCTCCCTGTCATACTCGCGTCTGAGTGTTGGGAGTATTAACCACTGTCCCTGGCAAGCGCCCCCTGTCATGCTCGCGTCTGAGTGTTGGGAGTATTGTGTAGATGTAGATATTATGTTGATCAATAGTGAGAGCATATCTCGATGAATGGTAGTTGTTTCTTTCCAACATTAATTTTGTGTTTTTGTTTCGAGTCAATTTCTAGGACATCTCTCTATATATCTCTATCTATATACTAGTTTTGTCTAGATACCAGGGGTGTATCTTGGGATTGATATATGTGTGGGTAGCCGTAGGATAAGTGTTTATGAAGGTTTTCAAAGTCTCTATTGCAGCAGATGCCTTCCAGGACATTATAAGGTATGCTCTCTCGAAAAATGAGGAACATATTTTTTGCCGTTTTTAAAATCGTCTTTTTCGATGGTTTCGCTGTACATCATACACCTCCACCCCATCATATATATCCACCCCTTCATACATCTCCACCCCTTCACACACCTCCACCACTTCACATACCTCCACCACTTTATATATCTCCACCCTTTATATATCTCCACCCTTCATACATCCCCACCCCCTTCATACACCTCCACCCCTTCATACACATCCACCTCCACCCATTCATACATCGCCACCCCTTCATACACCTCCACCCCTTTATACACCTCCATCCCTTCATACGCCTCCACTCCTTCATACGCCTCCACCCCTTCATACGCCTCCACCCCTTCATACAGCTCCACCCCTTCATACACCTCCACCCCTTCATATATCTCCACCCCTTCATATATCTCCACCCTTCATACACCTACACCCATTCATATATCTCCACCACTTCATACATCCCCACCTCTTCATATATCTCCACCCCTTCATACATCCCCACCCATTCATACACCTGCACCCCTTCATACACCTCCACCCCTTCATACACCTCCACCCCTTCATACACATCCACCTCCACCCATTCATACATCTCCACCCCTTCATTTGCATTTTCCGCATTTTCAATTATTGAGGGAAATGTGTGGGCATGTGTGTTCAGTGCCTATATGAGCTACGCCACTGATAGCTTTGTTTTGCTGGAGTGGATGTAGTATGGTAGGGTGGACATCCGCCTCACCCCGTCTACACATGTGGTGTTAAACTGTGCTGATTGGAGGGCTGTAAAAGAGTTTATGCACTTGGTATTTGCGGATTGGAGGGCTGTACATAAAGTAATGACCAACGATATGTGTGGATGGGAGGGCTGTACATAAAGTAATGACCAACGATATTTGTGGATGGGAGGGCTGTACATAAAGTAATGACCAACGATATTTGTGGATGTGAGGGCTGTACATAAAGTGTTGACCAACGATATTTGTGGATGGGAGGGCTGTACATAAAGTAATAACCAACGATATTTGTGGATTAGAGGGCTGTACATAAAGTAATGACCAACGATATTTGTGGATTAGAGGGCTGTACATAAAGTAATAAACAACGAAATTTGTGGATGGGAGGGCTGTACATAAAGTGTTGACGAACGATATTTGTGGATTAGAGGGATGTACATAAATTGTTGACCAACGATATTTGTGGATTAGAGGGCTGTACATAAAGTAATGACCAACGATATTTGTGGATTAGAGGGATGTACATAAAGTGTTGACGAACGATATTTTTGGATTAGAGGGCTGTACATAAATTGTTGACCAACGATATTTGCGGATTAGAGGGATGTACATAAATTGTTGACCAACGATATTTGTGGATTAGAGGGATGTACATAAAGTAATGACCAACGTTATTTGTGGATGGGAGGGCTGTACATAAAGTGTTGATCAACGTTATTTGTGGATGGGAGGGCTGTACATAAAGTGTTGATCAACGTTATTTGTGGATGGGAGGGCTGTACATAAAGTGTTGATCAACGTTATCTGTGGATGGGAGGGCAGGTACATAAAGTGTTGATCAACGTTATCTGTGGATGGGAGGGCAGGTACATAAAGTGTTGACCAACGTTATCTGTGGATGGGAGGGCAGGTACATAAAGTGTTGACCAACGTTATTTGTGGATAGGAGGGCTGTACATAATGTGTTGACCATCGTTATTTGTGGATGGGAGGGCTGTACATAAAGTGTTGACAAACGTTATTTGTGGATGGGAGGGCTGTATATAATGTGCATTTAGTTGCATGCACTATTTGCGGATAGGAAGGCTTTGTAATGAATGAAGTACATCCAGGAGGACCTTCCGTTTGTCTGTATGGTAGTTATGATAGTGTCGCCCAGCATCGTATTGCTGCATTATGGGGGAGATGCTCAGTAAAGTACTGCTATATGGGAGAGACGATCAATAAAGTACTGCTATATGGGAGAGACGATCAGTAAAGTACTGCTATATGGGAGAGACGATCAGTAAAGTACTGCTATATGGGAGAGACGATCAGTAAAGTACTGCTATATGGGAGAGACGATCAGTAAAGTACTGCTATATGGGAGAGGCGATCAGTAAAGTACTGTTATATGGGAGAGGCGATCAGTAAAGTACTGATATATGGGAGAGGCGATCAGTAAAGTACTGCTATATGGGAGAGGCGATCAGTAAAGTACTGCTATATGGGAGAGGCGATCAGTAAAGTACTGCTATATGGGAGAGGCGATCAGTAAAGTACTGCTATATGGGAGAGGCGATCAGTAAAGTACTGCTATATGGGAGAGGCGATCAGTAAAGTACTGCTATATGGGAGAGGCGATCAGTAAAGTACTGCTATATGGGAGAGGCGATCAGTAAAGTACTGCTACATGGGGGAGATGCTCAGTAAAGTACTGCTACATTGGGGAGATGCTCGGTAATGTACTGCTATATATGGTAGAGGCGATCAGTAAAGTACTGCTATATGGGAGAGCTGCGATCAGTAATGTACTGCTATATATGGTAGAGGCGATCAGTAAAGTACTGCTATATATGGTAGAGGCGATCAGTAAAGTACTGCTATATGGGAGAGATGATCAGTAAAGTACTGCTATATGGTAGAGATGATCAGTAAAGTACTGCTATATGGGAGAGATGATCTGTACGGGTACTGCTATATGGGAGAGACGATCAGTAAAGTACTGCTATATGGGAGAGATGATCAGTAAAGTACTGCTATATGGGAGAGACGATCAGAAAAGTACTGCTATATGGGAGAGATGATCAGTAATGTACTGTTATATGGGAGAGGCAATCAGTAATGTACTGTTATATGGGAGAGGCAATCAGTAATGTACTGTTATATGGGAGAGGCAATCAGTAAAGTACTGTCATTGTGATTCATGTCCAAGACATTGCCTCCAACGCCATTTCTATCCAAGCCATGGTTGACTAGCGATGAATCCAAGGTTACCATCTGCAGTACAATCCCATACATGACATCCAGAGATAGACAACATGATGACGTCAAATGTGCCCTCACACTAGCACACATCGACAAGAGTTATCCTGGAGAAGCATGGCTACAAGTCTACACAGATGGTTCAGCCACAAAAGCAGTAGCAAACGGAGGAGCAGGCGTGTATGTCCGACACCCAGATGGACACACACAGTCAGTAGCTCTACCTACTGGAGTACACTGCAGCAACTATGGGGCAGAAGTAAAGGCCCTTGAAACAGCAGCATCTCTAGTACACAACACTGTAGAGTGTGCCCAGGTTGTCTTCCTGACTGATGCGCTCTCAGTTCTGGATGCCCTGTCTAACAACAAAGAACCCCACCTGATGGAAGCCCTTCGAACAGTCAGCGTATCTAAAAGAACTGTCCTCCAATGGGTACCTGCACACATAGGCATTCCTGGCAATGAAGCTGCTGACCAGCTTGCCAAGCAAGGTTCTACCGAGAGGCAACCAGACAAAGATTTGACTTACAAGGAGAAATGCACCATAATCAAATCTGCATCAAAGCCAACAGTCGAGAAGGATGACTACCACCTTCTCACCAGACAGGAGCAAGTCACGATATTCCGGCTTAGAACAGGGCATAACCGCCTGAACTTCCATATGTGTCGGAAGCTTGGACTAGCTCCATCAACTACCTGCAGCTGCAAAATAGGGGACCAGACTGCAGAACACATCCTCCAGGAGTGTCCCAATCTTCATGGGCTGAGGAAAACAACCTGGGCAACAGATACTTCTCTCCAGACGAAGTTACATGGCTGCCGGGAGGATCTGAGGAGGACGGCCCATTTCGTGTTTGCTGCCGGCTTGTCCATGTGATTCGCGAACGACAAGAAGAAGAAGAAGTAAAGTACTGTTATATGGGAGGGACTAGTATATATAGCCGGTGTTATATCGGGGTGTCGTACCCCTGTGTATGTACATGTGCAATTCTAGTATATATAATTATATCACGTCCTACCCCTGTGTATATACATGTACAATACTAGTATATATAATACTATCACGTCCTACCCCTATGTATATACATGTGCAATACTAGTATATCTAATTCTATCACGTCCTACCACTGTGTATATACATGTACAATACTAGTATATATAATACTATCACGTCCTACCCCTGTGTATATACATGTACAATACTAGTATATATAATACTATCACGTCCTACCCCTGTGTATATACATGTACAATACTAGTATATATAATACTATCACGTCCTACCCCTATGTATATACATATACAATACTAGTATATATAATACTAACACGTCCTACCCCTGTGTATATACATATGCAATACTAGTATATATAATAATATCACGTCCTACCCCTGTGTATATACAATACTAGTATATATAATACTATCATGTCCTACCCCTGTGTATATACATGTACACGACTAGTATATATAATACTATCACGTCCTACCCCTGTGTATATACATGTACAAGACTAGTATATATAATACTATCACGTCCTACCCATGTGTATATACATGTACAATACTAGTATATATAATACTAACACGTCCTACCCCTGTGTATATACATGTACAATACTAGTATATATAATACTATCACGTCCTACCCCTGTGTATATACATGTAGAATACTAGTATATATAATACTATCACATCCTACCCCTGTGTATATACAATACTAGTATATATAATACTAACACATCCTACCCCTGTGTATATACATGTACAATACTAGTATATATAATACTATCACGTCCTACCCCTGTGTATATACATGTACAATACTAGTATATATAATACTAACACATCCTACCCCTGTGTATATATAATACTGTATGTTATTTCAGGGCGTGTAAAGGAGTAGAATATATCCCAACCGTGGCCAAAGGAATACTGAAAGGATGGGAAAAGCAACAAACCCAGACGTCCGTGGAGAAGGTGAAGAAAGAGCTGCTTCAGTTGAAGGCTAGACGAGAGAATGACCTGCGTCTGATGGATAAAAAACGTGACAATATGCTGAACGACGTCCAGACGTTGAAGAAAAGCATCATTACTTGGGTTGAAGAACTGGAAAAGACGTCTAATAAACAAGTATTGCTTAAACATAAAGAGATGGTCGATGGCATAACCAGTGACATTACTTCCCTTGAGGACATGCTAAAGACCCTACAAGTTAATCTTGACGATATAAAACAGTTCAACAACGAGGCCCAACTCTTTGTGCATATTAAGCACGGTAATGCTCAAGCATCAAAGTGTAACAACTTTATTAATCAAGTTGAGAGTAGGCAAGCTTCAACCATTGTGTATGAATTAGATACAGGCATTGAGTCTTGTTTGCATGGTATGACATCCTTGATTACTCTCATTGATGATACCGACCGTCCTTACATTGCTTCCCCTCTCGGTGAGTACAGCACCAAGGCAAAACCTGATAAACGGGTGCCTTACATTCATGGTGTATGTGTGTTAGACAACAATCAGACTATCATTACAGACTACAACAATGATAGACTGAAACGACTGGATAGTACATTCAAGGTTACTGACTGGGTGGACATACCGGATCGTCCGTATGGAATATGTAAAACTGGTCCCACTGAGCTAGCTGTTACTCTTGCTCGTGCCGGAAAAGTTCAGTTTATATCTGTGGGCGGGTCATTGTCACTGACACGGTCATTCAGTGTAGATGGGAGGTGTATGGGTATCTGTCACAGTCAGGGTGAGCTATACGTTTGTTATGTTGAGTATGGTGAGTATGAGGTTAGAGTTTATGATATGTCCGGTTCCGCGCTGCGTGTAATCATGAAGGATGAGCAGTGCAGTATTTCCACACGGAATATAACTGTTAGCAGGAACAACTCACTACTGTACATTGCTGCCGGGAATACAGGGGTTATAGTTATAGACAAACAAGGTAACAAACAGACAGTTATCACGGATCCCAGGTTAAAGGGGGCGCATGATGTTACTGTAGATGACCGAGATCAACTGTTTGTATGTGGCTTACGCTCCCACAATGTTATCCAGACTGACAGTCGGGGCAACGTCTTACAGGAACTACTGACACAAACTGACAGGATAACACACCCTGTAACGGTAACCTACCTACCAAATCCACCCAGGATTATGGTTGCACAAAAGGATTGTGATAAGATCAAAATATTCAAATTGAGATGAATCGTTAATTTACAGTCACATCGAAATATGCATGTATAATCACAGCATGTATATGTACGAACATTAGACATGTATATATGTGCGAGCATTATACATGTACGAGCATTAGACATATATATGTACTAGCATTATACATGTATATGTACGAGCATTATACATGTATATGTACGAGCATTATACATGTATATGTACGAGCATTATACATGTATATGTACGAGCATTAGACATGTATATGTACCAGCATTAGACATGTGTATATACTAGCATTAGACATGTATATGTACGTGCATTAGACATGCATATGTACCAGCATTAGACATGTATATGTACGAGCATTAGACATGTATATGTACTAACATTAGACATGTATATGTACGAGCATTAGACATGTATATATACGAGCATTAGACAGGTATATGTACTAGCATTAGACATGTATAGGTACCAGCAATAGATATGTATATGTACGAGCATTAGACAAATATATCAACAAAGAGTATACATGTACAATATACATCAACAAATAGTATACTCGTAAAATATATACCAACAAATAGTATACATGTACTATATACATCAACAAATAGTATACATGTACAATATATATCAACAAATAGTATACATGTACAATATATGTACACAATGTACCAGCTGTCCCCTTATAGCTATGCATACAAATATGTGTGTACACAATGTACCAGCTGGTCCCTTGTAGCTATGCATACAAATATGTGTACATAATGTACCAGCTATCCTCTTATAGCTATGCATATAAATGAACCAGCTTTCCCCTTATGGTTATATATACAAATGTGTGTACACAATATCCCAGCTGTCCCCTTATAGCTATGCATACAAATGAACCAGCTGTCCCCTTATGGTATACTCCTAGCTCCAGACCTAATTGTACAACAGTACAACCTCCTAGCTCCAGACCTAATGGTACAACAGTACAACCTCCTAGCCCCAGAACTAATTGTACAACAGTACAACCTCCTAGCTCCAGACCTAATGGTACAGCAGTACAACCTCCTAGCTCCAGACCTAATGGTACAACAATACAAGCTCCTAGCTCCAGACCTAGCTAGTTTTTAAACAATAACTATTAGAACATTAATGGCTCCTGTAATTTATTTATTTCGTAATCGCAACCAACTCGTACACAATAATTATTTGTTTCCAAAATTTTCATTGAAAGTCCACAAGTGGTATTTTAAGACTGGGTGGCTGGCCAAAACACATAAGTATTGAATAAAACTTAGACTACAACCCGTGGACACACTATCCATGCTCACTGCTAAGGTAGTATTGAATAGGGCATAGAATAAAACCTGTGGACACACCATCCTTGCTCACTACTAAGGTAGTATTGAATAGGGCATAGAATAAAACCCGTTGACATACTATCCATGCTCACTACTAAGGTAATATTGAATAGGGCATAGAATAAAACCTGTGGACACACCATCCTTGCTCACTACTAAGGTAGTATTGAATAGGGCTTAGAATAAAACCTGTGGACACACCATCCTTGCTCACTACTATGGTAGTATTGAATAGGGCTTAGAATAAAACCTGTGGACACACCATCCTTGCTCACTACTAAGGTAGTATTGAATAGGGCATAGAATAAAACCTGTGGACACACCATCCTTGCTCACTACTAAGGTAGTATTGAATAGGGCATAGAATAAAACCCGTGGACATACTATCCATGCTCACTACTAAGGTAGTATTGAATAGGGCATAGAATAAAACCTGTGGACACACCATCCTTGCTCACTACTATGGTAATATTGAGTAAAATCCGTGGACACACCATCCTTGCTCACTACTAAGGTAGTACTGAATAGGGGTTAGAATAAAACCCATGGACACGCTATCCTTGCTCACTACTAAGGTAGTACTGAATAGGGCTTAGAATAAAACCCATGGACACACCATCCTTGCTCACTACTAAGGTAGTACTGAATAGGGGTTAGAATAAAACCCATGGACACGCTATCCTTGCTCACTACTAAGATAGTACTGAATAGGGCTTAGAATAAAACCCATGGACACGCTATCCTTGCTCACTACTAAGGTAGTACTGAATAGGGCATAGAATAAAACCCATGGACACGCTATCCTTGCTCACTACTAAGGTAGTACTGAATAGGGCTTAGAATAAAACCCATGGACACACCATCCTTGCTCACTACTAAGGTAGTACTGAATAGGGCTTGGAATAAAACCCATGGACACACCATCCTTGCTCACTACTAAGGTAGTACTGAATAGGGCTTAGAATAAAACCCATGGACACACCATCCTTGCTCACTACTGAGGTAGTACTGGCTAGGGCTTAGAATAAAACCTGTGGACACACCATCCTTGCTCACTAGTAAGGTAGTACTGGCTAGGGCTTAGAATAAAACCCGTGGACACACCATCCTTGCTCACTAGTAAGGTAGTACTGGCTAGGGCTTAGAATAAAACCCGTGGACACACCATCCTTGCTCACTACTAAGGTAGTATAGAATAAGGCTTAGAATAAAATATTACTTGCTTCATCAACCTTATAAAAGTTACAAAATAAATTGTTGCTATATATTCTATCAAGTCATGGTTAGCATTTTATAATAAATAACAAAGAAATATAAATTCTCATAGGTATAATTTGATTTTTAAAGCCCCAATATGCATTTAATTAGAATGTACTACAAACCGCAATATTCGAATGGGCAGCTGAATAGAAATATTCATTTTTCAAGATAATACTTTATGCAAATATGAAGTAAATTTTTTGAAAATATTCTAACTAAATGAACTAGTGTTTGCAAAATTATTAATTGTAAACTACCTCCATTAATTTTATGGTATTATTTATAAATTGACCTGTAACGTTGGAAATGATGGGTCAACGGAGGGATCAATTTGCAAAAATGAAATATAATGTTTATGGTGTATTAGAAGTAAAATAAACGCATATGGGGTCTTTAATATTAGACATTGTGTGTGCAACATGCATTCATAAAATTAAAAATAAACATTTGAGATCAATTATCTCATATGTCGGGGGGGGGGGGTGATTCACATAAACATATCTGGTTTAACAGTTGTACATCATTAGATATGGATTTCTGTTTCCATGGTCACAAAATGCTGCCAAATCATCAAGTTAATGTAGCTTGAATAATTAAACTTATTTCATCAAAAATAGACTAAATCTGCCATTTTACAATTTTGAATGAGTAAGTATACTAGAAGACACTAGTGTTCTCGTAGACTACTAGACCTAGTGTTCTCATAGACTACTAGACCTAGTGTTCTCATAGATTACTAGACCTAGTGTTCTCGTAGACTACTAGACCTATTGTTCTCATAGATTACTAGACCTAGTGTTCTCGTAGACTACTAGACCTAGTGTTCTCGTAGACTACTAGACCTACTTTTACACTAGACATAGTGTTCTCGTAGACTACTAGACCTAGTGTTCTCATAGACTACTATACCTAGTGTTCTCGTAGACTACTAGACCTAGTGTTCTCGTAGACTACTAGACCTATTGTTCTCATAGACTACTAGACCTAGTGTTCTCGTAGACTACTAGACCTAGTGTTCTCGTAGACTACTAGACCTAATGTCCTCGTAGACTACTAGACCTAGTGTTCTCGTAGACTACTAGACCTATTGTTCTCGTAGATTACTAGACCTATTGTTCTCATAGACTACTAGACATAGTGTTCTCATAGACTACTAGACCTAGTGTTCTCATATACTACTAGACCTAGTGTTCTCATAGACTACTAGACCTATTGTTCTCATATACTACTAGACCTATTGTTCTCGTAGACTGCTAGACCTATTGTTCTCATAGACTACTAGACATTTTGTTACCCTAGACCTATTGTTCTCGTAGACTACTAGACCTATTGTTCTCGTAGACTACTAGACCTATTGTTCTCATAGACTACTAGACCTAGTGTTCTCGTAGACTACTAGACCTACTGTTACACTAGACATAGTGTTCTCATAGACTACTAGACCTATTGTTCTCGTAGACTACTAGACCTATTGTTCTCGTAGACTACTAGACCTATTGTTACTCTAGACCTATTGTTCTCGTATATTAATAGACCTATTGTTACTCTAGACCTATTGTTCTCGTATACTACTAGACCTATTGTTACTCTAGACCTAGTGTTCTCGTAGACTACTAGACCTATTGTTCTCATAGACTACTAGACCTATTGTTCTCATATACTACTAGACCTATTGTTCTCGTAAACTACTAGACCTATTGTTCTCGTAGACTACTAGACCTATTGTTAATCTAGACCTATTGTTCTCGTATACTACTAGACCTATTGTTACTCTAGACCTAGTGTTCTCGTAGACTACTAGACCTACTGTTCTCGTAGACTACTAGACCTAGTGTTCTCATATACTACTAGACCTATTGTTCTCGTAGACTACTAGACCTATTGTTCTCGTAGACTACTAGACCTAGTGTTACTAGACTTATTGTTCTCGTAGCCTACTAGACCTATTGTTCTCGTAGACTACTAGACCTATTGTTCTCTTAGACTACTAGAACTAGTGTTCTCATAGACTACTAGACCTATTGTTCTCATAGACTACTAGACCTAGTGTTCTCGTAGACTACTATACCTATTGTTCTCGTAGATTACTAGACCTAGTGTTCTCATAGACTACTAGACATAGTGTTCTCATAGACTACTAGACCTAGTGTTCTCATATACTACTAGACCTAGTGTTCTCATAGACTACTAGACCTATTGTTCTCATATACTACTAGACCTATTGTTCTCGTAGACTGCTAGACCTATTGTTCTCATAGACTACTAGACATTTTGTTACCCTAGAACTATTGTTCTCGTAGACTATTAGACCTATTGTTCTCGTAGACTAATATACCTATTGTTACTCTAGACCTAGTGTTACTCTAGACCTACTGTTCTCATAGACTACTAGACCTAGTGTTCTCATATACTACTAGACCTAGTGTTCTCATAGACTACTAGACCTATTATTCTCGTAGACTACTAGACCTATTGTTCTCGTAGACTACTAGACCTAGTGTTCTCGTAGACTACTAGACCTACTGTTACACTAGACATAGTGTTCTCATAGACTACTAGACCTATTGTTCTCGTAGACCACTAGACCTATTGTTCTCGTAGACTACTAGACCTATTGTTACTCTAGACCTATTGTTCTCGTATATTACTAGACCTATTGTTACTCTAGACCTATTGTTCTCGTATACTACTAGACCTATTGTTACTCTAGACCTAGTGTTCTCGTAGACTACTAGACCTATTGTTCTCATAGACTACTAGACCTATTGTTCTCATATACTACTAGATCTATTGTTCTCGTAGACTACTAGACCTATTGTTCTCGTAGACTACTAGACCTATTGTTACTCTAGACCTATTGTTCTCGTATACTACTAGACCTATTGTTACTCTAGACCTAGTGTTCTCGTAGACTACTAGACCTACTGTTCTCGTAGACTACTAGACCTAGTGTTCTCATATACTACTAGACCTATTGTTCTCGTAGACTACTAGACCTATTGTTCTCGTAGACTTCTAGACCTAGTGTTACTAGACTTATTGTTCTCGTAGCCTACTAGACCTATTGTTCTCGTAGACTACTAGACTTATTGTTCTCTTAGACTACTAGAACTAGTGTTCTCGTAGACTACTAGACCTATTGTTGTCGTAGACTACTAGACCTACTGTTCTCATAGACTACTAGACTTATTGTTCTCATAGACTACTAGACCTAGTGTTGTCATAGACTACTAGACCTAGTGTTCTCGTAGACTACTAGACCTATTGTTCTCATAGACTACTAGACATAGTGTTCTCATAGACTACTAGACCTAGTGTTCTCGTAGACTAATATACCTATTGTTCTCATAGACTACTAGACCTAGTGTTCTCGTAGACTACTAGACCTATTGTTCTCATAGACTACTAGACATAGTGTTCTCATAGACTACTAGACCTAGTGTTCTCGTAGACTAATAGACCTATTGTTCTCATAGACTACTAGACCTATTGTTCTCATATACTACTAGACCTATTGTTCTCATAGACTACTAGACATTTTGTTACCCTAGACCTATTGTGCTCGTAGACTACTAGACCTATTGTTCACGTAGACTAATAGACCTATTGTTACTCTAGACCTAGTGTTACTCTAGACCTACTGTTCTCATAGACTACTAGACCTAGTGTTCTCATAGACTACTAGACCTAGTGTTCTCATAGACTACTAGACCTAGTGTTCTCGTAGACTACTAGACATATTGTTCTCATAGACTACTAGACATAGTGTTCTCATAGACCTATTGTTCTCGTAGATTAATAGACCTATTGTTACTCTAGACCTAGTGTTACTCTAGACCTACTGTTCTCATAGACTACTAGACCTAGTGTTCTCATAGACTACTAGACCTAATGTTCTCATAGACTACTATACCTATTGTTCTCGTAGACTAATAGACCTATTGTTCTCATAGACTACTAGACCTAGTGTTCTCATAGACTACTAGACCTATTGTTCTCATAGACTACTAGACATATTGTTCTCGTAGACTACTAGACCTATTGTTACTCTAGACCTAGTGTTCTCGTAGACTACTAGACCTATTGTTCTCATAGACTACTAGACCTAGTGTTCTCGTAGACTTCTAGACCTAGTGTTCTCATAGACTACTAGACCTAGTGTTCACGTAGACTACTATACCTATTGTTCTCGTAGACTACCAGACCTAGTGTTCTCGTAGACTACTAGACTAAGTGTTCTCGTAGACTACTAGACTTATTGTTCTAATAGACTACTAGACATATTGTTCTCATAGACTACTAGACCTATTGTTACTCTAGACCTAGTGTTATCGTATACTACTAGACTTATTGTTCTCGTATACTACTAGACCTATTGTTACACTAGACCTAGTGTTCTCGTAGACTACTAGACCTAGTGTTCACGTAGACTACTAGACCTAGTGTTCTCGTAGACTACTAGACTTATTGTTCTCATAGACTACTAGACATATTTTTCTCATAGACTACTAGACATATTGTTCTCATAGACTACTAGACCTATTGTTACTCTAGACCAAGTGTTCTCGTAGACTTCTAGACTTATTGTTCTCATAGACTACTAGACATATTGTTCTCATAGACTACTATACATATTGTTCTCATAGACTACTAGACATTTTGTTACCCTAGACATAGTGTTCTCGTAGACGAATATAGAATATTCCTATATCACCTTCCTGCTATGTGACTTGGGAAAAATAAAGTGTAGCACAGACAGCTAAATGGCATTTGGACATTTCTATAATAGAATGTAGAACATTTGGACATTAAAGAGACCGTCACAATAAAGAGACTGTCCCAATAAAGAGACCGTCCCAATAAAGAGACTGTCCCAATAAAGAGACCATCCCAATAAAGAGACAGTCCCAATAAAGAGACCATCCCAATAAAGAGACCATCCCAATAAAGAGACTGTCCCAATAACCAATAAAGAGAATATCCCATTAAAGAGACTGTCCCAATAAAGAGACGGTCCCAATAAAGAGACCGTCCCAATAAAGAGAATGTCCCAATAAAGAGACCGTCCCAATAAAGAGACCGTACCAATAAAGAGACTGTCCCAATAAAGAGACTGTCCCAATAAAGAGAATGTCCCAATAAAGAGACCGTCCCAATAAAGAGACTGTCCCAATAACCAATAAAGAGAATGTCCCAATAAAGAGACTGTCCCAATAAAGAGACTGTCACAATAAAGAGACCGTCCCAATAAAGAGACTGTCCCAATAAAGAAACTGTCCCAATAAAGAGACTGTCCCAATAAAGAGACTGTCCCAATAACCAATAAAGAGACTGTCCCAATAACCAATAAAGAGACTGTCGTAATAACCAATAAAGAGACCATCACAATAAAGAGACTGTCCCAATAAAGAGACTGTCCCAATAAGACCGTCCCAATAAAGAGACTGTCCCAATAACCAATACAGAGACTGTCCCAATAACAAATAAAGAGACTGTCCCAATAACCAATAAAGAGACTGTCCCAATAAAGAGATTGTCCCAATAAAGAGAATGTCACAATAAAGAGACTGTCCCAATAAAGAGACCATAATAATAAAGAGACTGTCACAATAAAGAGACTGTCACAATAAAGAGACTCCCAATAAAGAGACCGTCGCAATAAAGAGACCGTCACAATAAAGAGACTGTCCCAATAAAGAGACCATAATAATAAAGAGACTGTCACAATAAATAGACGTCCCAATAAAGAGACCGTCCCACTAAAGACTGTCCCATTAAAGAGACTGTCCCAATAACCAATAAAGAGACTGTCCTAATAACCAGTAAAGAGAATGTCCCAATAAAGAGACTGTCCCAATAAAGAGACTTCCCAATAAAGAGACCATCACAATAAAGAGACTGTCCCAATAAAGAGACCGTCCCAATAAAGAGACCATCCCAATAAAGAGACTGTCCCAATAACCAATAAAGTGACTGTCCCAATAACCAATAAAGAGACTTCCCAATAAAGAGACTGTCCCAATATAGAGACCGTCCCAATAAAGAGACTGTTCCAATAAAGAGACCATCCCAATAAAGAGACTGTCCCAATAAAGAGACCGTCCCAATAAAGAGACTGTACCAATAAAGAGAACATCACAATAAAGAGACTGTCCCAATAAAGAGACCATCCCAATAAAGAGACCGTCCCAATAAAGAGACCGCTTGACAACATGAATGCGCGTACCTCACTTGACAACACGTTTTATTGTTGGTATTAAAACCTTGACACTTGCATACACAGGACACTCATTTACACAGGACACTCATATACACGGGGCACTCATATACACAGGACAATCATATACACGGGACACTCGCATACACAGGACACTCATTTACACAGGACACTCATATACACGGGGCACTCATATACACAGGACAATCATATACACGGGACACTCGCATACACAGGACACTCATTTACACAGGACACTCATATACACGGGGCACTCATATACACAGGACACTCATATACACGGGACATTCGCATACACAGGACACTCGCATACACGGGACACTCGCATACACAGGACACTCATATACACAGGACACTCACATACACGGGACACTCATATACACGGGACACTCATATACACAGGACACTCATATACACGGGACACTCGCATACACAGGACACTCGCATACACGGGACACTCGCATACACAGGACACTAATATACACAGGACACTCACATACACATGACACTCATATACACGGGACACCCATATACACAGGACACTCATATACACGGCACAATCATATACACGGGACACTCATATACACAGGACACTCATATACACGGGACACTCATATACACATGGCACTCACATACACGGGACACTCATATACACAGGACACTCATATACACATGACACTCATATACACGGGACACTCACATACACGAGACACTCATATTCACGGGACACTCACATACACAGGACACTCATATACACGGGACACTCATATACACGGGACACTCACATACACGGGACATTCATATTCACAGGACACTCACATACACGGGACACTCATATACACGGGACACTCATATACACTGGCCCCTCATATACACGGGACACTCATATACACAGGACACTCATATACAAGGGACACTCATATACACAGGACACTCATATACACGGGACACTCACATACACGGGACACTCATATACACAGGACACTCACATACACGGGACACTTGCATAAACAGGACACTTGCATACACGGGACACTCGTATACACAGGACACTCACATACATGGGACACTCATATACACGGGACACTCATATACACGGGACACTCACATACACGGGACACTCATATACACAGGACACTCATATACACAGGACACTCACGTACGCATGACACTCACATACACGGGACACTCATATACACAGGACACTCATATACACAGGACACTTACATACACGGGACACTCATATACACAGGACACTCACATACACGGGACACTCATATACACAGGACACTCACATACACGGGACACTCACATACACAGGAAACTCATATACACGGGACACTCATATACACGGGACACTCATATACACGGGACACTCATATACACGGGACACTCACATACACAGGACACTCACATACACAGGAAACTCATATACACAGGGCACTCACTGACACAGGACACTCATATACACAGGACACTCACATACATGGGACACTCACATACACGGGACACTCACATACACAGGACACACACATACACGGGACACTCACATACACGGGACACACACGACACTCTTATACACGGGACACTCATATACACGGGACACTCACATACACAGGACACTCATATACACGGGACACTCATATACACAGGACACTCATATACACAGGTTACTCACATACACGGTACACTCACATACACAGGACACTCACATACACGGGACACTCATATACACGGGACACTCATATACACAGGACACTCATATACATGGGACACTCACATACACAGGACACTCACATACACGGGACACTCGCATACATGGGACACTCACATACATGGGACACTCACATACACAGGACACACACATCCACAGGGCACTCGCATACACAGGGCACTCACTTACACAGGACACTCATATACACAGGACACACATATACACGGGACACTCGTATACACGGGACACTCACATACACGGGACACTCATATACACAGGACACTCACGTACGCAGGACACTCACATACACGGGACACTCATATACACGGGACACTCATATACACAGGACACTCATATACACAGGACACTTACATACACGGGACACTCATATACACAGGACACTCACATACACGGGACACTCATATACACAGGACACTCACATACACGGGACACTCACATACACAGGATACTCATATACACAGGACACTCATATACACAGGACACTCATATACACAGGACACTCATAATCACGGGACACTCATATACACGGGACACTCATATACACGGGACACTCACATACACAGGACACTCACATACACAGGACACTCACATACACAGGAAACTCATATACACAGGGCACTCATTGACACAGGACACTCATATACACAGGACACTCACATACATGGGACACTCACATGCACGGGACACTCACATACACAGGACACACACATACACGGGACACTCACATACACGGGACACACACGACACTCATATACACGGGACACTCATATACACGGGACACTCATATACACAGGACACTCACATACATGGGACACTCACATACACAGGACACTCACATACACGGGACACTCGCATACATGGGACACTCACATACATGGGACACTCACATCCACAGGGCACTCACATACACAGGGCACTCACTTACACAGGACACTCATTAACACAGGATACACATATACACAGGACACTCACATACACAGGGCACTCACATACACAGGACACTCACATACACAGGGCACTCACATACACAGGGCACTCACATACACAGGACACTCACATACACAGGGCACTCACATACACATGGCAATCACATATACAGGACACTCACATACACATGGCACTCACATACACAGGGCACTCACATACACGGGACACTCACATACACAGGACACTCACATAGACGGGACACTCACATATACAGGGCACTCACATACACAGGACACTCACATACATGGGGCACTCACATACATGGGACACTCGCATACACTGATATACCATTTTGTGAACACGATTATGACCTTTAAATTAAACATTTAAACATATTGAAAGTGCTTACTGCTAACATATTGAAAGTGCTTACTGCTAGCATATTGAAAGTGCATACTGCTAACATATTGAAAGTGCTTACTGCTAACATATTGAAAGTGCTTACTGCTAACATATTGAAAATGCTTACTGCTAACAAATTGAAAGTGCTTACTGCTAACATATTGAAAGTGCTTACTGCTAACATATTGAGAGTGCTTACTGCTAACATATTGAAAGTGCTTCATGCTAACATATTGAAAGTGCTTCCTGCTAACATATTGAAAGTGCTTACTGCTAACATATTGAAAGTGCTTACTGCTAACATATTAAAAGTGCTTACTGCTAACATATTGAAATTGCATACTGCTAACATATTGAAAGTGCTTACTGCTAACATATTGAAATTGCTTACTGCTAACATATTGAAAGTGCTTACTGCTAACATATTGAAATTGCATACTGCTAACATATTGAAAGTGCTTACTGCTAACATATTGAAAATGCTTACTGCTAACATATTGAAAGTGCTTACTGCTAACATATTGAAAGTGCTTACTGCTAACATATTGAAAGTGCTTACTGCTAACATATTGAAATTGCTTACTGCTAACATATTGAAATTGCTTACTGCTAACATATTAAAAGTGTTTACTGCTAACAAATTGAAAGTGCTTATTGCTAACATATTGAAAGTGCTTACTGCTAACATATTGAAAGTGCTTACTGCTAACATATTGAAAATGCTTACTGCTAACAAATTGAAAGTGCTTACTGCTAACATATTGAAAGTGCTTACTGCTAACAAATTGAAAGTGCTTACTGCTAACATATTGAAAGTGCTTACTGCTAACATATCTAACATATTAAAAGAAAACAAGCAACATGTTTTGAAATTGTGACAGTGATTTTGGACAGGAATACTATTTTATTTCATTACACGCAGCCAGCGGCATAAATAACATTCTAACATGACCATATTTGTTTCTATAAACAAGTAACAAATCTACCATTATTAAATCTGCAATAAACAATGGCTGTTGAATTTTCTCCCCCCCCCCCCGGTAAAAAAACTGATTTATGGACATAACTATGAACAACTTTTAACAATTCTACATTGGAATTGAATACAGATTGTGGGCAGGATTTGTAGTGTTAATAACCAGCCATACAGGACATATAGTGTTGATATCTGGAGGATGAATTCCAGTGACACTGGAATACAGGGAGGAATTTTGTAAAAGCAGCCATCAGCCAAATAACACACAAGGAGTCAAAATAACACAAACATTTATTCGTTTGTAGCATTATATTGGGTAATGTTAGAATGGAAATAATATTTGTCTTGCCATTGTTTATCGGCGAGTGAACAACTGTGTGTCATTCTGATGTGTAGGAATTAACCACGTACATGTAGGCATATGACCTGCATTAACCACGTACATGTAGGTATATGACCTGCATTAACCACGTACATGTAGGTATATGACCTGCATTAACCACGTACATGTAGGTATATGACCTGCATTAACCACGTACATGTAGGTATATGACATGCATTAACCGCGTACATGTAGGTCTATGACCTGCATTAACCACGTACATGTAGGTATATGACCTGCATTAACCACGTACATGTAGGTCTATGACCTGCATTAACCACGTACATGTATTGTTAATTCCTAAGAATCAGAACTCCAATTTCATTAGAACTGTGCAATTCCATTAGAACTGTGCAATTCCATTAGAACTGTGCAATTCCATTAGAACTGTGCAATTTCATTAGAACTGTGCAATTTCATTAGAATTGTGCAATTTCATTAGAACTGTGCAATTCCATTAGAACTGTGCAATTCCATTAGAACTGTGCACTTCCATTAGAACTGTGCAATTCCATTAGAACTGTGCAATTTCATTAGAATTCTGCAATTCTATGACATATTTCCAGTTACAAATAAGTCACAAATAAGTAAAACACTTTAATGAATTGTTGAAGTTGCTGAGTATTAATAATGTGCCTACTACTAATATATAAAATGTGATCAAAATACAAGAATAATAGCTGAGGTGGATAGGGGGGCTACATCTGTAATAGCTGAGGTGGATAGGGGGGCTACATCTGTAATAGCTGAGGTGGATAGGGGGCTACATCTGGAATAGCTGAGGTGGATAGGGGGGCTACATCTGTAATAGTTGAGGTGTATAGGGGGGGGTTACATCTGTAATAGCTGAGGTGGATAGGGGGCTACATCTGTAATAGCTGAGGTGGATAGGGGGGCTACATCTGTAATAGTTGAGGTGGATAGGGGGGCTACATCTGTAATAGCTGAGGTGTATAGGGGGGGCTACATCTGTAATAGCTGAGGTGGATAGGGGGCTACATCTGTAATAGCTGAGGTGGATAGGGTCTACATCTGTAATAGCTGAGGTGGATAGGGGGCTACATCTGTAATAGCTGAGGTGGATAGGTGGGGCTACATATTTAATAGCTGAGGTGGATAGGGGGCTACATCTGTAATAGCTGATTGGGTAGGGGGCTACATCGGTAATAGCTGAGGTGGATAGGGGATACATCTGTAATAGCTGAGGTGGATAGGGGGCTACATCTGTACTAGCTGAGGTGGATAGGGGGGGCTACATCTGTAATAGCTGAAGTGGATAGTGGGGCTACATATTTAATAGCTGAGTTGGATAGGGGGTTACATATTTAATAGCTGAGGTGGATAGTGGGGGCTACATCTGTAATAGCTGAGGTGGATAGGGGGGCTACATCTGTAATAGCTGAGGTGGATGGGGGGTTACATCTGTAATAGCTGGGGCGGATAGGGGGCTACATATGTAATAGCCGAGGTGGATAGGGGGCTACATCTGTAATAGCTGAGGTGGATAGGGGGCTACATCTGTAAGCTGAGGTGGATAGGGGGCTATACCTGTAATAGCTGAGGTGGATAGGGGGCCATCTGTACTAGCTGAGGTGGATAGGGGGCTACATCTGTAATAGCTGAGGTGGATAGGGGGTGCTACATCTGTAATAGCTGAGGTGGATAGGGGGGCTACATCTGTAATAGCTGAGGTGGATAGGGGGGCTACATCTGTAATAGCTGAGGTGGATAGGGGGGCTACATCTGTAATAGCTGAAGTGGATATGGGGGCTACATCTGTAATAGCTGAAGTGGATAGGGGGGGCTACATATTTAATAGCCGAGGTGGATAGGGGGGGCTACATCTGTAATAGCTGAGGTGGATAGGGGGGCTACATCTGTAATAGCTGAGGTGGATAGGGGGCTACATATTTAATAGCCGAGGTGGATAGGGGGGGCTACATCTGTAATAGCCGAGGTGGATAGGGGGGCTACATCTGTAATAGCTGAGGTGGATAGGGGGGCTACATCTGTAATAGCTGAGGTGGATAGGGGGGCTATACCTGTAATAGCTGAGGTGGATAGGGGAGCTATACCTGTAATAGCTGAGGTGGTTAGGGGGGCTACATCTGTAAAAGCTGAGGTGGTTAGGGGGGCTACATCTGTAATAGCCGAGGTGGATAGGGGGGCTACATCTGTAATAGCTGAGGTATTTAGGGGGGCTACATCTGTAAAAGCTGAGGTGGTTAGGGGGCTACATATTTAATAGCCGAGGTGGATAGGGGGGCTACATCTGTAATAGCCGAGGTGGATAGGGGGGCTAAATCTGTAATAGCTGAGGTGGATAGGGGGGCTACATCTGTAATAGCCGAGGTGGATAGGGGGGCTACATCTGAATGCAAGTCGATTCCATTAATCCTACTGTTTTATAAACACAACATGAGATGACATATACTAATATTCCATTAATTCTACTGTTTTATAAACACAACATGTGATGACATATACCAAGATTCCATTATTCCCACTGTTTTATAAACACAACATGAGATGACATATACCAAGATTCCATTAATCCCACTGTTTTATAAACACAACATGAGATGACATATACCAATATTCCATTAATTCTACTGTTTTATAAACACAACACGAGATTACATATACCACAGACATGACTGTGTCATCTGGTCGCATCCTCTGCTGCCTGTCTGGCATTCTGAACATGTTCTGTGGTCTCAGATAAGTCTACGGGAATCAAAGGACAATCGTCTTTATGACATGTCATGTCCTGCACAGAGGCAGAGCTTAATCTGGCTCCTTCAAACAAATCAGAGGCTGAATCGTTTGGGACACTGATGATTGAGCTAACCAGGGTTTCATTAGTTCTCGGTATGAATCCGACTGACACCAACGAGCAATTTGTGGAACTGTTACAGTTATTCAAGTCGGAAGAACTCGGTAGCATTTTTTCCAATTCTGTCGGAGAACTGTCCGAGGAATTTGCAGCGTCTCGATATATGGCAGTAATTGGGTCACCGCCGATGGAAGGCCATCCCGGGGTTGATATGATGGCATCCTCAATAGCACAGTATTCAAACTTGAGGGACGGAAAACAACGCTCTACGACGGAATTTATCTCTCATGACGGCGTGATCCAACAGGAACGTCTGCAGTGCAACGTGATTTATATCAGTGGTGTATGTGGAGGTTCACTGGTGTATTTGGAGGTTCAGTGGTGTATTTGGAGGTTCAGTGGTGTATTTGGAGGTTCAGTGGTGTATTTGGAGGTTCAGTGGTGTATTTGGAGGTTCAGTGGTGTATGTGGAGGTTCAGTTGTGTATTTGGAGGTTCAGTGGTGTATGTGGAGGTTCAGTGGTGTATGTGGAGGTTCAGTGGTGTATTTGGAGGTTCAGTGGTGTATGTGGAGGTTCAGTGGTGTATGTGGAGGTTCAGTGGTGTATGTGGAGGTTCAGTGGTGTATTTGGAGGTTCACTGGTGTATGTGGAGGTTCAGTGGTGTATTTGGAGGTTCAGTGGTGTATTTGGAGGTTCAGTGGTGTAATGGTGTATTTGGAGGTTCAGTGGTGTATATGGAGATTCAGTGGTGTATGTGGAGGTTCAGTGGTGTATTTGGAGGTTCAGTGGTGTATTTGGAGGTTCAGTGGTGTATGTGGAGGTTCAGTGGTGTATGTGGAGGTTCAGTGGTGTATGTGGAGGTTCAGTGGTGTATTTGGAGGGTCAGTGGTGTATGTGGAGGTTCCGTGGTGTATGTGGAGGTTCAGTGGTGTATTTGGAGGTTCAGTGGTGTATGTGGAGGTTCAGTGGTGTATGTGGAGGTTCAGTGGTGTATTTGGAGGTTCAGTGGTGTATTTGGCGGTTCAGTGGTGTATTTGGAGATTCAGTGGTGTATTTGGAGGTTCAGTGGTGTAATGGTGTATTTGGAGGTTCAGTGGTGTATGTGGAGGTTCAGTGGTGTATATGGAGGTTCAGTGGTGTATGTGGAGGTTCAGTGGTGTATTTGGAGGTTCCGTGGTGTATGTGGAGGTTCCGTGGTGTATGTGGAGGTTCAGTGGTGTATATGGAGGTTCCGTGGTGTATGTGGAGGTTTAGTGGTGTATAAGGAGGTTCAGTAGTGTATTTGGAGGTTCCGTGGTGTATGTGGAGGTTCAGTGGTGTATGCGGAGGTTCAGTGGTGTATGCGGAGGTTCAGTGGTGTTATGATATGCTATGTTATATTTCGGGTTTTACGCCTGCATCAGCACCATTTTGGGCTATATCGCCGGCGGGCAGTTTTCCCTAACAACACCTTTCCTGGGCAGGCTCCAGCGGTTAACCAGCACTTGGGTGCACCAACCTCCGTAAGAAACTGCCCACTTTTCATATAAATGAGACACGGCCTGAGCGGGGCTCGAACTCGTGACCATCAGTGATGATAGGTTACAGTGGTATAAGTCAGCGACCTTAACCACTCGACCACGGATGCGGACTCTACCAGTTGTATCAGAAACTGCTGAATTGGAACAATAACAACCGTGCAACTATTGCACGTCAAACTCGGATATATAACCATTCGTTTATACCCTCTTCTACTGAACTATGGAACAATGACAACCGTGCAACTATTGCACGTCAAACTCGGATATATAACCATTCGTTTATACACTCTTCTACTGAATTATGGAACAATAACAACCATGCAACTATTGCACGTCAAACTAGGATATATAACCATTCGTGTATACCCTCTTCTACTGAATTATGGAACAATGGCAACCATGCAACTATTGCACGGCAAACTCGGATATATAACCAATCGTTTATACCCTCTTCTACTGAATTATGGAATTCACTAAATACAGACGTTCGTAACTCTACGACACTAAATATATTTAAGTGAAATATAAAATAAAAAAAAGTTAAAGCACCAGTTATACGTAAACACTTTATATGCTGACAGATTATATTCGATACTTCACGCCCGTTTAAGAAATCGTTGCAGCAAATTAAATAATTATTTATGAACCATATAAGAGAACATGCATTCTGTGATTGTAGATATCCTGTTGAGAATGCAGAACATTTTCTTTCAATGTTACACATTAATTTTTACGATGAGACAAAATTACATTTTTATGAAAAAGAAGAATCACCAACTTAATGTGGATTTATCATTTGTTATCTGGTAGTGATACGTTGAAAGTGGACGATAACAAACTAATACCTGCAGCTGTTCACAAACTAATACGTGCAGCTGTTCACAAACTAATACCTGCAGCTGTTCACAAACTAATACCTGCAGCTGTTCACAAACTAATACCTGCAGCTGTTCACAAACTAATACCTGCAGCTGTTCACAAACTAATACCTGCAGCTGTTCACAAACTAATACCTGCAGCTGTTCACAAACTAATACCTGCAGCTGTTCACAAACTAATACCTGCAGCTGTTCACAAACTAATACCTGCAGCTGTTCACAAACTAATACCTGCAGCTGTTCACAAACTAATACCTGCAGCTGTTCACAAACTAATACCTGCAGCTGTTCACAAACTAATACTGCAGCTGTTCACAAACTAATACCTGCAGCTGTTCACAAACTAATACCTGCAGCTGTTCACAAACTAATACCTGCAGCTGTTCACAAACTAATACCTGCAGCTGTTCACAAACTAATACCTGCAGCTGTTCACAAACTAATACCTGCAGCTGTTCACAAACTAATACCTGCAGCTGTTCACAAACTAATACCTGCAGCTGTTCACAAACTAATACCTGCAGCTGTTCACAAACTAATACCTGCAGCTGTTCACAAACTAATACATGCAGCTGTTCACAAACTAATACCTGCAGCTGTTCACAAACTAATACCTGCAGCTGTTCACAAACTAATACCTGCAGCTGTTCACAAACTAATACCTGCAGCTGTTCACAAACTAATACCTGCAGCTGTTTACAAACTAATACATGCAGCTGTTCACACACTAATACCTGCAGCTGTTCACAAACTAATACCTGCAGCTGTTCACAAACTAATACCTGCAGCTGTTCACAAACTAATACCTGCAGCTGTTCACAAACTAATACCTGCAGCTGTTCACAAACTAATACCTGCAGCTGTTCACAAACTAATACCTGCAGCTGTTTACAAACTAATACCTGCAGCTGTTCACAAACTAATACCTGCAGCTGTTCACAAACTAATACCTGCAGCTGTTCACAAACTAATACCTGCAGCTGTTTACAAACTAATACCTGCAGCTGTTCACAAACTAATACCTGCAGCTGTTCACAAACTAATACCTGCAGCTGTTTACAAACTAATACCTGCAGCTGTTCACAAACTAATACCTGCAGCTGTTCACAAACTAATACCTGCAGCTGTTTACAAACTAATACCTGCAGCTGTTCACAAACTAATACCTGCAGCTGTTCACAAACTAATACCTGCAGCTGTTTACAAACTAATACCTGCAGCTGTTCACAAATTCATTAAGCATTCGAAATGTTTAACTACTAACCAGGGTTCATTCTAGATCAGAATGTTTGGGAGAAGTGAGAAAGCGCGTGATCGCTTCCTTAAATGGTGTTCTTTAATATACTTATGCAAAATAGGGTTAACGTGCACAGTACAACCATTAAATACAACATTTGAATAGAAGGAGTACTTTATAATGGGCCAGTGTATCTTACTAGACACAATTTTGTTTGAAAATCGTAAAAAAAACAAAAAATATATTTACAATTACGCCCACGGTCTAAACAGATCCCTGCTAACACTGCACACATTTTGTGTGTGTTTTACGTTTATTTATCGTCGCTACCGGTTGCCCATATGAGCGACGCCTCCTGAAGAGATTAGTCATTTTAGATTTTTGGAGGATAGTGCAATGATACAGAAAGAGACCCATTCCAGAGTCTCCTCTGGTTCTTTTACGTGCACGGTGTAAAGCACCGACACGAGACCTCGGTTTAACGTCCCATCTGAAATACTGTTAATTTTATTAGGGTCAGACGGGGGATCGAACCTGCGATCCTGGATTACCAGTCCAGCGTGTTACCACTAGACTACATATCCGTCTGTACTGCACACATTTACCATACTAGTTGTTTATATATGTGCTGACCTGAATGAGGGTGGTCTCGGTGAAACAACTGGACATTAGATTCGGCAGAAAACGTCCGGGTGGGGTAGCACATGCATATCCCTGTGTACACAGGGATATGCATTAACTAAAAACTATTCTTTATTATTTAGACTAAACTTGTTATTTTATCGCTTTTTATTATTAATTTCACTGGGAGTGATGGCCAATTACTAATTTTATATTATTACTAAATTAAATTTCTTTATATTTGGAAGTGCAAACTTACATAAAAAATTGGCATCGTTTTTCGGCACGCCTCTTTCTTGATTATATAGACGATATTTGCTTGTGACACTGGATCGTGGGTTCGTGTATTGGCGTGGTGTGGGGAAACAACAGTTGGGATCGTGGGTTCGTGTATTGGCGTGGTGTGGGGAAACAACAGTTGGGATCGTGGGTTCGTGTATTGGCGTGGTGTGGGGAAACAACAGTTGGGATCGTGGGTTCGTGTATTGGCGTGGTGTGGGGAAACAACAGTTGGGATCGTGGGTTCGTGTATTGGCGTGGTGTGGGGAAACAACAGTTGGGATCGTGGGTTCGTGTATTGGCGTGGTGTGGGGAAACAACAGTTGGGATCGTGGGTTCGTGTATTGGCGTGGTGTGGGGAAACAACAGTTGGGATCGTGGGTTCGTGTATTGGCGTGGTGTGGGGAAACAACAGTTGGGACGTGGGTTCGTGTATTGGCGTGGTGTGGGGAAACAACAGTTGGGATCGTGGGTTCGTGTATTGGCGTGGTGTGGGGAAACAACAGTTGGGATCGTGGGTTCGTGTATTGGCGTGGTGTGGGGAAACAACAGTTGGGATCGTGGGTTCGTGTATTGGCGTGGTGTGGGGAAACAACAGTTGGGATCGTGGGTTCGTGTATTGGCGTGGTGTGGGGAAACAACAGTTGGGATCGTGGGTTCGTGTATTGGCGTGGTGTGGGGAAACAACAGTTGGGATCGTGGGTTCGTGTATTGGCGTGGTGTGGGGAAACAACAGTTGGGTTCGTGTATTGGCGTGGTGTGGGGAAACAACAGTTGGGATCGTGGGTTCGTGTATTGGCGTGGTGTGGGGAAACAACAGTTGGGATCGTGGGTTCGTGTATTGGCGTGGTGTGGGGAAACAACAGTTGGGATCGTGGGTTCGTGTATTGGCGTGGTGTGGGGAAACAACAGTTGGGATCGTGGGTTCGTGTATTGGCGTGGTGTGGGGAAACAACAGTTGGGATCGTGGGTTCGTGTATTGGCGTGGTGTGGGGAAACAACAGTTGGAATCGTGGGTTCGTGTATTGGCGTGGTGTGGGGAAACAACAGTTGGGATCGTGGGTTCGTGTATTGGCGTGGTGTGGGGAAACAACAGTTGGGATCGTGGGTTCGTGTATTGGCGTGGTGTGGGGAAACAACAGTTGGGATCGTGGGTTCGTGTATTGGCGTGGTGTGGGGAAACAACAGTTGGAATCGTGAGATACATGTATCAATCTAAGCAACAATACCTGTCGGAAGTCGTAATAGCGCAGTGGTTGCGCGTTCGCTTCAGGTACGAAAGGTCCGGAGTTCGAGCGTCTCTGGCGACGTTACGATTGTGTCCTTATGCAAGGCATTTAAATTCCACGTTGCCTCTTCTCTCTCCCTCGTGGCGATGGATTCCATCAGGAATGAGGTCTCGAGAGTGATTTATATAAGTTGAAATAACTTGTTTCGCAATCGAGCTAAAATAAATTTGTATAAACTAAATCATAATGGCAATGAAATTAATGCGCGTACATGACTTAACAGTAATTATTGTATTGCTGGCATAAAAGGGGACCATCGCATACAATGCAATTTCTGTTTCTTTAAGAAGAATACATATTTTTAAATCAAGAGTTTATTTAAGTAACATTACAGGTTTTAACACGTGCCCTGCTACCCGACTATAGCCCCACCAATGTGCCGCCGAAGTGCTGAAACAGAAGTGGTGCCAAGTATATCATACTCTAAGAAACGCGTACACACATTACATGGATACAATGGTAACACCAGAAGCATTCCAACTGTCAGAAGCCACAACCCACCCCCAAAAAAAAAAAAAACAAACAACAAACCCACCAAACCCCCAACCACAAAAGCACCGACACGAGACATCGGTTTAACGTACCATCTGAAAGACTATTAAAACAACACAACCCAACCCAACCACCACACCACACACAACCCTAACATGGTGTGGAATCTTGAGTTCCGGTTTAGTTTCAAGGTTGTATATACGTAAATAGGCGGAAGTGCATCCGAGGTCAAATGTAGTCTTGATAACCAATATAATGCAGTTCTCTTTTTGAAAACAAATTCATTTTCATGACAGGAAGTGTATAGGTTTTGTGTTATTATGTGACTTGAGAAGACTTCAGACTAGTTGATGTGGAGAACATATGTGATATAAGAATTCGGGCAATGCAACAGGTTGTGGTATACTGTGCTATTTGGCGGAGGAATACAGCGTGCAAACACAGTGACGACATTCACAGGTGACACGGTACAATTCTCATCATTACATTGTACTATTTTTGCTGTTTTCTTAGTTTGATTTGAATACCTCTTCATAGTGGATGTGGTATCAGAAGAAATGAAAGATTGAAAATATAAATGAACAGACTGTATGTTTTTAATTTTTACTATGTATTTAATAGGCAATTTATTTGTTGTTTTATAACCTATAACGACAACACCGGTTTATGGCTGCAATTCCAACTATGTATCAATATGTCGTAAATAATCACATATAAATGTATGCACAAAGTCCCGATTCATCAGTTGTTTAATCCGTGGTAATAATTCATTGTACATACAATGCTCTTTGTTAGGTTTTGGATACTAAGGCAGATTCAACAATGTGTACTTGTTTGGGGACAATGCCATCACGCAATTATACGTTCATACACTCGAATTATTGCTATTTCTGTTCTTTTATGATTTAGTTTATGAACTTGCAATCACTTCGTGTGTACACAACAACACATCCTCTACACAACAACACACCCACACAACAACCACCCACAACACACCACACAACCCACCACACAACCCCCAACACGCTTGTGTACACAACAACACATCCTGTGGTACACAACAACACATCCTCTTGTGTACTCAACAACACATCTCGTGTGTACACAACAACACATCCTCGTGTGTACACAACAACACATCCTCTTGTGTACACAACAACACATCCCGTGTGTACACAACAACAATCCTCGTGTGTACACAACAACACATCCTCTTGTGTACACAACAACACATCCTCGTGTGTACACAACAACACATCCTCTTGTGTACACAACAACACGTTCAGAATTGTTTCATGTGAGCAATATTATGTTATATTTCGGGTTTTACGGCTGCATCAGCACCATTTCGCGCTATATCGCCGGCGGGCAGTTTACAATACCTTTCCTGGGCAGGCTCCAGCGGTTAACCAGTACTTGGGTGCGCCAACCTCCGTAAGAAACTGCCAACTTTTTCATATAAATGAGACACGGCCTGAGCTGGTCTCGAACTCGTGACCATCAGTGATGATATGTTACAGTGGTATACACGTCAGCGACCTTAACCACTCGACCACGGAGGCGGACTTCATGTGAGCAACCTTATGGAGGATCGGTGGTTGTACCCTGGTGCCACCCGTGCATGAACTACTGATTGGTGCACTACATACTACTCCCTGGTGCTACCCGTGCATGAACTACTGATTGGTGCACTACATACTACTCCCTGGTGCTACCCGTGCATGAACTACTGATTGGTGCACTACATACTACTCCCTGGTGCTACCCGTGCATGAACTACTGATTGGTGCACTACATACTACTCCCTGGTGCTACCCGTGCATGAACTACTGATTGGTGCACTACATACTACTCCCTGGTGCTACCCGTGCATGAACTACTGATTGGTGCACTACATACTACTCCCTGGTGCTACCCGTGCATGAACTACTGATTGGTGCACTACATACTACTCCCTGGTGCTACCCGTGCATGAACTACTGATTGGTGCACTACATACTACTCCCTGGTGCTACCCGTGCATGAACTACTGATTGGTGCACTACATACTACTCCCTGGTGCTACCCGTGCATGAACTACTGATTGGTGCACTACATACTACTCCCTGGTGCTACCCGTGCATGAACTACTGATTGGTGCACTACATACTACTCCCTGGTGCTACCCGTGCATGAACTACTGATTGGTGCACTACATACTACTCCTTGGTGCTACCCGTGCATGACCTACTGATTGGTGCACTACATACTACTCCCTGGTGCTACCCGTCATGAATACTGATTGGTGCACTACATACTACTCCCTGGTGACCCGTGCATGAACTACTGATTGGTGCACTACATACTACTCCCTGGTGCTACCCGTGCATGAACTACTGATTGGTGCACTACATACTACTCCCTGGTGTCACCCGTGCATGAACTACTGATTGTTGCACTACATACTACTCCCTGGTGCTACCCGTGCATGAACTACTGATTGGTGCACTACATACTACTCCCTGGTGCTACCCGTGCATGAACTACTGATTGGTGCACTGCATACTACTCCCTGGTGCTACCCGTGCATGACATACTGATTGGTGCACTACATACTACTCCCTGGTGCTACCCGTGCATGAACTACTGATTGGTGCACTACATACTACTCCCTGGTGCTACCCGTCCATGAACTACTGATTGGTGCACTACATACTACTCCCTGGTGCTACCCGTGCATGAACTACTGATTGGTGCACTACATACTACTCCCTGGTGCTACCCGTGCATGAACTACTGATTGGTGCACTACATACTACTCCCTGGTGCTACCCGTGCATGAACTACTGATTGGTGCACTACATACTACTCCCTGGTGCTACCCGTGCATGAACTACTGATTGGTGCACTACATACTACTCCCTGGTGCTACCCGTGCATGAACTACTGATTGGTGCACTACATACTACTCCCTGGTGCTACCCGTGCATGAACTACTGATTGGTGCACTACATACTACTCCCTGGTGCTACCCGTGCATGAACTACTGATTGGTGCACTACATACTACTCCCTGGTGCTACCCGTGCATGAACTACTGATTGGTGCACTACATACTACTCCCTGGTGCTACCCGTGCATGAACTACTGATTGGTGCACTACATACTACTCCCTGGTGCTACCCGTGCATGAACTACTGATTGGTGCACTACATACTACTCGCTGGTGCTACCCGTGCATGAACTACTGATTGGTGCACTACATACTACTCCCTGGTGCTACCCGTGCATGAACTACTGATTGGATTATTTGCACACTGAGTCTCCGTCCATCAACTACTGATTGGATTATTTGCACTCGGAGTCTCCGTCCATCAACTACTGATTGGATTATTTGCACTCGGAGCCTCCGTCCATCAACTACTGATTGGATTATTTGCACACTGAGTATCCGTCCATCAACTACTGATTGGATTATTTGCACACGGACTCTCCGTCCATCAACTACTGATTGGATTATTTGCACACGGAGTCTCCGTCCATCAACTGTACACGTTTCCGGTGTGACTTTACATCCAAAAAAGCAAACATTCAAAATTACATTCTGAACTTACGATATGAATGACCACATATACGCTTCCATCCGCGCCAATGAGAGTGATTAATATAAGTTGCTAAAACTTGCTTCGCAATCGGTGTAAAATAAATAAAGTATAAAAAAACAAACAAACTTACGATATTCACATATGAATGGATTGCGCTGACCTACGTCACCAAACAGTCCTACAGATCCACAGATCACATCATCCCATTGACCGTAATAAGGCGCGTAGGGAACGAGCAACACACAATCTTCATTATAATGACTAGCAAGATTACCCTTCCTATCCGGGTGCCAGTTAGTGTAGACGAGATGGTCACCTAAATAAACAGTTCAGTGTCAGGTGTTTAAATGGCTGCCGTAACCTATTCTGTCATTATTGGTCCATTAATAGTAGGTAAATATGACCAACACAGCAGCTTAAAACATTACCGTATTATATAACATTATCTTAATAAATATTTATTAGCCCAAAAGGAACTTGGAAACAAGTATATTTATACAGCATTCCACACGCAGCATTACACACGCAGCATTCCACACGCAGCATTCCACACGCAGCATTTCACACGCAGCATTCCAGCATTCCACACGCAGCATTACACACGCAGCATTCCACACGCAGCATTCCAGCATTCCACACGCAGCATTACACATGCAGCATTCCACACGCAGCATTCCACACGCAGCATTCCAGCAGTCCACACGCAGCAATACACATGCATCATTCCACACGCAGCATTCCAAACGCAGCATTCCACACGCAGCATTCCACACACAGCATTCCACATGCAGCATTCCAGCATTCCACACGCAGCATTACACACGCAGCATTACACACGCAGCATTCCACACGCAGCATTCCACACGCAGCATTTCACAGGCAGCATTTCACACGCAGCATTTCACACGCAGCATTACACACGCAACATTCCACACGCAGCATTCCCACACGCAGCATTCCACACGCAGCATTTCACACGCAACATTTCACACGCAGCATTCCACACGCAGCATTCCACACGCAGCATTCCACACGCAGCATTTCACACGCAACATTTCACACGCAGCATTCCACACGCAGCATTTCACACGCAGCATTCCACACGCAGCATTCCACACGCAGCATTACATACGCAGCATTCCAGCATTCCACACGCAGCATTCCACACGCAGCATTCCACACGCAACATTCCACACGCAACATTCCACACGCAGCATTTCACACGCAGCATTCCACATCATGGTGTTAACACATTTTACACCTCGTGGTGTTACACACTTATTGATAATTTGTTCGACGTATTCGCCTTCATCAGCACCATTTGGGCTATATTGGACAGTTTACTTAACAACAGCTTTCCTGGACAGGTTCCATGTTAAATATCAGCAACAGTCCATAATTATATAAATGAACAATATGAGTGGACGTCGTGATAGCACGTGATGGTCGTGATAGTGCGTGATGGTCGTCGTGATAGTCATGATAGCACGTGATGGTCGTGATAATGCGTGAAAGTCATGATAGCACGTGATGGTCGTGATAGCGCGTGAAAGTCGTGATAGTGCGTGAGTCATGATAGCACGTGATGGTCGTGATAGTGCGTGAGTCATGATAGCACTAGATGGTCGTGATAGTGCGTGAAAGTCATGATAGCACGTGATGTCGTGATAGTGCGTGAAAGTCATGATAGCACGTGATGATCGTGATAATGAGTGAAAGTCATAATAACACGTGGAAGTCGTGATAGCACGTGATGATCGTGATAGTGCGTGGAAGTCATGATAGCACGTGATGATCGTGATAATGAGTGAAAGTCATAATAACACGTGGAAGTCGTGATAGCACGTGGAATTCATGATAGCACGTTGAATTCATGATCGCACGTGGAAGTCATGATATCACGTGATGGCCGTGATAGCACGTTGAAATCATGATAGCACGTGATTGTCGTGATAGCATGTGGAAGTCATGATAGCACGTGATTGTCATGATAGCACGTTGAAGTCATGATAGCACGTGGAAGTCATGATAGCATGTGATTGTCATGATAGCACGTGGAAGTCATTGATAGCACGTGGAAGTGATTAATAGCACGTGATGATCGTAGTAGCACGCGATGGTCGTGGTAGCACGCGATGGTCGTGATTCCACGTGATGGTCGTGGTAGCACGTGGAAGTCATTGATAGCACGGGGAAGTCATTGATAGCACGTGATTGTCGTGATAGCACGCGATGGTCATGATAGCACGCGATGGTCGTGGTAGCACGTGGTGGTCGTGATAGCACGTGATGGTCGTGATAGCACGTTGAAGTCATGATAGCACGTGGAAGCCATGATATCACGTGGAATTCATGATAGTACTTGGAAGTCATTGATGGCACGTGATTGTCGTGATAGCACGTGCTGGTCATGATAGCACGTTGAAGTCATGATGGCACATTGAAGTCATTGATAGCATGTGATTGTCGTGATAGCACCTGATTGTCGTGATAGCACGTGATGGTCGTGATAGCACGTGGTGGTCGTTATAGCACGTGATAGTCGTGATAGCACATGATTCTAGTGATAGCACGTGATGGTCGTGCTAGCACGTGGTGGTCGTGATAGGACCTGATGGTCGTGATAGCACTTTGAAATCATGATAGCACGTGATTGTCATGATAGCACGTTGAAGTCATGATAGCACATGATTGTCGTGATATCACGTTGAAGTCATGGTACCACGTGAGTATGGTGATAGCACGTGGAAGTCATGATAGCACGTGATGGTCGTGATAGCGCGTGGAAGTCATGATAGCACGTGATGGTCGTGATAGCACGTTGAAATCATGATATCACGTGATGGTCGTGATAGCACGTGGACGTCATGATAGCACGTGATTGTCTTGATAGCACGTGATGGTCGTGATAGTAAGTTGGAGTCATGATAGCACGTGATGGTCGTGATAGCGCGTAGAAGTCATGATATCACGTGATGGTCGTGATAGTAAGTTGAAGTCATGATAGCACGTGATGGTTGTGATAGTAAGTTGAAGTCATGATAGCACTTGAATGTCATGATAGCACGTGATCGTCGTGATAGCATGTGATGATCGTGATAGCGTGTAGAAGTCATGATAGCGTGCAGAAGTCATGATAACACGTGAGTGTCGTGATAGCACGTGATGTTCGTGATAGCACGTTGAAGTCATGATAGCACGTGATGTTCGTGATAGCACGTTGAAGTCATGATAGCACGTGATTGTCTTGATAGCACGTGATGGTCGTGATAGTAAGTTGGAGTCATGATAGCACGTGATGGTCGTGATAGCGCGTAGAAGTAACGATATCACGTGATGGTCGTGATAGTAAGTTGAAGTCATGATAGCACGTGATGGTTGTGATAGTAAGTTGAAGTCATGATAGCACTTGAAAGTCATGATAGCACGTGATCGTCGTGATAGCACGTGATGATCGTGATAGCGTGTAGAGGTCATGATAGCGTGCAGAAGTCATGATAACACGTGATTGTCGTGATAGCACGTGGTGGTCGTGATAGCGCAGTGGTATAACGTTCGCTGTATGTTCGAGACCCCGAATTCCACATTGCCTCTTCTATCCATCATTGCCTATTCTCTCCATCATTGCCGATTCTCTCCATCATTGCCTATTCTCTCCATCATTGCCTATTCTCTCCATCATTGCCTATTCTCTCCATCATTGCCTTTTCTCTCCTTTTCTCTCCATCATTGCATATTCTCTCCATCATTGCCTCTTCTCTCCATCATTGCCTCCCTCTTCTCTCCATCTTTGCCTCTTCTCTCCATCATTGCCTGTTCATTGCCTCTTCTCTCCATCATTGCCTATTCTCTCCATCATTGCCTATTCTCTCCTATTCTCTCCATCATTGCCTATTCTCTCCATCATTGCCTCTTCTCTCCACATCATTGCCAATTCTCTCCATCATTGCCTTTTCTTTCCTATTCTCTCCATCATTGCCTATTCTCTCCATCATTGCCTATTCTCTCCACATCATTGCCTATTCTCTCCATCATTGCCTCTTCTCTCCACCTCATTGCCTATTATCTCCATCAATGCCTTTTCTCTCCTTTTCTCTCCATCATTGTCTCTTCTCTCCATCATTGCCTCTTCTCTCCATCATTGCCTCCCTCTTTTCTCCATCATTGCCTCTTCTCTCCATCATTGCCTGTTCATTGCCTCTTCTCTCCATCATTGCCTATTCTCTCCATCATTGCCTATTCTCTCCTATTCTCTCCATCATTTCCTATTCTCTCCATCATTGCCTTTTCTCTCATATTCTCTCCATCATTGCTTCTTCTCTCCAGCATTGCCTCTTCTCTCCATCATTGCCTATTCTCTCCATCATTGCCTCTTCTCTCCATCATTGCCTCTTCTCTCCATCATTGCCTATTCTCTCCCTCATTGCCTCTTCTCTCCCTCATTGCGATATATTTGATCAGGAGTGAGGTTTCGAGAGCGATTGTTTCGAGAGCGATTTAACTAATATTGTAAGAAATTGTTTTGCAATTGTGCTAATATATGTTTTGTTATATTTCGGGTTTTACGCCTGCATCAGTACCATTTTGGGCACCAACCTCCGTAAGAAACTGCCAACTTTTTCAAATAAATGAGACACGGTCTGAGCGGGGCTCGTACCCGTGACCATCAGTGATGATAGGTTACAGTGGTATACAAGTCAGCGACCTTAACCACTCGACCACGGAGGCGGACTATTGTGCTAATATAAATTTGACATAAATAAACATACAGGGTGGAAAACAGCAACTGTTCCCAAAAAGCTATATGACATTGTACAAATGTCAACGAATCTTACCGGAAATCCACTCAAAGTGCTCCTCTGTACGCACATCGTGTAATCCTGTCCACACGGCGTGATTAAAATTGTACGACTTGATCCATTTATAAATGTAATCCTGAATGCTTCTGCTGTTGATATGAAACAAGTCCCCACCCTTGGCAATGCAGTCTTGTTCTGCCTTGGACCAGATAGCACGGACTGGGACAAGTTCGTAACAATAGTCTCCGTACTGTGTGAGGGCGCCACCGTCTTCACGTGTATACTGATGGAGTATAGCTGGGCATAGATTCGTATTTCCTGGAATGTAATTTGCATGTATTAGTCCGCAAACATTCGCTTTGACAACATTTCAACTTGGTGGCAAGGATGTAAGAAATGAAATAGAATGATGACAACGATTATTCTCTTCGTGCAGATGTTATCATTTATATGCAGATATTACGACATGTTTATAATACAGCGACACCGGTGACATCGTGTAGATTATATCTGTGAGAAGTGAGCGGTCCATGGAAAATCAGTTGCTGGCACTGAACGTTTTGACAATTTATTTGTAAGCGTAATGCGCTTTTTCATGTATATTTTGCATACACATATTTCGTACATCTTATCTATAGGCGGTAGAATGTCGAGCGGGCCGAAGAGACCGGTTTAGGGTGTCCGTGTATAACACACATGCAAATAAGTGTTTTCCTTTGTTTTTATCGTTGTTTCTTTCGCACAACATGCTAGCAATTTTATCCCACTATCGCTTCTTATGATTATTAAATTTAATATAATCTCAACAGATCTCGAACAGTATAATATACAATACTCATTTATAAAATAATGTTTTAAATTAATTAACAGGTTTTTGATAAAATCACATTTATCATAGCGCAACATCTGGCTGGGGCACAACGGTAAAAACAAAGGATTCCAACAGGACCTATTGACATTTTGGGATAAATCAGACTTTGTCTGCCAAGGGAGGTAATAGAAAATTACAGATGTCTCTTATTGACAGGATTAACATCACTATTTCGTATAGAAATGTATGCAACAGTTTATATATAAGCACAGTGCTACACAATTACAGAGGAAATGTATGCAACAGTTTATATATAAGCACAGTGCTACACAATTACAGAGGAAATGTATGCAACAGTTTATATATAAGCACAGTGCTACACAATTACAGAGGAAATGTATGCAACAGTTTATATATAAGCACAGTGCTACACAATAATTATATAAAGCACAGTGCTACACAATTACAGAAATGTATGCAACAGTTTATATATAAGCACAGTGCTACACAATTACAGAGGAAAGTATGCAACAGTTTATATATAAGCACAGTGCTACACAATTACAGAGGAAAGGTATGCAACAGTTTATATATAAGCACAGTGCTACACAATTACAGAGGAAATGTATGCAACAGTTTATATATAAGCACAGTGCTACACAATTACAGAGGAAATGTATGCAACAGTTTATATATAAGCACAGTGCTACACAATTACAGAGGAAATGTATGCAACAGTTTATATATAAGCACAGTGCTACACAATTACAGAGGAAATGTATGCAACAGTTTATATATAAGCACAGTGCTACACAATTACAGAGGACATGTATGCAACAGTTTATATATAAGCACAGTGCTACACAATTACAGAGGAAATGTATGCAACAGTTTATATATAAGCACAGTGCTACACAATTACAGAGGAAATGTATGCAACAGTTTATATATAAGCACAGTGCTACACAATTACAGAGGAAATGTATGCAACAGTTTATATATAAGCACAGTGCTACACAATTACAGAGGAAATGTATGCAACAGTTTATATATAAGCACAGTGCTACACAATTACAGAGGAAATGTATGCAACAGTTTATATATAAGCACAGTGCTACACAATTACAGAGGAAATGTATGCAACAGTTTATATAAAGCACAGGCTACACATTACAAGGAACAAGTTTATATATAAGCACAGTGCTACACAATTACAGAGGAAATGTATGCAACAGTTTATATATAAGCACAGTGCTACACAATTACAGAGGAAATGTATGCAACAGTTTATATATAAGCACAGTGCTACACAATTACAGAGGAAATGTATGCAACAGTTTATATATAAGCACAGTGCTACACAATTACAGAGGAAATGTATGCAACAGTTTATATATAAGCACAGTGCTACACAATTACAGAGGAAATGTATGCAACAGTTTATATATAAGCACAGTGCTACACAATTACAGAGGAAATGTATGCAACAGTTTATATATAAGCACAGTGCTACACAATTACAGAGGAAATGTATGCAACAGTTTATATATAAGCACAGTGCTACACAATTACAGAGGAAATGTATGCAACAGTTTATATATAAGCACAGTGCTACACAATTACAGAGGAAATGTATGCAACAGTTTATATATAAGCACAGTGCTACACAATTACAGAGGAAATGTATGCAACAGTTTATATATAAGCACAGTGCTACACAATTACAGAGGAAAGGTGTAAACTTAACCATTATTACCAGTAGTATGCTGGACTGTTGTCATTGGTTGTATTGTCGTGATGGGCGTGGTCTAGGGGGGCGTGGTCTTGGGGGATGTGGTGGTCGTGGGGGATGCTTTTGTTGTATTTGTTGTAGTTGACGGTACAGGTGTTGATGTTGTTGTTATTGTTGTTGTTGTTGCTGTCGCCGCCGGGGCGCTTGTCACTTAAAGAAGAACAATAGCACAGCGTTACATGTACAACATATTGCAACAATATCACAGCGTTATATGTACAACATATTGCAACAACATCACAGCGTTATATGTACAACATATTGCAACAACATCACAGCGTTATATGTACAACATATTGCAACAATATCACAGCGTTATATGTACAACATATTGCAACAATATCACAGCGTTATATGTACAACATATTGCAACAACATCACAGCGTTATATGTACAACATATTGCAACAATATCACAGCGTTATATGTACAACATATTGCAGCAATATCACAGCATTATATGTACAACATATTGCAACAACATCACAGCATTATATGTACAACATATTGCAACAATATCACAGCATTATATGTACAACATATTGCAGCAATATCACAGCATTATATGTACAACATATTGCAACAACATCACAGCGTTATATGTACAACATATTGCAACAACATCACAGCGCTACATGTACAACATATTGCAACAACATCACAGCGTTACATGTACAACATATTGCAACAACATCACAGCGTTACATGTACAACATATTGCAACAACATCACAGCGCTACATGTACAACATATTGCAACAATAGCACAGCGTTACATGTACAACATATTGCAACAACATCACAGCGTTACATGTACAACATATTGCAACAATATGACAGCGTTATATGTACAACATATTGCAACAACATCACAGTGTTACATGTACAACATATTGCAACAATATCATAGCGTTATATGTACAACATATTGCAACAATATCACAGCGTTATATGTACAACATATTGCAACAACATCACAGTGTTACATGTACAACATATTGCAACAATATCACAGCGTTATATGTACAACATATTGCAACAATATCACAGCGTTATATGTACAACATATTGCAACAATATCACAGCGTTACATGTACAACATATTGCAACAATATCACAGCGTTATATGTACAACATATTGCAACAACATCACAGCGTTATATGTACAACATATTGCAACAATATCATAGCGTTATATAACTGACGAGGTACTCACGGCGATCTGATGTAGGCGGATTTCCAGGACACAATTTCCTAGCAACATGCTGGGTTGTATCTTCGTTCACATAACCCAACTGAAATACATATTTTGTAATGTTGGTTTTACTTGAGTCGCACTTATCAACTTAATTAAGTCAAGTGGCAACTTTGCAGCTACTGTTGGTGAAGGAATGGGTGCACTTCGGAGCAAACGTTCATGCACGGGCGGGTACACCATGGGTGCACTTCGGAGCAAACGTTCATGCACGTGCGGGTACACCATGGGTGCACTTCGGAGCAAACGTTCATGCACGTGGGGGTACACCATGGGTGCACTTCGGAGCAAACGTTCATGCACGGGCGTGTACACCATGGGGGCACTTCGGAGCAAACGTTCATGCACGCGCGGGTACACCATGGGTGCACTTCAGAGCAAACGTTCATGCACGTGCGGGTACACCATGGGTGCACTTCGGAGCAAACGTTCATGCACGGGCGTGTACACCATGGGTGCACTTCGGAGCAAACGTTCATGCACGTGCGCGTACACCATGGGGGCACTTCGGAGCAAACGTTCATGCACGGGCGGGTACACCATGGGGGCACTTCGGAGCAAACGTTCATGCACGGGCGGGTACACCATGGGTGCACTTCGGAGCAAACGTTCATGCACGGGCGGGTACACCATGGGTGCACTTCGGAGCAAACGTTCATGCACGGGCGGGTACACCATGTGTGCACTTCGGAGCAAACGTTCATGCACGGGCGGGTACACCATGGGGGCACTTCGGAGCAAACGTTCATGCACGGGCGGGTACACCATGGGTGCACTTCGGAGCAAACGTTCATGCACGGGCGGGTACACCATGGGTGCACTTCGGAGCAAACGTTCATGCACGGGCGGGTACACCATGGGTGCACTTCGGAGCAAACGTTCATGCACGGGCGGGTACACCATGGGTGCACTTCGGAGCAAACGTTCATGCACGGGCGGGTACACCATGGGTGCACTTCGGAGCAAACGTTCATGCACGGGCGGGTACACCATGGGTGCACTTCGGAGCAAACGTTCATGTACGGGCGTGTACACCATGGGTGCACTTCGGAGCAAACGTTCATGCACGGGCGGGTACACCATGGGGGCACTTCGGAGCAAACGTGTATCGTCTTCAGCTACACGAGTGTATCGTCTTCAGCTACACGAGTGTATCGTCTTCAGCTACACGAGTGTATGGTCTTCAGTTACATCCTCCGTTACACGAGTGTTACATCGTCCGTTACTTGAGTGTATCGTCTTCAGTTACACGAGTGTATCGTCTTCAGTTACATATGATTTTTAGAAAGTGTAATAGTTGTTTTGAACAATACTGTCACATTAAATGCCAATGTTCTGGGCTCACACACATACAATTACCTGATGTTCAAATGCTATGACGTTCCATCCAGGTGGCGCTTCAGACACTCTCAAAACCTCTTTACAATCGAACTCGTACATGTATCCTATAGGGTTAGATTGTATACTGGACTGAAAAATATACAATATTCCAAAGTACAAATAGTAAATTACATTATTCGTTATTATAAATTGTGTAGTTAGTTTGCACTAGCATCGATATCACGCAATATAAGGCATTTACCTACATATGCATGTCGTAATTACATGCGGATACATTCCATGTCGTAATTACATGCGGATACATTCCACGTCGTAATTACATGCGGATACATTCCACGTCGTAATTAAATGCGGATACATTCCATGTCGTAATTACATGCGGATACATTCCATGTCGTAATTACATGCGGAAACATTCCACGTCGTAATTACATGCGGATACATTCCATGTCGTAATTACATGCGGATACATTCCACGTCGTAATTACATGCGGATACATTCCACGTCGTAATTACATGCGGATACATTCCATGTCGTAATTACAAGCGGATACATTCCATGTCGTAATTACATGCGGATACATTCCATGTCGTAATTACATGCGGATACATTCCATGTCGTAATTACATGCGGATACATTCCATGTCGTAATTACATGCGGATACATTCCATGTCGTAATTACATGCGGATACATTCCATGTCGTAATTACATGCGGATTCATTCCATGTCGTAATTATCTGTAGATACATTATACGTCGTAGTTACCTGTATATACATTACACGTCGTAGTTACCTGTGGATACATTATGCGTCGTAGTTAGCTATGGATACATTATACGTCGTGCTTACCTGTGGATACATGATACGTCGTAGTTAGCTATGGATACATTATACGTCATGCTTACCTGTGGATACATGATACGTCGTAGTTAGCTATGGATACATTATACGTCGTAGTTACCTGTGGATACATTACACGTCGTAGTTACCTGTGGATACATTACACGTCGTAGTTACCTGTGGATTCATTACACGTCGTAGTTACCTGTGGATACATTACACGTCGTAGTTACCTGTGGATACATTACACGTCGAGCTTACCTGTGGATTCATTACACGTCGTGCATACCTGTGGATTCATTACACGTCGTAGTTACCTGTGGATACATTACACGTCGTAGTTACCTGTGGATACATTACACGTCATAGTTAGCTATGGATACATTATACGTCGTAGTTACCTGTGGATTCATTATACGTCGTACTTACCTGTGGATTCATTATACGTCGTAGTTAGCTATGGATACATTATGCATCGTAGTTAGCTATGGATAAATTACAGGTCGTGCTTACCTGTGGATACATTATACGTCGTAGTTAGCTATGGATACATTGCACGTCGTGCTTACCTGTGGATATATTACAAGTCGTAGTTAGCTATCGATACATTACACGTCGTGCTTACCTGTGGATACATTACAAGTCGTAGTTAGCTATCCATACATTACACGTCGTGCTTACCTGTGGATACATTACACGTCGTAGTTACCTGTGGATACATTATACGTCGTAGTTACCTGTGGATACATTATACGTCGTAGTTACCTGTGGATACATTATACGTCGTAGTTACCTGTGGATGCATTACACGTCATGGTTACCTGTGGATACATTACACGTCGTAGTTACCTGTGGATACATTATACGTCGTAGTTACCTGTGGATACATTATACGCCGTAGTTACCTGTGGATACATTACACGTCGTAGTTAGCTATGGATACATTATACGTCGTAGTTACCTGTGGATACATTACACGTCGTAGTTACCTGTGTATACATTACACGTCGTAGTTACCTGTGGATACATTACACGTCGTAGTTACCTGTTGATACATTACACGTGGTAGTTACCTGTGGATACATTACCCGTCATGGTTACCTGTGGATACATTCATTACACGTCGTAATTACTTGCGGGTACATTTAATGTCGTCGTTACCTGCCTATACATTTAATGTCGTCATTATCTGCGAGCACATTTACTGTCGTCATTACCTGTGTGTACATTTAATGTCGTCATTACCTGCGGATACAATTAATGTCGTCATTACCTGTAGGTACATTTACTGTCGCCATTACCTGCGGGTACATTTACTGTCGCCATTACCTGCGGGTACATTTACTGTCGCCATTACCTGCGGGTACATTTACTGTCGCCATTACCTGCGGGTACATTTACTGTCGCCATTACCTGTGGGTACATTTAATGTCGCCATTACCTGCGGGTACATTTAATGTCGCCATTACCTGCGGGTACATTTACTGTCGCCATTACCTGCGGATACATTTACTGTCGTCATTACCTGTGGGTACACCTGGCGTTCCACGTCGTAGTTACACAGACATGTATAATCCCCCTGAACTCCAGAATATAGAATATATAGAAGGAAGAGCAACGATATACGTGTTATAAAACCCATGTCAACGATAGCTGTATACATACATGCCATTGCGATGTCGAAATCACACAGGGAACTAAAGATAAGACACCAAACGTTTACAGTAGGTCAGCACGTAACTACGGACAGGATATCTGTGTAATGTATATGTTCCGTATTGTCCGTGTACAGTAAGTGAGTACGTACACACAGACAGGATATCTGTGTAATGTAAATGTTCCGTATTGTCCGTGTACAGTAGATCAGTACGTACACACAGACAGGATAGGTGTGTAATGTAAATGTTCCGTATTGTCCGTGTACAGTAGGTCAGTACGTACACACAGACAGGATATCTGTGTAATGTAAATGTTCCGTATTGTCCGTGTACAGTAGGTAAGTACGTACACACAAACAGGATATCTGTGTAATGTAAATGTTCCGTGTTGTCCCGAGTACAGTAGATCAGTACGTACACACAGACAGGATATCTGTGTAATGTAAATGTTCCGTGTTGTCCCGAGTACAGTAGATCAGTACGTACACACAGACAGGATATCTGTGTAATGTAAATGTTCCGTATTGTCCGTGTACAGTAGGTCAGTACGTAACTACGGACAGGATATCTGTGTAATGTAAATGTTCCGTATTGTCCGTGTACAGTAGGTCAGTACGTACATACAGACACGATATCTGTGTAATGTAAATGTTCCGTATTGTCCCCGAGTACAGTGTTGCTTACGACATGCTTATGTAACAATAACCCACGAAAACAGTCGACACCTAAGAAAATGCATCAGATACATGTAGGCCTACCAACATAATGTACAGTCTTAACACCACCACTCACAAAATACAACACAACAACTGTTGCCGGGGCTAGGTACAGCATAGATCGACACATGATAGACGCATGAACCCAATATTCAAATTCACAACATTGCATGTTATTATAACGATAACTACATCTTAAGCTTCTTTGTAATTAATAATCGTTGTTCCATAGAGTCCTCAATATAACCGTCTTTGGACGAATCGGCCTTCCAGCGGCCATGCCTTTTAATACAACGATCACTAACACCACCTGCGTTGGCAGCAGTAGTGGCACCACTAGCCCTTAATGTATGCGTACCAAGCGCAAGATCAGGAGCTACTAATTTCAATTTGTTTACAAACATTCTCGTGATCTAGTTTAACTTAATTTTTTATTTTTATTTTTCGCCAAAAGGCTACATGATTGCTTTGATCTACAAGCAGGTCTAAATAAATATTCATCCGACTCTACTTTTAAATTAGCAACGCTCATATATCTTTTTAACATAGTGTACGGACATGCGAGAGTCTCGCCCTTTGCTATTAATACCTCGGCTCCTGACCTATACATGTCCGTTTTACTTTTGCGAATTTTCAAACTTATGTAATTTTCTTGAAAAACAATGTCAGTGCATCTAAGCTCGCTAACTTCATTGAAGCGTAGAAAACCTGCGTACAATAACAACATCATTGTTAAATATCTCAACTCGATACAGTCAGATGACTCTGAAAATAACTCGCACAAATCTATCAAGTGTTCAGTTGATATCACATCCTTCTTACGTGTCGGTGTAGAATTAAGTCGCTTTCCAGCTTATGCTCCCATTTAATAGCGTAAAATGCGGCTGTTATTACTTTGTCCGATTTCTTGTCCGAAATTAAATTTGATAAATACATGGCCACATGTATCGGTACAGCTGGTTTAGATATTAAACTATGTTTGTCACAAAATACTTGAAAACCATTAAAATACGAAACATATTTCTTAACAGTGCTGGACGCTCTGGATTGCAATAATTGTCCCGCCATAGTTGAAATCACATCCTCTTGTCCTTCTATGTGTACCCCAGCCTCGTCAAATTTACGCTTCAACGTAGTTTTCAAACCAGTACCTGTCAACAATAGATATTGATCAAACTACATATCATTCTATTACACATTTATATTGTACTTGTATCTGATAATGTATATAATAAGCGTACATGTAGGAGCCTGGCATCATCTAAACCTATTGCCTGAAGTACCTTATCCAAACTCTGTTCTAAACGAGATATTCTATCTTCTATAATGAAAGTTTTATTTGAAACATAATCTAATAAATATCCTAACCAAAACGATATTTTCGTCGGAACCCACTTACATTTTTCGTGTGCAATTTGAAAACCAAATTCTAACAACGACCTCTGAACAAATTCGCTGGATTTTAAACATTTGTCCAAATCCGTATTCCCACCAATGCCGTCATCCAAATACATGATTATTCTATGACCTTGTGACCTCCAATATTTAATCATTACTCTCAATACTTTGGTAAAAATGTGCCCAGCAACAGCTATTCCAAAAGGTAGAGAATTATACACATAATATATTGTGTCGCCGTTCTTATCCAACCAACAAAGACCTAGAAAAGTTCTATGCTCAACAAATATATCAATGTGATGATATGAATGTGATGATATGCTGACTTCAAATCAAAAGTAAATATGAAAGACCCGTGATCAAACAAATCTAGTGCTGTCTTAATGCCATCAAATTTTATTTTAAACAGAAGCAAATGCGGGTTTATGTGTCTACAATCCAATACTAAGCGTTGCTTGCCGATTTTATTAAATGCAACTGTCAATGGATTTACCAAGTGTGGTTCTTTATGCACCTGTGAAATAACGCCTTTGTTTAACAAAACTTCAATTTCTTTTGTTACAAAATCCCCATTGACTAAAGCAGATTTGTTATTTTTCAATATAAACCTGGATGGCATTGTTCTAAATGGTAATTTGTAACCAGTTTCTATAATTGTCATAATGTATGGACTATCACACACCTGCTTCCATTTTAATGAGCACGATTTTAATCTGCCAACGGGCGACACATTTGTCTTACCAACCGACTCTTTATTAACGGTTGTTCCCGTAACCTCTAGAAGGTTAATATGCAAAACCTTTGCACCACCCTCAGAATGTATCTGATTACAACATATAATATTACCATACTCAATATAACTCAATGATGGATTATGCGCCCCTGCACTATTTACAATATGTGTACTTAACTTATTATTAAAGGACTGCGTCTGGGTCCTCTGTGAACACTCATTTTTCCAATGCCTTGCCACATATGAAGCATAAACCTGGCTTTCTGAACGCCACTGCCGATTTGTTTGCAGCCGTAGCGGTAGACATCGTGCCCTCATTCCGCTGTTTCGAATAAGGACTGAACCGTGTCTAGCTCTTTTTCGATTTTATCTTTCGTGCGGCCCTCGCTTCTGCTTTGTACATGCGCTTTTCGTTCTCTGAATCGCTAGCGATGGGATTAGTCTCGTACTCGTTGACTACCCTCCAACCCAATTCTGACGCATCAGCCATCAACATTAGTTTCTGTCTATGCGTCAACAGATCTTTCGCTGAAATTACAACATAACACGTCTAAATGCGATGTTTTTAAACGTTCAAATGTGTTGTCAACAATCCATTTATAATATAAATGTTTTATCCATTTTTATTCAAATACTAACTCGAGTAGCATGTATATTATATATATATCCATGCATGTGCATGAATAATGCGTAATACACTACCGTGCGCTATGTATAATATATATATATCCATGCATGTGCATGAATAATGCGTAATACACTACCGTGCGCTATGTATATTATATATATATCCATGCATGTGCATGAATAATGCGTAATACACTACCGTGCGCTATGTATATTATATATATATCCATGCATGTGCATGAATAATGCGTAATACACTACCGTGCGCTATGTATATTATAATATATCCATGCATGTGCATGAATAATGCGTAATACACTACCGTGCGCTATGTATATTAATAATATATCCATGCATGTGCATGAATAATGCGTAATACACTACCGTGCGCTATGTATATTATAAATATATCCATGCATTGCATATAATCGTAATACACCGTGCGCATGTATTTATAAATATATCCATGCAGTGCATGAATAATGCTAAACACTACCTCCTATGTATATTATAAATATATCCATGCATGTGCATGAATAATGCGTAATACACTACCGTCGCTATGTATATTATATATATATCCATGCATGTGCATGAATAATGCGTAATACACTACCGTGCGCTATGTATATTATATATATATCCATGCATGTGCATGAATAATGCGTAATACACTACCGTGCGCTATGTATATTATATATATATCCATGCATGTGCATGAATAATGCGTAATACACTACCGTGCGCTATGTATATTATATATATATCCATGCATGTGCATGAATAATGCGTAATACACTACCGTGCGCTATGTATATTATATATATATCCATGCATGTGCATGAATAATGCGTAATACACTACCGTGCGCTATGTATATTAATGCTTACATGTACTGCTTACATGTACTGCTCCCTCCCTCGTGGCGATGGATTCCATCAGAAATGAGGTCTCGATAGACAGCTATTCAAATGTTACAAACTCTTGTTTCGCAATCTAGCCAAAATAAGTATGTATAAACTAAATGTACATGCGTATATAACCGTTATCTCAATATCTGGAAACAAACTCTACTCACAATCGTATATAACCGTTATCTCAATATCTGGAAACAAACTCTACTCACAATCGTATATAACCGTTATCTCAATATCTGGAAACAAACTCTACTCACAATCGTATATAACCGTTATCTCAATATCTGGAAACAAACTCTACACACAATCGTATATAACCGTTATCTCAATATCTGGAAACAAACTCTACACACAATCGTATATAACCGTTATCTCAATATCTGGAAACAAACTACTCACAATCGTATATAACCGTTATCTCAATATCTGGAAACAAACTCTACTCACAATCGTATATAACCGTTATCTCAATATCTGGAAACAAACTCTACTCACAATCGTATATAACCGTTATCTCAATATCTGGAAACAAACTCTACTCACAATCGTATATAACCGTTATCTCAATATCTGGAAACAAACTCTACTCACAATCGTATATAACCGTTATCTCAATATCTGGAAACAAACTCTACTCACAATCGTATATAACCGTTATCTCAATATCTGGAAACAAACTCTACTCACAATCGTATATAACCGTTATCTCAATATCTGGAAACAAACTCTACTCACAATCGTATATAACCGTTATCTCAATATCTGGAAACAAACTCTACTCACAATCGTATATAACCGTTATCTCAATATCTGGAAACAAACTCTACACACAATCGTATATAACCGTTATCTCAATATCTGGAAACAAACTCTACTCACAATCGTATATAACCGTTATCTCAATATCTGGAAACAAACTCTACTCACAATCGTATATAATAAATTCTATTTGCTATTACCTTCGGAAATTTTCTGTGCACACTTGGTGCTGTTGCTCGTACATTGTACAGCTTCATCCAGTTTAACCATGACCCTGGAATTGATCTTATGTTGCTCCTCATTACTTTTCTTTTTAAAAACAGGCAGTTCTTTAGTTGCTAATACTGAACTGATTCGAGTCAGTTGCAAATCATTATTATGTTCACTTATCTTTGTAAATAGCTCAGTCATCTGCTGCATCATTCCCATTTGGCTGTCTTTCACTGCAGTAGCAACTTCGCTGGCAATGAAACCCTGCAGCTCGATTCTATCCATGTTGTGTAATAATATCGAATAGCCCTCGCGTTATCCTAGCGTAGAAGTGATTACCACACAAAATCACCCTATAAATACCTGTATGAACATATTTCTGCACGAAATACTCGACTAATCCGCCGTGTATTTTGTGTTCACAGGCCGTGTTAAGACATTCGTTCTCAGCTATACGTTGTAACGCAGAGAACTTACAATTCATATTTTTCCAACATAATTTACCTTCATATTTTCCAACATAATTTACATTCATATTTTTCCAACATAATTCACCTTCATATTTTTACAACATAATTTACCTTCATATTTTTCCAATGTCCAGTCGACAGTGTTCACCGATTATTGTTCCGCTACCCGATTGTCCCAATTGTGACATAACAACGTATATTATATTCAGAAGTAGGTTCATATTCTACATTTCCGATATGACCGCCTATGGAATACAAAGTTTAAATCCACGTGTATGTCTTAAACAGTTAAATCAGAACGGGACTGGTACGTCACCTTTCGGGTGTGTAACTAATTGTCTCAAACATGTTTTATTCGAAATCCACGATTTAAACCGTTTGCAATAAATTATCGCGTGCACGGGAAGGGCAGCAACTTTATAGCTACACTATTGACTTATACTAACATCACTGTCTAATTTGACCAGATAGTACAAGCTAAGAAAACTGACTATGTCATGCAAGGACTCGCATTTAACTCGGAAATATAAATTTGACTATGATTCTGAAAATGAGACCAGGAACATAACATTTTCCAAGATAGGAGCATTTGTTTAAATTACTGATTCATGTTAGACTTACATTCTGCCGAGAGGTAAACTCCCCATACCCCAACTCCTCCACGGTAGCGAGGTAAACTCCCCATACCCCAACTCCTCCACGGTAGCGAGGTAAACTCCCCATACCCCAACTCCTCCACGGTAGCGAGGTAAACTCCCCAACCCCAACCCCCACACAAAACCCCCAACCCCAACCCCCACACCCCATACCCCAACTCCTCCACGGTAGCGAGGTAAACTCCCCATACCCCAACTCCTCCACGGTAGCGAGGTAAACTCCCCATACCCCAACTCCTCCACGGTAGCAGTGCACATGTCAGACTTACATTCTGCCGAGAGGTAAACCCCCCATACCCCAACTCCTCCACGGTAGCGAGGTAAACTCCCCATACCCCAACTCCCCACGGTAGCAGTGCACATGTCAGACTTACATTCTGCCGAGAGGTAAACTCCCCATACCCCAACTCCTCCACGGTAGCGGTGCACATGTCAGACTTACATTCTGCCGAGAGGTAAACTCCCCATACCCCAACTCCTCCACGGTAGCGAGGTAAACTCCCCATACCCCAACTCCCCCACGGTAGCAGTGCACATGTCAGACTTACATTCTGCCGAGAGGTAAACTCCCCATACCCCAACTCCTCCACGGTAGCGGTGCACATGTTAGATATATACCAACATAATATGATTGTTTTAAAGCGACATTACATCGCAAATAGCCAAACAATTCATTTCCCCCGTTTAAATGCATTGCTACCCCAAATTCTTCCGAACATTTTGAACACTAACATTGAACCAATAACAGTGTTGTTGTGATCTACACATTTTCAAAAGTGAAAATAGGATTTCATATAACGGTCATCCACGCTGTGTTTGTCATTGGAGTCGATACTAAACGCGTGATATCGTCGCTTAGAGATCATTTAACTAAGATTAAAATTAGATATTCATAGTCACAAATGTGAGATATAACGGTAAATGTGTACCATAAATCGTGTTATTCAGGATACACACATTGTATTACGCATGGATGTTGTCCCTATTTACATTAGTTTGTTAGGTCAACAAACGTCGTATATATTATTAGTAGTAAACTACTCAGTTTTAGAGGCAAATATTTCGAAAAAAAGATTACCATGTAATTGAAAATAACATTCTGTAGAAATGTGCGTTTTCACCGATTAGTGTCGCTTTAATGTAGATACAAACGATGTCGCTTTAATAAGTATGAGCCGTTAACGCTGTTTTCCTATTTTCAACTAAGCACAATCACATCATATTTTCAGCATTACTTTTATATACTATAGCTTTATACTATCTCAGCATTACTTGTATATACTATAACTTTATACTATATCAGCATTACGTGTATATACTATAACTTTATACTATCTCAGCATTACTTGTATATACTATAACTTTATACTATCTCAGCATTACTTGTATATACTATAACATTATACTATCTCAGCATTACTTGTATATACTATAACTTTATACTATCTCAGCATTACTTGTATATACTATAACTTTATACTATCTCAGCATTACTTGTATATACTATAACTTTATACTATCTCAGCATTACTTGTATATACTATAACTTTATACTATCTCAGCATTACTTGTATATACTATAACTTTATACTATCTCAGCATTACTTGTATATACTATAACTTTATACTATCTCAGCATTACTTGTATATACTATAACTTTATACTATCTCAGCATTACTTGTATATACTATAACTTTATACTATCTCAGCATTACTTGTATATACTATAACTTTATACTATCTCAGCATTACTGTATATACTATAACTTTATACTATCTCAGCATTACGTGTATATACTATAACTTTATACTATCTCAGCATTACTTGTATATACTATAACTTTATACTATCTCAGCATTACTTGTATATACTATAACTTTATACTATCTCAGCATTACTTGTATATACTATAACTTTATACTATCTCAGCATTACGTGTATATACTATAACTTTATACTATCTCAGCATTACGTGTATATACTATAACTTTATACTATCTCAGCATTACGTGTATATACTATAACTTTATACTATCTCAGCATTACTTTTATATACTATAGTTTTATACTATCTCAGCATTACTTGTATATACTATAACCTTATACTATCTCAGCATTACTTGTATATACTATAACTTTATACTATCTCAGCATTACTATTATATACTATAGCTTTATACTATCTCAGCATTACTTGTATATACTATAACTTTATACTATCTCAGCATTACTTGTATATACTATAACTTTATACTATCTCAGCATTACTTGTATATACTATAACTGTATACTATCTCAGCATTACTTGTATATACTATAACTTTATACTATCTCAGCATTACTTGTATATACTATAACCTTATACTATCTCAGCATTACTTGTATATACTATAACTTTATACTATCTCAGCATTACGTGTATATACTATAACTTTATACTATCTCAGCATTACGTGTATATACTATAACTTTATACTACCTCAGCATTACTATTATATACTATAACTTTATACTATCTCAGCATTACTTGTATATGCTATAACTTTATACTATCCACATTACTTGTATATACTATAACTATATACTATTTCAGCATTACTTGTATATACATATACATGCACATATAGGGAGCAATAGATTTATGTACATATCTCTCTATATATACACATACATACATACATCGATATACATGCACATATAGGGAGGCACTAGGTTTATGTACATATCTCTCTATATATACACATACATACATCGATATACATGCACATATAGGGAGGCACTAGGTTTATGTGCATATCTCTCTATATATACACACACATACATCGATATACATGCACATATAGGGAGGCAATAGGTTTATGTACATATCTCTCTATATATACACATACATACATACATCGATATACATGCACATATAGGGAGGCAATAGGTTTATGTACATATCTCTCTATATATACACATACATACATCGATATACATGCACATATAGGGAGGCAATAGGTTTATGTACATATCTCTCTATATATACACATACATACATACATCGATATACATGCACATATAGGGAGGCAATAGGTTTATGTACATATCTCTCTATATATACACATACATACATCGATATACATGCACATATAGGGAGGCAATAGGTTTATGTACATATCTCTCTATATACACACATACATACATACATCGATATACATGCACATATAGGGAGGCAATAGGTTTATGTACATATCTCTCTATATATACACATACATACATACATCGATATACATGCACATATAGGGAGGCAATAGGTTTATGTACATATCTCTCTATATATACACAGACATACATACATCGATATACATGCACATATAGGGAGGCAATAGGTTTATGTACATATCTCTCTATATATACACATACATACATACATCGATATACATGCACATATAGGGAGGCAATAGGTTTATGTACATATCTCTCTATATATACACATACATACATACATCGATATACATGCACATATAGGGAGGCAATAGGTTTATGTACATATCTCTCTATATATACACAACATACATACATCGATATACATGCACATATAGGGAGGCAATAGGTTTATGTACATATCTCTCTATATATACACATACATACATACATCGATATACATGCACATATAGGGAGGCAATAGGTTTATGTACATGTAACCCATGTCATATTTATGTTAAAGGGAACTAATTATTGATATTTAGTACATGTACATTATAATGTTTCCAAACCCTGCTGCAAGCGTACCGCCCAATAGTTTCCCTTATATGGCCTTATTAAAATCACTGGTCTGAATCATATCATAATTATATAGCCTGGTCCCATGTCTTTGTATAATATATACTAGTCTTCACTACTATTGTGTATAAAGTATTATGGGTGAGTGATTGTGAGTGACAATCAGGTCAGATGTGTGAATGAGTGAACTAACTCAACTAATTAGATGCACTTTCCAACTAACTTGTTCAAGACCCTTATCCCACACTCTATCTCTACTAGTCAAACGGATACGTTGCAAAGCTATCCTGTTTACGTTAATATATACTATACTAGTAACTTTATACATATATATAATATATGTATCAGCTGATAGCCGGACTCTGGCTCTTTATATCCATTTATAAGAAAATACGAAAACAACCAGAGTTTGTCATATCTATAAACTCCCCGGTCTACATACATATCCCTCTATATATACACATACATACATACATACATCGATTTACATGCACATATAGGGAGGCAATAGGTTTATGTACATATCTCTCTATATATACACATACATACATCGATATACATGCAGATATAGGGAGGCAATAGGTTTATGTACATATCTCTCTATATATACACATACATACATCGATATACATGCACATATAGGGAGGCAATAGGTTTATGTACATATCTCTCTATATATACACATACATACATACATCGATATACATGCACATATAGGGAGGCAATAGGTTTATGTACATATCCCTCTATATATACACATACATACATACATACATCGATTTACATGCACATATAGGGAGGCAATAGGTTTATGTACATATCTCTCTATATATACACATACATACATACATACATCGATTTACATGCACATATAGGGAGGCAATAGGTTTATGTACATATCTCTCTATATATACACATACATACATCGATATACATGCACATATAGGGAGGCAATAGGTTTATGTACATATTTCTCTATATATACACATACATACATACATCGATATACATATGTGTAAGAAGGACTATTTTTACAGTTATCCTCTAACAGTTATGTTATTAGTGACATGTGTGGGTGGTCTTTATATATATCATAAGAACGTTTACTCCAGCCTCAGTTCCATACAAAACGCGTCTATGGAATTATAATACAGCAGATTTGAGTAAACTTAATGAGCTGATAACAAATACTGAATGGAATTTCCTACAATCGAATTCAATTCACGAGGCAACCAATTGATTCACTAAATGTTTTATTGAGGTATCATAGGAAGGTATCCCCTCAAACTATGTAACAATAAGAACTAATGATAAGCCTTGGCATGACTCTACAATTCATTGCACACCTCGTAAAAGACACCGACCCAAAACAAAAGTATATAAATTATGCACAAATAAACCAAACGAATGGATCAAATATAAACTTCTGCTAAACAAAGTAAACACTCTTAAAAACATGCAATAGACCGAGTCTTTAATGGCATAGAAACCCCTTTAGGTGACTGAGAGAGTGAGAGAGTGAGAGAGAGAAGAGAGAGAGAGAAGACGGAGAGAGACGAAAGAGATAAAAGTGAGTGAGAGAAGAGATAAGAGAGTGAGAGAAGATAGACAAAAAGAGAGAGGAGAGAGATAGATAGAAGAGAGGGATAGATAGAGATAGAGAAGAGAGAGAGAGATAGAGAGAGCAGAGAGAGAAGATATATAGAGATAGATAGAGAAGATAGATGAGAGAGATATTGACTCAGTTGTCAGGTTCTTTGGAGATCAGTCATACATTATTTACCATCACCATATCGTACCTACTCCTGGATCACATACCAAATAAAGACAAATTAATAAGACAAAGAAACAGAATCCATAGGAAAGCAAAGTCATCAAACTCTGAAATTCATTGGCAACATTTCCGCGAGAAACGAAACCAAGTCACAAAAGAAATTAGAATAGCAAAACTCGAGTACAAACAAAACCTTACTGAAAAACTTAACGACAACTCATTAACTGCAAAAAACTGGTTTAAACTGGTAAAACGTTTTATTAACGACAATAAGTCAACTACTGTACCAAACTTACAATTTCAAAACCAGGAGGCAACATCGGAAACAGAAAAGGCCAATCTCCTTAATACATTTTTCTGCGAACAGTCAACTGTCAAAGACAATAATCAAAATCCACCAGATATAAACCTAATTACTGACAACAGCTTAACCAATATACATATAACACCACAAGACGTAATTGACGCTATCTCATTAGTTGACGCATCCAAGGCATCTGGTCCAGACAAAATAAGTCCTCGCCTCCTGAAGGAAGCTGTTAATGAACTATTTATACCCCTTTCTACATACTTCAACAACTTGTCACGCAAATCATACTTTCCAGATGAATGGAAAAGAGCTAATGTTACTCCCATATACAAAAAAGGAGATCCTACAAATCCAGGAAATTACAGACCCATATCTTTATTAAGCTGCTTAGGAAAAATAATGGAACGTTGTGTTCATAAGTATTTGTATAATTTTATTATTGAGAACAATATTTTAACACCATTTCAATCAGGATTCATTCGTGGGGATTCGACAGTAAATCAACTTGTCTACATATATAATGATATATGCAAAGCTCTAGACCAAGGTAAAGAAATTCGAGTTGTCTTCTGTGACATATCCAAGGCATTCGACCGTGTATGGCATTGGGGCCTTCTCACCAAACTAGCTTCTATGGGCATCCGAAACACCCTTTTACAATGGTTCTCTTCATATCTCTCCAACCGAGAGCAACGGGTAGTCCTAAACAATTCTAACTCTTCATGGGGCAAAGTCATGGCCGGTGTTCCACAGGGGTCAATTCTTGGGCCCCTTCTTTTCCTTGTCTATATCAACGATATCGTTACAGAAATTAATTCTAGAATACGGCTATTTGCAGACGATACAAGCCTTTATTTAATTGTCGATGATCCTACTACAACTGCTAGATTGCTTAACATTGACCTAAGTAAGATACATTCATGGGCATCCACTTGGTTAGTTGACTTCAACCCATCTAACACTGAAACAATGATAGTGTCTAGAAAACAAAACAAACCCCATCATCCTGGCCTATTTATGAACAACACTCCAATACATAACGTAGACGAACACAAGCACATTTTCAAAAGACGGTAAATGGCAATCACAAGCCCAGTCAATCGTTAATCGCGCTTGGCAACGCTTGGGACTCTTACGCCCCCTTAAATTCATTCTGAATCGAAAATCCCTTGAACGTCTATATTTCACATTCATATGACCTCTACTCGAATACGGCGACGTCATATGGGATAACTGCACTGAAGAACATAAGCGCTAACTTGAATCAATTCAATTAGAGGCTGCTCGAATCGTCACAGGAGCTACTAAGCTATGCAGTATAAATAACCTTTACACCGATTTAAAATGGGAAACGTTGGCAACTAGAAGAAAACAGCACAAGTTAGTCTTATTTTACAAAATGAATAACAACTTGACCCCGAACTACTTAGTCGATCTCATACCCGAAACTACACAAACTAGATATAACCTAAGAAATGACTCCAACACACCATTAATTCACTGCCGTACTCAAGTTATATCAAAATTCCTTTCTCCCTTCAGTAATAAAGGATTGGAACACTCTTCCTCAAACAACTAAATCAAGTCCTTCCATAGCAGCGTTCAAGAAACAGCTTAGCACTAACGTCACTAAACCTCCATCATTTTACCAGACTGGTAGCAGAACTGGTCAAGTGTTGCATACTCGTATACGTCTTGGGTGTAGCTCATTAAATTACGACCTCTTTCGTAAATCTATCGTAAACAACCCAAATTGTGCATGCGGAGAAATTGAAACGGCAAACCATTACTTTTTATACTGTCGCAACTATACTCAAACGCAAAAGAAAGTGTGCACGTTTCTTTTTATGATAGCTATAGTTATATCGGTTATAAATATTTCATATGTGTAGCACGTGAAGCACGCCTGTCATTGTGTTGAACAATGGCTATATATGTCAGTATTGTGTCAGTATTGTTACGTAACGTCCCAATACAAGCGTTTTGCACGATTTGCCCGTGCAATGTCTGGACAAATGTGAAATCGGTCAAATAATCTCTCATTACTTTCTTACAACATCTATGAGTAAGAAAAACACACAGCAATTTGAATATTTTCAAAACTCGCCAAAGCCAGACTCTCTCTGCGTCAACGTATTGAAGCTTTGATGATGCTTAGCAGAGGTGACTCCATCGATACTGTTTCACGGGCATTTAATTGTCACAGAAACACAGTAAGTGAACTTCGTGCCAGGTTCCAGCAAACAGGAACAGTTGCCGAAGGTCGTCGAACCGGCAGGTCTCGTGTAACTGACGTCATATTAGACCGTCATTTTGAACTGACGCACACCAGGCGTCGTTTCCAAAGTGCTAGCGCTACAGCGAGGCAGTACGGTATTAGCAGGGACACAGTTCTGAGGCGTCTGCGTCTTTGTGTTCGGCCTATCCGACACCTAGACGGGCTTACGTTGGTAATGTACTCGAACGACGTCATCGCGTTGCTCGTTTGAATTGGGCACGGCTTCATCTCCGCTGGCAAAGACGTCAGTGGGATAGAATTGTCTTCTCCGATGAATCTAGGTTTAACCCGAGTCATCATGATGGGAGGGTGGGGGTATTTAGGAGGAGAGGGGAGCGATTTGCTAACGCCTGTGTTGTAGAGAGAAACAGGTTTGGCGGGGGCAGTGTTATGGTTTGGGGCGGGATCATGGGAAACAGGAAATCTGATCTGGTTATTGTTAATGGCAATCTTAATGCAGGTGTTAAGACCAGTAGCTGTTCCATTCGTTAATCAGCATGCAGACGCCACATTGATGCACGACAATGCACATCCGCACACGGCACAGCTAACGCAGCAATACCTAAATGCAAATGGCGTTAGCGCCTTGCCTTGGCCTGCCGTTTCTCCTGACCTCAACCCAATCGAGCATATCTGGGATGTTCTTGGTCGTAGAGTTAGGTCAAGACATGTCGTCAACAATTTGCAGGACCTACAGAATGCTCTGCAGATGGAATGGAACAACATACCGGCACACGTCGTACAACGTTACGTCAATTCCATGAGACGCCGTATTGTACAGGTTACAGACAAACTGGCGGCCATACCCGGTATTAATCAAATAATCACAACAAAACCATTAGGAGAGCTGCAAAACGTGATTATACTCACAATAACACCAATATCACAGTTTGTGTATTTTTCATTTTGACCCTAAACACATGTAACCGAATTCTGTGCCTCTATAGTAACCGCTATTTTAAAACATATTATTTGGGTTTGTAGGCAATTGAATAAGCTAAACAGTGGTACCAAACATCATACAATTTCTATTATGGATATAACGAATATTAAGAAAAACCTATATGCACACTTTCTTTTGCGTTTGAGTATATATCAACATCCGACAAACTTACCTTGCTAATTTACCATGTCCATTAACCTATAACAATCTTATCTACGGCAACGAAAGACTCAGTAACGAGCTAAACGTGCACCTCTTTCACAAAGTACAACAATTCATTGTTGCCTCTAAGCGATTCACAACTTGATCTACGAACACACGGATGGGCTGGGATGAGAACTTGTAGTATTCAAATACTTTGCAGCAATTTCAATTATTACCGGAACATAATTATGGACTATATTTTTGTTTGAAACAAACGTTATCATAACTTTACAATAAAAAGTATTTATAATTTCATAATACACATAATTTCTTTAATCGGATACCAAGACTTTATGTTTACCATGGAAATGAATTTATATAAGCTTTGTATAAAGCTTGTTTTCAGATCCTTTTTGTATTACAATTATTTTATGACATTTGTATATGTATACATAAATATGTAATAGAACAAATAAATACTGTTTAAACTAAATAAAGACAAGATATATACGAACCCTTATATAGTCGTTGTTTATGGACATGAATGTAGAGTGAAGTACCCCCATAACCCACTATTATAACATGTTTACATTATGTTACTGTGTTTGTTACATTATCCTGCAAACAATCAAATGAATAAATAATATCCTTCTGGAGACATCGCCCGGTGAATCAGGGGGCGAAGACAAATAAACGTAGGTCGCGCTACGCCACATAGGAAGGGGAGATAACGACGTAGGTGGCGCTACACCACATAGGAAGGGGAGATAACGACGTAGGTGGCGCTACACCACATAGGAAAGGGAGATAACGTCTCCTCATTTACTTCCGTATTGGGTATAAAATAGAATTTATTGTGTACTAAGTTAAATATAACGATGATTTTAATTAAATAGTAAATCACTGTTGATATACGACACGTGGAATTAAACTCAGATAAATAGATACCGGTAGATGTGAAGTATTTAATAAATATTTCTAGTTTCGTTTTCCTATTTTCTTAGTATTACACAATGTTTCGATTTCATAATGAACAGTAACGACCTTTAGTTGGAACAAAATGGCTCAGTGTCATGATTTGACACGGTCGCAGGTTGGAGCTTCCGACGTTATATACGACATCTGCTGTGCGCCGTGTTCCGACGATGGGAAGAACTCCGAGGCGGAATATCAGTGCGTTGAATGTCAGACGTATTTCTGTCAGAAATGTGTGAAATTTCATAATAAATTTCTCAAAGCGCACACGTTACTGGACAAGGCGGCCATGCACGCTGGTAAAGGTCAGAATAAATCAAAGACGGGACTGTTGCCAGCAGATACGTGCCACGATCATCCTGGGAGGGTGATAGAACTGTTCTGTGGACAACATGACGTAGTTTGCTGCAGCGTGTGCATAGCGGTGGATCACAGGTACTTTCTAAACTGTATTTAATTAGTTAAATGTTATTTGGGTATTTAGTTGTCCACATATTTAAACTTGAAAAATGTAACATTTTACTATCGAGGAATTTAGATTTAAAAATAATAAGTAGAGGTCTTATATATAGGACTAGGTATTTAGGTGCCACTATTTAATAACTGCCAGGTAGAGGTCTTATATATAGGACTAGGTATTTAGATGCCAGGATTTAATAACTGCCAGGTATAGGTCTTATATATAGGACTAGGTATTTAGGTGCCACTATTTAATAACTGCCAGGTAGAGGTCTTATATATAGGACTAGGTATTTAGGTGCCACTATTTAATAACTGCCAGGTAGAGGTCTTATATATAGGACTAGGTATTTAGGTGCCACTATTTAATAACTGCCAGGTAGAGGTCTTATATATAGGACTAGGTATTTAGGTGCCACTATTTAATAACTGCCAGGTAGAGGTCTTATATATAGGACTAGGTATTTAGGTGCCACTATTTAATAACTGCCAGGTAGAGGTCTTATATATAGGACTAGGTATTTAGGTGCCAATATTTAATAACTGCCAGGTATAGGTCTTATATATAGGACTAGGTATTTAGGTGCCACTATTTAATAACTGCCAGGTAGAGGTCTTATATATAGGACTAGGTATTTAGGTGCCAAGATTTAATAACTGCCAGATAGAGTCTTATATATAGGACTAGGTATTTAGGTGCCACTATTTAATAACTGCCAGGTAGAGGTCTTATATATAGGACTAGGTATTTAGGTGCCACTATTTAATAACTGCCAGGTATAGGTCTTATATATAGGACTAGGTATTTAGGTGCCACTATTTAATAACTGCCAGGTAGAGGTCTTATATATAGGACTAGGTATTTAGGTGCCAATATTTAATAACTGCCAGGTAGAGGTCTTATATATAGGACTAGGTATTTAGGTGCCACTATTTAATAACTGCCAGGTAGAGGTCTTATATATTGGACTAGGTATTTAGGTGCCAGGATTTAATAACTGCCAGGTAGAGGTCTTATATATAGGACTAGGTATTTAGGTGCCAATATTTAATAACTGCCAGGTAGAGGTCTTATATATAGGACTAGGTAGTTAGGTGCCAAGATTTAATAACTGCCAGTATATGTCTATATATAGGACTAGTATTTAGGTGCCAATATTTAATAACTGCCAGGTAGAGGTCTTATATATAGGACTAGGTATTTAGGTGCCAATATTTAATACTGCCAGGTATAGGTCTTATATATAGGACTAGGTATTTAGGTGCCACTATTTAATAACTGCCAGGTAGAGGTCTTATATATAGGACTAGGTATTTAGGTGCCACTATTTAATAACTGCCAGGTATAGGTCTTATATATAGGACGAGGTATTTAGGTGCCAGGATTTAATAACTGCCAGGTAGAGGTCTTATATATAGGACTAGGTATTTAGATACCACTATTTAATAACTGCCAGGTAGAGGTCTTATATATAGGACTAGGTATTTAGGTGCCACTATTTAATAACCGCCACGTAAAGATCTTATATATAGGACGAGGTATTTAGGTGCCAGGATTTAATAACTGACAGGTAGAGGTCTTATATATAGGACTAGGTATTTAGGTGCCAATATTTAATAACTGCCAGGTAGAGGTCTTATATATAGGACTAGGTATTTAGGTGCCACTATTTAATAACTGCCAGGTAGAGGTCTTATATATAGGACTAGGTATTTAGGTGCCACTATTTAATAACTGCCAGGTAGAGGTCTTATATATAGGACTTGGTATTTAGGTGCCACTATTTAATAACTGCCAGGTAGAGGTCTTATATATTGGACTAGGTATTTAGGTGCCAGGATTTAATCACTGCCAGGTAGAGGTCTTATATATAGGACTAGGTATTTAGGTGCCAATATTTAATAACTGCCAGGTAGAGGTCTTATATATAGGACTAGGTATTTAGGTGCCAATATTTAATAACTGCCAGGTAGAGGTCTTATATATAGGACTAGGTATTTAGGTGCCACTATTTAATAACTGCCAGGTAGAGGTCTTATATATAGGACTAGGTATTCAGCTTCCAAGATTTAATAATTGCCAGATAGATGTATTATATATAGGACTAGGTATTTAGGTGCCACTATTTAATAACTGCCAGGTAGAGGTCTTATATATAGGACTTGGTATTTAGGTGCCACTATTTAATAACTGCCAGGTAGAGGTCTTATATATTGGACTAGGTATTTAGGTGCCAGGATTTAATAACTGCCAGGTAGAGGTCTTATATATAGGACTAGGTATTTAGGTGCCAATATTTAATAACTGCCAGGTAGAGGTCTTATATATAGGACTAGGTATTTAGGTGCCAATATTTAATAACTGCCAGGTAGAGGTCTTATATATAGGACTAGGTATTTAGGTGCCAATATTTAATAACTGCCAGGTATAGGTCTTATATATAGGACTAGGTATTTAGGTGCCAAGATTTAATAACTGCCAGGTAGAGGTCTTATATATAGGACTAGGTATTAGGTGCCAATATTTAATAACTGCCAGGTAGAGGTCTTATATATAGGACTAGGTATTTAGGTGCCACTATTTAATAACTGCCAGGTAGAGGTCTTATATATATAGGACTAGGTATTTAGGTGCCACTATTTAATAACTGCCAGGTAGAGGTCTTATATATAGGACTAGGTATTTAGGTGCCACTATTTAATAACTGCCAGGTATAGGTCTTATATATAGGACGAGGTATTTAGGTGCCAGGATTTAATAACTGCCAGGTAGAGGTCTTATATATAGGACTAGGTATTTAGATACCACTATTTAATAACTGCCAGGTAGAGGTCTTATTTATAGGACTAGGTATTTAGGTGCCACTATTTAATAACCGCCACGTATAGATCTTATATATAGGACGAGATATTTAGGTGCCAGGATTTAATAACTGCCAGGTAGAGGTCTTATATATAGGACTAGGTATTTAGGTGCCAATATTTAATAACTGCATGTAGAAGTCTGATATATAGGACTAGGTATTTAGGTGCCAATATTTAATAACTGCCAGGTAGAAGTCTGATATATAGGACTAGGTATTTAGGTGCCAATATTTAATAACTGCCAGATAGAGGTCTTATATATAGGACTAGGTATTTAGGTGCCAATATTTAATAACTGCCATGTATAGGTCTTATATATAGGACTAGGTATTTAGGTGCCACTATTTAATGACTGCCAGGTATGGGTCTTATATATAGGACTAGGTATTTAGGTGCCACTATTTAATAACTGCCAGGTATAGGTCTTATATATAGGACGAGGTATTTAGGTGCCAGGATTTAATAACTGCCAGGTAGAGGTCTTATATATAGGACTAGGTATTTAGGTGCCACCATTTAATAACTGCCAGGCATAGGTCTTATATATAGGACTAGGTATTTAGGTGCCACTATTTAATAACTGCCAGGTAGAGGTCTTATATATAGGACTAGGTATTTAGGTGCCACTATTTAATAACTGCCAAATAGATGTCTTATATATAGGACTAGGTATTTAGGTGCCACTATTTAATAACTGCCAGATAGATGTCTTATATATAGGACTAGGTATTTAGGTGCCAATATTTAATAACTGCCAGGTATAGATCTTATATATAGGACTAGGTATTTAGGTGCCACTATTTAATAACTGCCACGTATAGGTCTGATATATAGGACTAGGTATTTAGGTGCCACTATTTGATAACTGCCAGATATAGTTCTTATAGATAGGACTAGGTATTTAGGTGCCACTATTTAATAACTGCCAGGTATAGTTCTTATAGATAGGTCCAGGTATTTAGGTGCCACTATTTAATAACTGCCAGGTAGAGGTCTTATATATTGGACTAGGTATTTAGGTGCCAAGATTTAATAATTGCCAGGTAGAGGTCTTATATATAGGACTAGGTATTTAGGTGCCACTATTTAATAACTGCCAGATAGAGGTCTTATATATAGGACTAGGTATTTAGGTGCCACTATTTAATTACTGCCAGATAGAGGTCTTATATATAGGACTAGGTATTTAGGTGCCAATATTTAATAACTGCCAGGCATAGATCTTATATATAGGACTAGGTATTTAGGTGCCACTATATAATAACTGCCAGGTATAGGTCTTATATATAGGACTAGGTATTTAGGTGCCAATATTTAATAACTGCCAGGTAGAGGTCTTATATATAGAACTAGGTATTTAGGTGCCACTATTTAATAACTGCCAGGTAGAGGTCTTATATATAGGACTAGGTATTCAGCTTCCAAGATTTAATAACTGCCAGATAGATGTATTATATATAGGACTAGGTATTTAGGTGCCACTATTTAATAACTGCCAGGTAGAGGTCTTATATATAGGACTTGGTATTTAGGTGCCACTATTCAATAACTGCCAGGTAGAGGTCTTATATATTGGACTAGGTATTTAGGTGCCAGGATTTAATCACTGCCAGGTAGAGGTCTTATATATAGGACTAGGTATTTAGGTGCCAATATTTAATAACTGCCAGGTAGAGGTCTTATATATAGGACTAGGTAGTTAGGTGCCAAGATTTAATAACTGCCAGGTAGAGGTCTTATATATAGGACTAGGTATTTAGGTGCCAATATTTAATAACTGCCAGGTATATGTCTTATATATAGGACTAGGCATTTAGGTGCCAAGATTTAATAACTGCCAGGTAGAGGTCTTATATATAGGACTAGGTATTTAGGTGCCACTATTTAATAACTGCCAGGTATAGGTCTTATATATATAGGACTAGGTATTTAGGTGCCACTATTTAATAACTGCCAGGTAGAGGTCTTATATATAGGACTAGGTATTTAGGTGCCAATATTTAATAACTGCCAGATAGAGGTCTTATATATAGGACTAGGTATTTAGGTGCCAATATTTAATAACTGCCAGGTATAGGTCTTATATATAGGACTAGGTATTTAGGTGCCACTATTTAATAACTGCCAGGTATAGGTCTTATATATAGGACTAGGTATTTAGGTGCCACTATTTAATAACTGCCAGGTATAGGTCTTATATATAGGACGAGGTATTTAGGTGCCAGGATTTAATAACTGCCAGGTAGAGGTCTTATATATAGGACTAGGTATTTAGGTGCCACCATTTAATAACTGCCAGGCATAGGTCTTATATATAGGACTAGGTATTTAGGTGCCACTATTTAATAACTGCCAGATAGATGTCTTATATATAGGACTAGGTATTTAGGTGCCACTATTTAATAACTGCCAGATAGATGTCTTATATATAGGACTAGGTATTTAGGTGCCACTATTTAATAACTGCCACGTATAGGTCTGATATATAGGACTAGGTATTTAGGTGCCACTATTTAATAACTGCCACGTATAGGTCTGATATATAGGACTAGGTATTTAGGTGCCACTATTTGATAACTGCCAGATATAGTTCTTATAGATAAGACTAGGTATTTAGGTGCCACTATTTAATAACTGCCAGGTATAGTTCTTATAGATAGGTCCAGGTATTTAGGTGCCACTATTTAATAACTGCCAGGTAGAGATCTTATATATTGGACTAGGTATTTAGGTGCCAAGATTTAATAATTGCCAGGTAGAGGTCTTATATATAGGACTAGGTATTTAGGTGCCACTATTTAATAACTGCCAGATAGAGGTCTTATATATAGGACTAGGTATTTAGGTGCCAATATTTAATAACTGCCAGGCATAGATCTTATATATAGGACTAGGTATTTAGGTGCCACTATTTAATATCTGCCAGGTATATGTCTTATATATAGGACTAGGTATTTAGGTGCCAATATTTAATAACTGCCAGGTAGAGGTCTTATATATA
>CM026396.1:26316934-26352568 GCA_014843695.1 Archivesica marissinica | reverse complement strand
AGAATATTTCAATGTCTTGACTCTCATCAAATTTCGGAAGATTAATTTGTGGCCTAATGCCTTCACCAATTGGATTGTTCCCCCTTTTTTCCTGAATCTCCAATTCTCTTAGCTTTATTTCTCTATGTATTTCAAGCTCTGCTAATTTTATTTTTCTGTTTTCCTCCTGTTCATGTGCATGGCGTTTTGCTTCTTGATCAGCACGCTGTGCTGCTCTTTCATCCCTCTCTGCCTTATCCATACGTATTTTTTCATCACGATCATCTTGTTCTCTTAAATATTGCAAACACTCGGATATGTCTTTTCCTTTTTCAGCTAATTTCCCAATCCACTCTGGTATGCCCCGGCCAGCCATTTTATATTGTGTAACTAATGTAGAATATATGATAAATTTGCATTGACATATAAGCTACCGCCCTGTTTTACACATAACTAGGCGTGAGAATCTTATTTGTGTGACACTAAAATATTTTTAAGATGGATAATCTAGAGATACATTTTCAATCACAAAAAAAATATTCGCAAATAAGAGCCCTATATTAATATTGATATCGCTGCCACCATTGTAAGATAGTGACTCTATATAGCAAACAATTTAATGATGATTTAATGTATGAACAAATAACAGTGTCATGTGAAAATAAACAATAACCAGCATCATATGAACATAAACAGATTATCTGCATCGATCGTCACAATTCCCACAATTAATTACTGTGCACAGTAAAGTCATATCATTTCATATGTGACACAAGTCCTCTATTTCACGTCACAAACACGTGCGCGCAATAGCTAGACTCTTCTTCTGTGCTGACACCTCACACCGGGTAATTGGCTCTCACTATATCGAGTACATCAAGGACATCACTAAGGGGAACAACCCTGCAAATATACGAATGCGAACTACTTGCTAACATTCATGAAATTAACTCTTAATGCAATAACATGTCGATGGTCTCACTATGATTTATCATTGTGACAAATTATACATTTACATAAATCAAGACTTGAAGTGCTACCTTGTGATTTATAAAGCCATTTATGATAATGTACCCCATTCTCGGTGTCCACTATTTGGTATCACTATTGACTCAACTCAATTACAAAGATAACCCAAGTACTTGCATACCATATAACACTTAACACATACTGGTGACACTACACCACGTCCACAAGACCCAAAAGAATAGCGTAGAAATAAACTCAGCCATTATTCTTACAAATGGCCAATCTCATACAAAGGGCAGCAACTATGGCTTTTTACTTTGTTGCACCCTTATAGCTATGCATACAAATATGTGTGTACACAATGTACCAGCTGGTCCCTTATAGCTATGCATACACATATGTGTGTACACAATGTACCAGATGTCCCCTTATAGCTATGCATACAATTATGTGTGTACACAATGTACCAGCTGTCCCCTTATAGCTATGCATACAAATATGTGTGTACACAATGTACCAGCTGTCCCATTATAGCTATGCATACAACTATGTGTGTACACAATGTACCAGCTGGTACCTTATAGCTATGCATACAAATATGTGTGTACACAATGTACCAGCTGTCCCCTTATAGCTATGCATACAACTATGTGTGTACACAATGTACCAGCTGGTCCCTTATAGATATGCATACAAATATGTGTGTACACAATGTACGAGCTGGTCCCTTGTAGCTATGCATACAACTATGTGTGTACACAATGTACCAGCTGGTCCCTTATAGCTATGCATACAACTATGTGTGTACACAATGTACCAGATGTCCCCTTATAGCTATGCATACAAATATGTGTGTACACAATGTACCAGCTGGTCACTTGTAGCTATGCATACAAATATGTGTACATAATGTACCAGCTGTCCCCTTATAGCTATGCATACAAATATGGGTACATAATGTACCAGCTGTCCCCTTATAGCTATGCGTACAAATGAACCAGCTGTCCCCTTGTGGTATACTCCTAGCTCCAGACCTAATGGTACAACCTCCTAGCTCCAGACCTATTGGTGGTACAACAGTACAACCTCCTAGCTCCAGACCTAATCGTGGTACAACAGTACAACCTCCTAGCTCCAGACCTAATGGTGGTACAACACTACAACCTCCTAGCTCCAGACCTAATGGTACAACAGTACAACCTCCTAGCTCCCAGGCCTAATGGTACAACAGTACAACTTCCTAGCTCCAGAACTAATGGTACAACAGTACAACCTCCTAGCTCCCAGGCCTAATGGTACAACAGTACAACCTCCTGGCTCCAGACCTAATGGTACAACAGTACAACATCCTAGCTCCAGACCTAATTGTACAACAGTACAACCTCCTAGCTCCAGACCTAATGGTACAACAGTACAACCTCCTAGCTCCAGACCTAATGGTACAACAGTACAACTCCTAGCTCCAGACCTAATGTACACATACAACCTCCTAGTCCAGACCTAATGTACAACAGTACAACCTCCTAGCTCCAGACCTAATGGTACAACAGTACAACCTCCTAGCTCCAGACCTAATGGTACAACAGTACAACCTCCTAGCTCTAGAGCTAATTGTACAACAGTACAACCTCCTAGCTCCAGACCTAATGGTATAGCAGTACAACCTCCTAGCTCCAGACCTAATGGTACAACAGTAAAACCTCCTACCCCCAGACCTAATTGTACAACAGTACAACCTCCTAGTTCCAGACCTAATGGTACAACAGTACAATCTCCTAGCTCCAGACCTAATTGTATAGCAATACCACCTCCTAGCTCCATACCGTATTGTATAGCAGTACAACCTCCTAGCTCCAGACCTAATTGTATAGCAATACCACCTCCTAGCTCCATACCGTATTGTACAACAGTACAACATCCTAGCTCCAGACCTAATGGTACAACAGTACAACCTCCTAGCTCCAGACCTAATTGTATAGCAGTACAACCTCATAGCTCCAGACCTAATTGTATAGCAGTACAACCTCCTAGCTCCAGACCTAATTGTATAGCAGTACAACCTCCTAGCTCCAGACCTAATGGTACAACAGTACAACCTCCTAGCTCCAGACCTAATTGTATAGCAGTACAACCTCCTAGCTCCAGACCTAATGGTACAACAGTACAACCTCCTAGCTCCAGACCTAATTGTATAGCAGTACAACCTCCTAGCTCCAGACCTAATTGTACAACAGTACAACCTCCTAGCTCCAGACCTAATTGTACAGCAGTACAACCTCCTAGCTCCAGACCTAAGTGTACAGCAGTACAACCTCCTAGCTCCAGACCAGTACAACAGTACAACCTCCTAGCTCCAGACCTAATGGTACAACAGTACAACCTCCTAGCTCCAGACCTAATGGTACAACAGTACAACCTCCTAGCTCCAGACCTAATGGTACAACAGTACAACCTCCTAGCTCCAGACCTAATGGTACAACAGTACAACCTCCTAGCTCCAGACCTAATGGTACAACAGTACAACCTCCTAGCTCCAGACCTAATGGTACAACAGTACAACCTCCTAGCTCCAGACCTAATGGTACAACAGTACAACCTCCTAGCTCCAGACCTAATTGTACAACAGTACAACCTCCTAGCTCCAGACCTAATTGTATAGCAGTACAACCTCCTAGCTCCAGACCTAATGGTACAACAGTAAAACCTCCTACCCCCAGACCTAATTGTACAACAGTACAACCTCCTAGTTCCAGACCTAATGGTACAACAGTACAATCTCCTGGCTCCAGACCTAATTGTATAGCAGTACCACCTCCTAGCTCCAGACCTTATTGTATAGCAGTACAACCTCCTAGCTCCAGACCTAATTGTATAGCAATACCACCTCCTAGCTCCATACCGTATTGTACAACAGTACAACCTCCTAGCTCCAGACCTAATGGTACAACAATACAACCTCCTAGTTCCAGACCTAATTGTATAGCAGTACAACCTCCTAGCTCCAGACCTAATGGTACAACAGTACAACCTCCTAGCTCCAGACCTAATTGTATAGCAGTACAACCTCCTAGCTCCAGACCTAATGGTACAACAGAACAACCTCCTAGCTCCAGACCTAATGGTACAACTGTACAACCTCCTAGCTCCAGACCTAGCTAGTTTTTAAACAATAACTATTAGAACATTAATGGCTCGTGTAATTTGTTTATTTCGTAATCGCAACCAACTAGAAGACACTCCGAGAGACAGCCACATCTCAAGCTACTTTAATATATTGTAGCAAGATCACAGCCTGCCAGACAAACACTGTAATACAGTACATACTCTGTAATATCTAAATGCAGTCTATTACTAGACCTACTGTTCTCATAGACTACTAGACATATTGTTCTCATAGACTACTAGACCTATTGTTACACTAGATCTACTGTTCTCATAGACTACTAGACCTATTGTTCTCATAGACAACTAGACCTATTGTTACACTAGATCTACTGTTCCCATAGACTACTAGACCTATTGTTACACTAGATCTAGTGTTCTCATAGACTACTAGACCTATTATTACAATACACCTATTGTTCTCATAGACTACTAGACCTATTGTTCTCATAGACTACTAGACCTAGTGTTCGCATAGACTACTAGACCTATTGTTCTCATAGACTACTAGACCTAGTGTTCGCATAGACTACTAGACATATTGTTCTCATAGACTACTAGACCTATTGTTACACTAGATCTACTGTTCTCATAGACTACTAGACCTATTGTTACACTAGATCTACTGTTCTCATAGACTACTAGACCTATTGTTCTCATATACTACTAGACCTATTGCTACACTAGATCTACTGTTCTCATAGACTACTAGACCTATTGTTACACTAGATCTAGTGTTCTCATAGACTACTAGACCTATTATTACAATACACCTATTGTTCTCATAGACTACTAGACCTATTGTTCTCATAGACTACTAGACCTAGTGTTCGCATAGACTACTAGACCTATTGTTCTCATAGACTACTAGACCTAGTGTTCGCATAGACTACTAGACATATTGTTCTCATAGACTACTAGACCTAGTGTTCTCATAGACTACTAGACCTAGTGTTCGCATAGACTACTAGACCTATTGTTCTCATAGACTACTTGACCTAGTGTTCTCGTAGACTACTATACCTATTGTTACTCTAGACCTAGTGTTCTCATAGACTACTAGACCTATTGTTCTCATAGACTACTAGACCTATTGTTCTCGTAGACGAATATACCTATTGTTCTCATAGACTACTAGACATATTGTTCGCATAGACTACTAGACCTATTGTTCTCATAGACTACTAGACATAGTGTTCTCATAAACTATTAGACCTATTGTTTTCATAGACTACTAGACCTAGTGTTCTCATAGATTACTAGACCTAGTGTTCTCATAGACTACTAGACCTATTGTTCTCATAGACTACTAGACCTAGTGTTCTCATAGACTACTAGACCTAGTGTTCTCATAGACTACTAGACCTAGTGTTCTCATAGACTACTAGACCTAGTGTTCTCATAGACTACTAGACCTAGTGTTCGCATAGACTACTAGACCTAGTGTTCTCATAGACTACTAGACCTAGTGTTCGCATAGACTACTATACCTAGTGTTCTCATAGACTACTAGACCTAGTGTTCGCATAGACTACTAGACCTAGTGTTCTCATAGACTACTAGACCTAGTGTTCTCATAGACTACTAGACCTATTGTTACACTAGATCTACTGTTCTCATAGACTACTAGACCTATTGTTACACTAGATCTAGTGTTCTCATAGACTACTAGACCTATTATTACAATACACCTATTGTTCTCATAGACTACTAGACCTATTGTTCTCATAGACTACTAGACCTAGTGTTCGCATAGACTACTAGACCTATTGTTCTCATAGACTACTAGACCTAGTGTTCGCATAGACTACTAGACATATTGTTCTCATAGACTACTAGACCTATTGTTACACTAGATCTACTGTTCTCATAGACTACTAGACCTATTGTTACACTAGATCTACTGTTCTCATAGACTACTAGACCTATTGTTCTCATAGACTACTAGACCTATTGTTACACTAGATCTACTGTTCTCATAGACTACTAGACCTATTGTTACACTAGATCTAGTGTTCTCATAGACTACTAGACCTATTATTACAATACACCTATTGTTCTCATAGACTACTAGACCTATTGTTCTCATAGACTACTAGACCTAGTGTTCGCATAGACTACTAGACCTATTGTTCTCATAGACTACTAGACCTAGTGTTCGCATAGACTACTAGACATATTGTTCTCATAGACTACTAGACCTAGTGTTCTCATAGACTACTAGACCTAGTGTTCGCATAGATTACTAGACCTATTGTTCTCATAGACTACTTGACCTAGTGTTCTCGTAGACTACTATACCTATTGTTACTCTAGACCTAGTGTTCTCATAGACTACTAGACCTATTGTTCTCATAGACTACTAGACCTATTGTTCTCGTAGACGAATATACCTATTGTTCTCATAGACTACTAGACATATTGTTCGCATAGACTACTAGACCTATTGTTCTCATAGACTACTAGACATAGTGTTCTCATAGACTATTAGACCTATTGTTTTCATAGACTACTAGACCTAGTGTTCTCATAGATTACTAGACCTAGTGTTCTCATAGACTACTAGACCTATTGTTCTCATAGACTACTAGACCTAGTGTTCTCATAGACTACTAGACCTAGTGTTCTCATAGACTACTAGACCTAGTGTTCTCATAGACTACTAGACCTAGTGTTCTCATAGACTACTAGACCTAGTGTTCGCATAGACTACTAGACCTAGTGTTCTCATAGACTACTAGACCTAGTGTACTACTAGACCTAGTGTTCTCATAGACTACTAGACCTAGTGTTACTACTAGACCTAGTGTTCTCATAGACTACTAGACCTAGTGTTCTCATAGACTACTATACCTATTGTTCTCATAGACTACTAGACCTAGTGTTCTCATAGACTACTAGACCTAGTGTTCTCATAGACTACTAGACCTATTGTTCTCATAGACTACTAGACCTAGTGTTCTCATAGACTACTAGACCTATTGTTCTCATAGACTACTAGACCTATTGTTCTCATAGACTACGTTCTCATAGACTACTAGACCTAGTGTTCTCGTAGACTACTAGACATATTGTTCTCATAGACTACTAGACCTAGTGTTCTCATAGACTACTAGACCTATTGTTCTCATAGACTACTAGACCTAGTGTTCTCGTAGACTACTAGACCTATTGTTACTCTAGACCTAGTGTTCTCATAGACTACTAGACCTATTGTTCTCATAGACTACTAGACCTACTGTTACACTAGACCTAGTGTTCCTATAGACTACTAGACGTATTGTTCTCATAGACTACTTGACCTAGTGTTCTCATAGACTACTAGACATATTGTTCTCATAGACTACTAGACCTAGTGTTCTCATAGACTACTAGACCTATTGTTCTCATAGACTACTAGACCTATTGTTCTCATAGACTACTAGACCTATTGTTCTCATAGACTACTAGACCTAGTGTTCTCGTAGACTAATAGACCTATTGTTACTCTATACCTAGTGTTCTCGTAGACTACTAGACCTATTGTTCTCATAGACTACTAGATCTAGTGTTCTCGTAGACTAATAGACCTATTGTTACTCTATACCTAGTGTTCTCGTAGACTACTCGACCTATTGTTACTCTAGACCTAGTGTTCTCGTAGACGAATATAGACCATTCCTATATCACCTTCCTGCTATGTGACCTGGGAAAAATAAAGAAAGTGTAGCACAGACAGCTAAATGGCATTTGGACATTTCTATAATAGAATGTAGAACATTTGGACATTTCTATAATAGAGAGACTGTCCCAATAAAGAGACCGTCCCAATAAAGAGACTTTCCCAATAAAGAGACCGTCCCAATAAAGAGACTGTCCCAATAAAGAGAATATCACAATAAAGAGACCGTCCCATATAAAGAGACTGTCCCAATAACCAATAAAGAGACTGTCCCAATAAAGAGACTGTCCCAATAAAGAGACTGTCCCAATAAAGAGACCATCACAATAAAGAGACTGTGCCAATAAAGAGACTGTCCCAATAAATAGACCGTCCCAATAAAGAGACCGTCCCAATATAGAGACCGTCCCAATAAAGAGACTGTCCCAATAAAGAGAATGTCCCAATAAAGAGACTGTCCCAATAAAGAGACCGTCTCAATAAAGAGACCGTCCCAATAAAGAGACCGCCTCAATAAAGAGACCGTCCCAATAAAGAGACCATCCCAATAAAGAGACCGCTTGACAACACGTTTTATTATGATTGTTGGTATTTAAACCTTGACACATACACGGGACACTCATATACACGGGACACTCATATACACGGGACATTCACATACACGGGACATTCACATACACGGGACATTCACATACACGGGACACTCACATACACGGGACACTCACATACACGGGACACTCACATACACGGGACACTCACATACACGGGACACTCATATACACGGGACACTCACATACACGGGACACTCATATACACGGGACACTCATATACACGGGACACTCACATACACGAGACACTCACATACACGGGACACTCATATACACGGGATACTCACATACACAGGACTCTCACATATATAGGACACTCATATACACAAGACACTCGAATACACAGGCAGGACAATCATATACACGGGACACTCATATACACAGGACACTCATATACACAGGACACTCATATACACAGGACACTCACATACACGGGACACTCACATACACGGGACACTCACCTACACGGGACACTCACATATACACAAGACACTCGAATACACAGGCAGGACAATCATATACACGGGACACTCATATACACAGGACACTCATATACACAGGACACTCATATACACAGGACACTCACATACACAGGGCACTCATATACATGGGACACTCACATACACGGGACACTCACATACACGGGACACTCACATACACGGGACACTCATATACACAGGACACTCACATACACGGGACACTCACATACACGGGACACTCATATACACAGGACACTCACATACACAGGAAACTCACATACACGGGACATTCACATACACAGGGCACTCATATACACGGGACACTCACATACACGGGACACTCACATACACAAGACACTCACATACACGGGACACTCACATACACAGGGCACTCACATACACAGGACACTCACATACAGTGGACACTCACATACACAGGACACTCATGTACACGGGACACTCACATACACGGGACACTCACATACACAGGACACTCACATACACAGGACACTCACATACACGGGACACTCACATACACAAGGCACTCACATACACAGGACACTCACATACACTGGACACTCACATACACAGGACACTCATATACACGGGACACTCATATACACAGGACACTCATATACACGGGACACTCACATACACGGTACACTCACATACACGGGACACTCACATGCACAGGACACTCATATACACAGGACACTCATATACACGGGACACTCATATACACGGGACACTCATATACACAGGACACTCATATACACAGGGCACGCACATACACATGACACTCATATGCACAGGACACGCACATACACGGGACACTCACATACACGGGACACTCATATACACGGGACAATCACATACACGGGACACTCACATATACACAGGACACGCACATACACAGGACACTCATATACACAGAACACGCACATACACGGGTCACTCATATACACTGGACACTCACATACACGGGACACTCACATACACGGGAAACTCATATACACGGGACACTCATATACACGGGACACTCACATACACAGGGCACTCACATACACGGAACACTCATATACACGGGACACTCACATACACAGGGCACTCACATACACGGAACACTCACATACACGGGACACTCACATACACAGGACACTCACATACACAGGGCACTCACATACACAGGGCACTCACATACACAGGGCACTCACATACACAGGACACTCACATACACAGGACACTCACATACACAGGACACTCACATACACAGGACACTCACATACACAGGACACTCACATACACAGGGCACTCACATAAACAGGACACTCACATACACAGGGCACTCACATACATGGGACACTCACATACACTGATATACCATTTTGTGAACACGATTATGACTTTTAAATTAAACATTTAAACATATTGAAAGTGCTTACTGCTAACATATTGAGAGTGCTTACTGCTAACATATTGAAAGTGCTTACTGCTAACATATTGAAAGTGCTTACTGCTAACATATTGAAAGTGCTTACTGCTAACATATTGAAAGTGCTTACTGCTAGCATATTGAAAGTGCTTACTGCTAACATATTGAAAGTGCTTACTGCTAACATATCTAACATATTGAAAGAAAACAAGCAACATGTTTTGAAATTGTGACAGTGATTTTGGACAGGAATACGATTTTATTTCATTACACGCAGCTAGCGGCATAAATAACATTCTAACACGACCATATTCTGTTCCTATAAACAAGTAACAAATCTACCATTGTTAAATCAGCAATAAACAATGGCTGTTGAATTCCCCCCCCCGGTAAAAAAACTGATTTATGGACATAACTATGAACAACTTTTAACAATTCTACATTGAATACAGATTGTGGGCAGGATTTGTAGCGTTAATAACCAGCCATACAGGACATATAGTGTTGATATCTGGATGATGAATTCCAGTGACACTGGAATACAGGGAGGTATTTTGTAAAAGCAGCCATCAGCCAAATAACACACACGGAGACAAAATAACACACACATTTATTCGTTTGTAGCATTATATTGGGTAATGTTAGAATGGAAATAATAATTGTCTTGCCATTGTTTATCGGCGAGTGAACAACTGTGTGTCATTCTGATGTGTAGGAATTAACCATGTACATGTAGGTCTATGACCTGCATTAACCACGTACATGTAGGTATATGACCTGCATTAACCACGTACATGTAGGTATATGACATGCAATAACCACGTACCTGTAGGTATAGGACCTGCATTAACCACGTACATGTAGGCATATGACCTGCATTAACCACGTACATGTAGGCATATGACCTGCATTAACCACGTACATGTAGGTCTATGACCTGCATTAACCACGTACATGTAGGTATATGACCTGCATTAACCACGTACATGTAGGTATATGACCTGCATTAACCACGTACATGTAGGTATATGACCTGCATTAACCACGTACATGTAGGTATATGACCTGCATTAACCACGTACATGTAGGTATATGACCTGCATTAACCACGTACATGTAGGTTAGACCTGCATTAACCACGTACATGTAGGTATATGACCTGCATTAACCACGTACATGTAGGTCTATGACCTGCATTAACCAGGTACATGTATTGTTAATTCCTAAGAATCAGAACTCCAATTCCATTACAACTGTGCACTTTCATTAGAATTGTGCAATTTCATTAGAACTGTGCAATTTCATTAGAACTGTTCAATTTCATTAGAAGTGTGCAATTTCATTAGAAAGGTGCAATTTCATTAGAATTGTGCAATTTCATTAGAACTATGCAATTTCATTAGAACTGTGCAATTTCATTAGAACTGTGCAATTCCATTAGAACTGTGCAATTCCATTATAACTGTGCAATTCCATTAGAACTGTGCAATTCTATGACATTTGTCCAGTTACAAATAAGTCACAAATAAGTAAAACACTTTAATGAATTGTTGAAGTTGCTAAGTATTAATAATGTGCCTACTACTAATATATAAAATGTGATCAAAATACAAGAATAATAGCTTAGGTGGATATGGGGGGCTACATCTGTAATAGTTGAGGTGGATAGGGGGCTACATCTGTAATAACTGAGGTGGATAGGGGGCTACATCAGTAATAGCTGAGGTGGATAGGGGGGCTACATCTGTAATAGCCGAGGTGGATAGGGGGGTACATCTGTAATAGCTGAGGTGGATAGGGGGGGGCTACATCTGTAATAGCTGAGGTGGATAGGGGGGCTACATCTGTAATAGCTGAGGTGGATAGGGGGGCTACATCTGTAATAGCTGAGGTGGATAGGGGGCTACATCTGTAATAGCTGAGGTGGATAGGGGGGCTACATCTGTAATAGCTGAGGTGGATAGGGGGGCTACATCTGTAATAGCTGAGGTGGATAGGGGGCTACATATGTAATAGCTGAGGTGGATAGGGGGGCTACATCTGTAATAGCTGAGGTGGATAGGGGGGCTACATCTATAATAGCTGAGGTGGATAGGGGGGCTACATCTGTAATAGCTGAGGTGGATAGGGGGGCTACATCTGTAATAGCTGAGGTGGATAGGGGGTGCTACATCTGTAATAGCTGAGGTGGATAGGGGGGCTACATCTGTAATAGCTGAGGTGGATAGGGGGGCTACATCTGTAATAGCTGAGGTGGATAGGGGGGCTACATCTGTAATAGCTGAAGTGGATATGGGGGCTACATCTGTAATAGCTGAAGTGGATAGGGGGGCTACATCTGAATGCAAGTCGATTCCATTAATCCTACTGTTTTATAAACACAACATGAGATGACATATACCACGACACAACATGACATGACATATACCACGACACAACATGACATGACATATACCACGACACAACATGACACATACCACGACACAACATGAGATGACAAATACCATGACACAACATGAGATGACATATACCACGACACAACATGACATATACCACGACACAACATGACATATACCACGACACAACATGACATATACTATGACACAACATGACATATACCACGACACAACATGGGATGACATATACCATGACACAACATGAGATTACATATACCACGACACAACATGACATATACCACGACACAACATGACATATACCATGACATAACATGACATATACCATGACACAACATGACATATACCATGACACAACATGACATATACCATGACACAACATGAGATATACCATGACACAACATGACATATACAATGACACATCATGACATATACCATGACACAACATGACATATACCATGACACAACATGACATATACCACGACACAACATGACATATACCACGACACAACATGAGATGACATATACTATGACACAACATGAGATGACATATACCACACACAACATGAGATGACATATACCACGACACAACATGACATATACCACGACACAACATGACATATACCACGACACAACATGAGATGACACAACATGACATATACCACGACACAACATGAGATGACATATACCACGACACAACATGACATATACCATGACACAACATGACATATACCATGACACAACATGACATATACCACGACACAACATGATATGACATATACCATGACATAACATGACATATACCACGACACAACATGACATATACCATGACACAACATAACATATACTATGACACAACATGAGATGACATATACCACGACAAAACATGACATACCACGACACAACATGACATATACCACGACACAACATGACATATACCACGACACAACATGACATATACCACGACACAACATGACATATACCACGACACAACATGACATATACCACGACACAACATGGAATTACATATACCATGACACAACATGAGATTACATATACCATGACACAACTTGACACATACCATGACACAACATGACATATACCACGACACAACATGACATATACCACGACACAACATGACACATACCATGACACAACATGACATATACCACGACACAACATGACACATACCATGACACAACATGACATATACCACGACACAACATGACATATACCACGACACAACATGACACATACCATGACACAACATGACATATACCACGACACAACATGACACAAACCATGACACACCATGACATATACCATGAAACAACGTGAGATATACGATGACACAACATGACATATACCACGACACAACATGACATATACCATGACACAACATGACATATACCATGACACAACATGACATATACCATGACACGACATGACATATACCATGACACAACATGACATATACCACGACACAACATGAGGTGACATATACCATGACACAACATGAGATGACATATACCATGACACAACATGAGATGACATATACCATGACACAACATGAGATGACATATACCACACACAACATGAGATGACATATACCACACACAACATGAGATGACATATACCACACACAACATGAGATGACATATACCACACACAACATGAGATGACATATACCAAGACACAACATGAGATGACATATACCATGACACAACATGAGATGACATATACCATGACACAACATGATATGACATATACCAAGACACAACATGAGATGACATATACCATGACACAACATGGGATGACATATACCACACACAACATGAGATGACATATACCAAAACACAATATGACATATACCACGACACAACATGACATATACGACGACACACCATGAGATGACATATACCACAACACAACATGACATATACCACGACACAACATGAGATGACACAGCATGACATATACCACGACACAACATGAGATGACATATAACACAACACAGCATGACATATACGACGACACACCATGAGATGACATATACCACAACACAACATGACATATACCACGACACAACATGACATATACCACGACACAACGTGACATATACCATGACACAACATGAGATGACATATACCATGACACAACATGAGAGGACATATACCATGACACAACATGAGAGGACATATACCACGACACAACATGACATATAACATGACACAACATGACATATACTACGACACAACATGAGATGACATATACCATGACACATCATGACATCTACCATGACACAAAATGACATATACCACGACACAACATGACATATACCATGACACAACATGACATATACTACGACACAACATGAGATGACATATACCATGACACATCATGACATCTACCATGACACAAAATGACATATACCATGACACAACATGACATATACTACGACACACCATGAGATGACATATACCACAACACAACATGACATATACTACGACACAACATGAGATGACACAACATGACATATACCACGACACAACATGAGATGACCTATACCATGAAACAACATGAGATGACATATACCATGACAAACATGAGAGGACATATACCATGACACAACATGAGCTGACTTATACCACGACACAACATGGGATGACATATACCACGACACAACATGACATATACCATGACACAACATGACATATACCATGACACAACATGACATATACCACGACACAACATGAGATGACATATACCATGACACAACATGAGATGACATATACCATGACACAACATGACATATACCACGACACAACATGACATATACCACGACACAACATTACATGACATATCCCATGACACAACATGACATATACCACGACACAACATGACATATACCACGACACAACATTACATGACATATACCACGACACAACATGGGATGACATATACCATGACATAACATGACATATACCACGACACAACATGACATGACATATATCATGACACAACATGAAATGACATATACCATGACACAACATGACATATACCACGACACAACATGACATATACCATGACACAACATGACATATACCATGACACAACATGACATGTACCACGACACAACATGACATCTTCCATGACACAACATGACATATACCATGACACAACATGACATATACCATGACACAACATGACATATACCATGACACAACATGACATATACCATGACACAACATGACATATACCATGACACAACATGACATATACCACGACACAACATGAGATGACATATACCACGACACAACGTGAGATGACATATACCACGACACAACATGAGATGACATATACCATGACACAACATGACATATACCACGACACAACATGAGATGACATATACCACGACACAACATGACATATACCACGACACAACATGAGATGACATATACCACGACACAACATGACATATACCACGACACAACATGAGATGACATATACCACGACACAACATGACATATACCACGACACAACATGACATATACCATGACACAACATGAGATGACATATACCATGACACACCATGAGATGACATATACCACGACACAACATGAGATGACATATACCATGACACAACATGAGATGACATATACCATGACACAACATGACATATACCACGACACAACATGACATATACCACGACACAACATTACATGACATATCCCATGACACAACATGACATATACCACGACACAACATGACATATACCACGACACAACATTACATGACATATACCACGACACAACATGGGATGACATATACCATGACATAACATGACATATACCACGACACAACATGACATGACATATATCATGACACAACATGAAATGACATATACCATGACACAACATGACATATACCACGACACAACATGACATATACCATGACACAACATGACATATACCATGACACAACATGACATGTACCACGACACAACATGACATCTTCCATGACACAACATGACATATACCATGACACAACATGACATATACCATGACACAACATGACATATACCATGACACAACATGACATATACCATGACACAACATGACATATACCACGACACAACATGACATATACCACGACACAACATGACATATACCACGACACAACATGAGATGACATATACCATGACACAACATGACATATACCACGACACAACATGAGATGACATATACCACGACACAACATGACATATACCACGACACAACATGAGATGACATATACCACGACACAACATGACATATACCACGACACAACATGAGATGACATATACCACGACACAACATGACATATACCACGACACAACATGACATATACCATGACACAACATGAGATGACATATACCATGACACACCATGAGATGACATATACCACGACACAACATGAGATGACATATACCACGACACAACATGACATGACATATACCATGACACAACATGACATATACCACAACACAACATGACATATACCACGACACAACATGAGATGACATATACCATGACACAACATGAGATGACCTATACCTGCAGGGCCCGAGGTTATAAAACTTTTCTCAGATCTCAAACTCGAGCTCAAGTGATCTGATTGGTTGATTCTGAGTGTGACTGTCAGCTGAGCCAATAAGACGCTTGAGACTGAGTTTTGAGATTGGAGAACATTTTATAACCTCCAGGCCATGACATAATATGAGATGACATATACCACAACACATCATGAGATGACATATACCATGACACAACATGAGATGACATATACCACAACACAACATGAGATGACATATACCATGACACAACATGAGATGACATATACCATAACACAACATGAGATGATTTATACCACAACACAACATGAGATGACATATACCATGACACAACATGAGATGACATATACCACGATTCCATTAATTCTACTGTTTTATAAACACAACATGAGATGACATATACCAAGATTCCATTAATCCCACTGTTTCATAAACACAACATGAGATGACATATATACCAAGATTCCATTAATCCCACTGTTTTATAAACACAACATGAGATGACATATACCAAGATTCCACTAATCCCACTGTTTTATAAACACAACATGAGATAACATATATACCAAGATTCCATTAATCCTACTGTTTTATAAACACAACATGAGATGACATATACCAAGATTCCATTAATCCCACTGTTTTATAAACACAACATGAGATGACATATACTAAGATTCCATTAATCCCACTGCTTTCTAAACACAACATGAGATGACATATACCACAGACATGACTGTGTCATCTGGTCGCATCCTCTGCTGCCTGTCTGGCATTCTGAACATGTTCTGTGGTCTCAGATAAGTCTACGGGAATCAAAGGACAATCGTCTTTATGACATGTCATGTCCAATTGAGCAGCTTCCTGCACAGAGGCAGAGCTTAATCTGGCTCCTTCAAACAAATCAGAAGCTGAATCGTTTGGGAAACTGACGATTGAGCTAACCAGGGTTTCATTAGTTCTCGGTGTGAATCCGACTGACACCAACGAGCAATTTGTGGAACTGTTACAGTAGCATCGGTAGCATTTTTTCCAATTCTGTCGGAGAACTGTCCGAGGAATTTGCAGCATCTCGATATATGGCAGTAATTGGGTCACCGCCGATGGGAGGCCATCCCGGGGTTGATATGATGGCATCCTCAATAGCACAGTATTCAAACTTGAGGGACGGAAAACAACGCTCTTTTACACGACGGAATTTATCTCTCATGACGGCGTGATCCAACAGGAACGTCTGCAGTGCAACGTGATTTATATTATATATTCAGTGGTGTATGTGGAGGTTCAGTGGTGTATGTGGAGGCTCCGTGGTGTATGTGGAGGTTCAGTGGTGTATATGGAGGTCAGTGGTGTCTGTGGAGGTTCAGTGGTGTATGTGGAGGTTCAGTGGTGTATGTGGAGGTTCAGTGGTGTATTTGGAAGTTCAGTGGTGTATATGGAGGTTCAGTGGTGTATTTGGAGGTTCAGTGGTGTATTTGGAGGTTCAGTGGTGTATTTGGAGGTTCAGTGTTTGGAGGTTCAGTGGTGTATTTGGAGGTTCAGTGGTGTATATGGAGGTTCAGTGGTGTATATGGAGGTTCAGTGGTGTTATGCTATGTTATGTTATATTTCGGGTTTTACGCCTGCATCAGCACCATTTTGGGCTATATCGCCGGCGGGCAGTTTACCTAACAACACCTTTCCTGGGCAGGCTTCGGCGGTTAACCAGCACTTAGGTGCACCAACCTCCGTAAGAAACTGCCAACTTTTTCATATAAATGAGACACGGCCTGAGCTGGGCTCGAACCCGTGACCATCAGTGATGATAGGTTACAGTGGTATACAAGTCAGCGACCGTAACCACTCGACCACGGAGGCGGACTCTACCAGTATCATAAACTGCTGAATTGGAACAATAACAACCGTGCAACTATTGCACATCAAACTCGGATATATAACCATTCGTTTATACCCTCTTCTACTGAATTATGGAACAATGGCAACCGTGCAACTATTGCACGTCAAACTCGGATATATAACCATTCGTTTATACCCTCTTCTACTGAATTATGGAACAATGACAACCATGCAACTATTGCACGTCAAACTCGGATATATAACCATTCGTTTATACCCTCTTCTACTGAATTATGGAACAATAACAACCGTGCAACTATTGCACGTCAAACTCGGTTATATAACCATTCGTTTATACCCTCTTCTACTGAATTATGGAACAATAACAACCATGCAACTATTGCACGTCAAACTCGGATATATAACCATTCGTTTATACCCTCTTCTACTGAATTATGGAATTAACTAAATACAGACGTTCGTAACTCTACGACACTAAATATATTTAAGTGAAATATAAAATAAATATTTTAAAGCACCAGTTATACGTAAACACTTTATATGGTGACTGATTATATTCGATACTTCACACGCCCGTTTAAGAAATCGTTGCAGCAAATTAAATAATTATTTATGAACCATATAAGAGAACATGCATTCTGTGATTGTAGATATCCTGTTGAGAATGCAGAACATTTTCTTTCAATGTTACACAATTTACGATGAGAGAACATCACGTATTTTATGAAAAAGAAGAATCACCAACTTAATGTGGATTTAACATTTGTTATCGGGTAGTGATACGTTGAAAGTGGACGATAACAAACTAATACCTGCAGCTGTTCACAAACTAATACCTGCAGCTGTTCACAAACTAATACCTGCAGCTGTTCACAAACTAATACCTGCAGCTGTTCACAAATTCATTAAGCATTCGAAACTACTAACACTGCACACATTTTGTATGTGTTTTACGTTTATTTATCCTCGCTACCGGTTACCCATATGAGCGACGTCTCCTGAAGTGAGTAGTCATTTTAGATTTTTGGAGGATAGTGCAATGATACAGAAAGAGACCCATTCCAGAGTCTCTTCTGGTTCTTTTACGTGCACGGTGTACAGCACCGACACGAGACATAGGTTTAACGTCCCATCTGAAAGACTGTTAATTTTATTAGGGTCAGACGGGGGATCGAACCTGCGATCCTGGATTACCAGTCCAGCGTGTTACCACTGGACTACATAGCCGTCTGTACTGCACACATTTACCATACTAGTTGTTTATATATGTGCTGACCTGAATGAGGGTGGTCTCGGTGAAACAACTGGACATTAGGTTCGGCAGAAAACGTCCGGGTGGGGTAGCACATATACACAGGGATATGCATTAACTAAAAACCATTCTTTATTATTTAGACTAAACTTGTTATTTTATCGCATTTTATTATTAATTTTACTGGGAGTGATGGCCAATTACTAATGTTATATTATTACTAAATTAAATTTCTTTATTTTTGGAAGTGCACAATTATATAGACGATATTTGATCGTGGGTTCGTATTGGCGTGGTGTGGGGGAACAACAGTTGGGATCGTGGGTTCGTGTATTGGCGTGGTGTGGGGAAATAACAGTTGTGATCGTGGGTTCGTGTATTGGCGTGGTGTGGGGAAACAACAGTTGAGATCGTGGGTTCGTGTTTTGGCGTGGTGTGGGGAAACAACAGTTGAGATCGTGGGTTCGTGTATTGGCGTGGTGTGGGGAAACAACAGTTGGGATCGTGGGTTCGTGTATTGGCGTGGTGTGGGGAAACAACAGTTGGGATCGTGGGTTCGTGTATTGGCGTGGTGTGGGGAAACAACAGTTGGGATCGTGGGTTCGTGTATTGGCGTGGTGTGGGGAAACAACAGTTGGGATCGTGGGTTCGTGTATTGGCGTGGTGTGGGGAAACAACAGTTGGGATCGTGGGTTCGTGTATTGGCGTGGTGTGGGGAAACAACAGTTGGGATCGTGGGTTCGTGTATTGGCGTGGTGTGGGGAAACAACAGTTGGGATCGTGGGTTCGTGTATTGGCGTGGTGTGGGGAAACAACAGTTGGGATCGTGGGTTCGTGTATTGGCGTGGTGTGGGGAAACAACAGTTGGAATCGTGAGATACATGTATCAATCTAAGCAACAATACCTCTCGGAAGTCGTAATAGCGCAGTGGATGCGCGTTCGCTTCAGGTGCGAAAGGTCCGGAGTTCGAGCTTCGCTGGAGACGTTACGATTGTGTCCTTAGGCAAGGCATTTAAATTCCACGTTGCCTCTTCTCTCTCCCTCGTGGCGATGGATTCCAGCAGGAATGAGGTCTCGAGAGTGATTTATATAAGTTGAAATAACATGTTTCGCAATCGAGTGAAAATAAATTTGTATAAACTAAATCATAACGGCAATGAAATTAATACGCGTACATGACTTTTAACAGTAGGTATTATATTGCTGGCATAAAAGGGGACCATCGCATACAATGCAATTTCTGTTTCTTTAAGAAGAATACATATTTTTAAATCAAGAGTTTATTTAAGTAACATTACAGGATTAAACACGTGCGCTGCTACCCGACTATAGCCCCACCAGTGTGCCGTCGAAGTGCTGAAACAGAAGTGGTGCCAAGTATATTATACTATAAGAAACGCGTACACACATTACATGGATACAATGGTAACACCAGAAGCATTCCAACTGTCAGAAGCTAACATGGTGTGGAATCTTGAGTTCCGGTTTAGTTTCAAGGTTGTATATACGTAAATAGGCGGAAGTGCATCCGAGGTCAAATGTAGTCTTGATAACCAATATAATGCAGTTCTCTTTTTGAAAACAAATTCATTTTCATGACAGGAAGTGTATAGGTTTTGTGTTATTATGTGACTTGAGAAGACTTCAGACTAGTTGATGTGGAGAACATATGTGATATAAGAATTCGGGCAATGCAACAGGTTGTGGTATACTGTGCTATTTGGCGGAGGAATACAGCGTACAAACACAGTGACGACATTCACAGGTGACACGGTACAATTCTCATCATTACAATGTACTATTTTTGCTGTTTTCTTAGTTTGATTTGAATACCTCTTCACAGTGGATGTGGTATCAGAAGAAATAACAGATTGAAAATATAAATGAACAGACCGTATGTTTTTAATTTTTACTATGTATTTAATAGGCAATTTAAATTGTTTTATAACCTATAACGACAACACCGGTTTATGACTGCAATTCCAAATATGTATCAATATTTCGTAAATAATCACATAAAAATGTATGCACAAAGTCCCGATTCATCAGTTGTTTAATCCGTGGTAATAATTCATTGTACATACAATGCTCTTCGTTAGGTTTTGGATACTAACGTAGATTCAACAATGTGTACTTGTTTGGGGACAATGCCATCACGCAATTATACGTTCATACACTCGAATTATTGCTATTTCTGTTCTTTTTTGATTTAGTTTATGAACTTGCAATCACTTCGTGTGTACACAACAAAACATCCTCTTGTGTACACAACAACACATCCTATTGTGTACACAACAACACATCCTCGTGTGTACATAACAACACATCCTCTTGTGTACACAACAACACATCCTCTTGTGTACACAACAACACATCCTATTGTGTACATAACAACACATCCTCGTGTGTACACAACAACACATCCTCGTGTGTACACAACAAAACATCCTCTTGTGTACATAACAACACATCCCCGTGTGTACACAACAACGCATCCTCGTGTGTACACAACAACACATCCTCGTGTGTACACAACAACACATCCTCTTGTGTACACAACAACACATCCTCTTGTGTACACAACAACACATCCTCGTTTGTACACAACAACACATCTGCTTGTGTACACAACAGCACATCCTCGTGTGTACACAACACTACATCCTCTTGTGTACACAACAACACATCCTCTTGCGTACAGAACAACACATCCTCTTGTGTACACACTAACACATCCTCTTGTGTACACAATAACACATCCTCGTGTGTACACAACAACACATCCTCGTGTGTACACAACAACACATCCTCTTGTGTACACAACAACACATCCTCGTGTGTACACAACACCACATCCTCTTGTGTACACAACACCACATCCTCGTGTGTACACAACAACTCATCCTCTTGTGTACATAACAACACATCCTCGTGTGTACATAACAACACATCCTCGTGTGTACACAACAACACATCCTTGTGTGTACACAACAACACATCCTCTTGTGTACATAACAACACATCCTCGTGTGTACACAACATCACATCCTCTTGTGTACACAACAACACATCCTCGTGTGTACATAACAACACATCCTCGTGTGTACATAACAACACATGCTCTTGTGTACACAACAACACATCCTCTTGTGTACACAACAACACATCCTCTTGTGTACACAACAAGACATCCTCTTGTGTACACAACAACACATCCTCTTGTGTACACAACAACACATCCTCTTGTGTACACAACAAGACATCCTCTTGTGTACACAACAACACATCCTCTTGTGTACACAACAACACATCCTCGTGTGTACATAACAACACATCCTCGTGTGTACACAACAACACATCCTCGTGTGTACACAACAACACATCCTCGTGTGTACACAACAACACATCCTCGTGTGTACACAACAACACATCCTCGTGTGTACACAACAACACATCCTCGTGTGTAAACAACAACACATCATCTTGTGTACACAACAACACATCCTCGTGTGTACATAACAACATATCCTCTTGTGTACACAACAACACATCCTCTTGTGTACATAACAACACATCCTCGTGTGTACACAACAACACATCCTCGTGTGTACACAACAACACATCCTCTTGTGTACATAACAACACATCCTCGTGTGTACACAACAACACATCCTCGTGTGTACACAACAACACATCCTCGTATGTACACAACAACACATCCTCGTGTGTACACAACAACACATCCTATTGTGTACACAACAACACATCCTCTTGTGTACACAACAACACATCCTCTTGTGTACACAACAACACATCCTCTTGTGTACACAACAACACATCCTCTTGTGTACACAACACATCCTCTTGTGTACACAACAACACATCCTCGTATGTACACAACAACACATCCTCGTATGTACACAACAACACATCCTCGTGTGTACACAACAACACATCCTCTTGTGTACACAACAACACGTTCAGAATTGTTTCATGTGAGCAATATTATGTTATATTTCGGGTTTTACGCCTGCATCAACACCATTTCGGGCTATATCGCCGGCGGGCAGTTTACAATACCTTTCCAGGGCAGGCTCCAGCGGTTAACCAGTACTTGGGTGCACCAACCTCCGTAAGAAACTGCTAACTTTTTCATATAAATGAGACACGGCCTGAGCTGGTCTCGAACCCGTGACCATCAGTGATGATAGGTTACAGTGGTATACAAGTCAGCGACCTTAACCACTCGACCACGGAGGCGGACTTCATGTGAGCAAGCTATCCAGCTCCCTTATGGAGGATCGGTGGTTGCACCCTGGTGCACTACATACTACTCCCTGGTGTCACCCGTGCATGAACTACTGATTGGATTATTTGCACACGGGAGTCTCCGTCCATCAACTGTACACGTTTCCGGTGTGACTTTACATCCCAAAAAGCAAACATTCAAAATTACATTCTGAACTTACGATATGAATGACCACATATACGCTTCCATCCGAGCCAACGAGAGTGATTAATATAAGTTGCTAAAACTTGCTTCGCAATCGGTGTAAAATAAATAAAGTATAAAAAAAAACAAAAAAAACTTACGATATTCACATATGAATGGATTCCGCTGACCTACGTCACCAAACAGTCCTACAGATCCACAGATCACATCATCCCATTGACCGTAATAAGGCGCGTAGGGAACGAGCAACACACAATCTTCATTATAATGACTAGCAAGATTACCCTTCCTATCCGGGTGCCAGTTAGTGTAGACGAGATGGTCACCTAAATAAACAGTTCAGTGTCAGGTGTTTAAATGGCTGCCGTAACATATTCTGTCATTATTGGTCCATTAATAGTAGGTAAATATGACCAACACAGCAGCTTAAAACATTACCGTATTATATAACATTATCTTAATAAATATTTATTAGCCCAAAAGGAACTTGGAAACAAGTATATTTATACAGCATTCCACACGCAGCATTCCACACGCAGCATTCCACACGCAGCATTACACACGCAGTATTTCACACGCAGCATTACACACGCAGCATTCCAGCATTCCACACGTGCAGCATTCCATACGCAGCATTCCACACGCAGCATTCCAAACGCAGCATTCCAGCATTCCACATGCAGCATTCCACACGCAGCATTCCAGCATTACACACGCAGCTTTCCACATGCATCATTCCACACGCAGCATTCCACACGCAGCATTCCACACGCAGCATTCCACACGCCACGCAGCATTCACACGCAGCATTCCACACGCACGCAGCATTCCACACGCCACGCAGCATTCCACACGCAGCATTCACACGCTGCATTCCATACGCAGCATTACACACGCAGCATTCCACACGCAGCATTCCACATGCAGCATTCCAGCATTCCACACGCAGCATTCCACACGCAGCATTCCACACGCAGCATTCCACACGCAGCATTCCACACGCAGCATTTCACACGCAGCATTACACACGCAGCATTCCACACGCAGCATTCCACACGCAGCATTCCACACGCAGCATTCCACACGCAGCATTCCACACGCAGCATTCCACACGCAGCATTCCACACGCAGCATTCCACACGCAGCATTCCACACGCAGCATTACAGCACATTCCAGCATTCCACACGCAGCATTCCACACGCAGCATTCCACACGCATCATTCCACACGCAGCATTCCACACGCAGCATTCCACACGCAGCATTCCACACGCAGCATTCCACACGCAGCATTCCACGCGCAGCATTTCACATGCAGCATTACACACGCAGCATTCCACACGCAGCATTCCACACGCAGCATTCCACACGCAGCATTACACACGCAGCATTCCACACGCAGCATTCCACACGCACCATTCCAGCATTCCACACGCAGCATTCCACACGCAGCATTCCACACGCAGCATTCCACACGCTGCATTCCACACGCAGCATTCCACACGCCACGCAGCATTCCACATGCAGCATTCCACACGTCACGCAGCATTCCACACGCCACGCAGCATTCCACACGCAGCATTCCACACGCGCATTCCATATGCAGCATTACACACGCAGCATTCCACACGCAGCATTCCACATGCAGCATTCCAGCATTCCACACGCAGCATTCCACACGCAGCATTCCACACGCAGCATTACACAAGCAGCATTTCACACGCAACATTCCATACGCAGCATTCCACGCGCAGCATTTCACATGCAGCATTACACACGCAGCATTCCACACGCAGCATTCCAAATGTAGCATTCCACACGCAGCATTACACACGCAGCATTCCACACGCAGCATTCCACACGTACCATTCCAGCATTCCACACGCAGCATTCCACACGCAGCATTCCACACGCAACATTCCACACGCAGCATTTCACATGCAGCATTCCACATCGTGGTGTTAACACATTTTACACCTCGTGGTGTTACATACTTATTGATAATTTGTTCGACGTTTACGCCTTCATCAGCATCATTTGGGCTATATTGGACAGTTTGGGCTATATTGGACAGTTTGGGCTATATTGGACAGTTTACTTAACAACAGCTTTCCAGGACAGGTTCCATGTTAAATATCAGCAACATTCCATAATTATATAAATGAACAATATTAGTGGACGTCGTGATAGCACGTGCTGGTCGTGCTAGTGCGTGAGTCATGATAGCACGTGATGGTCGTGATAATGCGTGAGTCATGATAGCACATGACGGTCGTGATAGTTCGTGAAAGTCATGATAGCACGTGATGTCGTGATAGTGCGTGAAAGTCATGATAGCACGTGATGATCGTGATAGTGCGTGAAAGTCATGATAGCACGTGATGGTCGTGATAGTGCGTGAGTCATGATAGCACATGACGGTCGTGATAGTGCGTGACAGTCATGATAGCACGTGATGTCGTGATAGTGCGTGAAAGTCATGATGGCACGCGATGGTCGTGATAGTGTGTGAGTCATGATAGCACGTGATGGCCGTGATAGCACGTTGAAGTCATGATATCACGTGATTGTCATGATAGCACCTGCATGTCATGATAGCACGTGATTGTCATGATAGCACGTGATTGTCAGGATAGCACGTGATTGTCATGATAGCACGTGGAAGTCATTGATAGCACGTGGAAGTCATTGATAGCACGTGCACGTCATTGATAGCACGTGATTGTCGTGATAGAACGTGATGGTCATGATAGCACGTGATGGTCATGATAGCACGTGATGGTCGTGATAGCACGATATGGTCGTGGTAGCAAGCGATGGTCATGATAGTACGTGATGGTCGTGATAGCACATGATGGTCGTGGTAGCACGTTGAAGTCATGATAGCACGTGGAAGCCATGATATAACGTGGAATTCATGATAGTACGTGGAAGTCATTGATAGCACGTGATTGTCGTTATAGCACGTGATGGTCATGATAGCACGTTGAAGTCATGATGGCACATTGAAGTCATTGATATCATGTGATTGTCGTGATAGTACGTGATGGTCGTGATAGCACGTGATGGTCGTGATAGCACTTGGTGGTCGTGATAGCACTTGGTGGTCGTGATAGCACGTGATTGTCGTGATAGCACAATGATGGTCGTGATAGCACGTGATGGTCGTGATAGCACGTGGTGGTCGTGATAGGACATGATGGTCGTGATATCACGTTGAAGTCATGATATCACGTGATTGCCATGATAGCACGTTGAAGTAATGATAGCACGTGATTGTCGTGAAAGAACGTTGAAGTCATGATAGCAACGTGATTGTCGTGATATCACGTGGAAGTCATGATATCACATGATGGTCGTGATAGCATGTTGAAGTCATGATATCACGTGATGGTCGTGATAGCACGTTGAAGTCATGATAGCACGTGATTGTCTTGATAGCATATGGAAATCATGATAACACGTGATTGTCGTGATAGCACGTGATGGTCGTGATAGCACGTAGAAGTCATGATAACACGGGATTGTCGTGGTAGCACATGATGGTCGTGATAGTAAGTTGAAGTCATGATAGCACGTGATTGTCGTGATAGCACGTGATGGTCGTGATAGCGCAGTGGTATAACGTTCGCTGTATGTTCGAGAACCAGAATTCCACATTGCCTATTCTCTCCATCATTGTCTATTATCTCCATCGTTGCCTCTTCTCTCCATCATTGCCTCTTCTCTCCATCATTGCCTCTTCTCTCCATCATTGCCTCTTTTTTCCATCATTGCCTCTTCTCTCCATCATTGCGTCTTCTCTCCATCATTGCCTCTTCTATCCATCATTGCATATTCTCTCCATCATTGCCTCTTCTCTCCATCATTGCCTATTCTCTCCATCATTGCCTATTCTCTCCATCATTGCCTCTTCTCTCCATCATTGCCTATTCTCTCCATCATTGCCTATTCACTCCATCATGGCCTTTTCCCTCCGTTTCTCTCCACATTATTGCCTATTCTCTCCATCATTGCCTATTCACTCCATCATTGCCTTTTCTCTCCTTTTCTCTCCATCATTGCCTCTTCTCTCCATCACTGCCTCTTCTCTCCATCATTGCCTATTCTCTCCATCATTGTCTATTCTCTCCATCATTGCCTATTCTCTCCATCATTGCCTATTCTCTCCAGCATTGCCTATTCTCTCCATCATTGCCTCTTCTCTCCACCATTGCCTATTCTCTCCATCATTGCCTATTCTCTCCATCATTGCCTATTATCTCCATCATTGCCTCTTCTCTCCATCATTGCCTCTTCTCTCCATCATTGCCTCTTCTCTCCATCATTGACTCTTCTCTCCAATCATTGCCTCTTCTCTCCTCATTGCCTATTCTCTCCATCATTGCCTTTTCTCTCCTTTTCTCTCCATCATTGCCTATTCTCTCCATCATTGCCTCTTCTCTGCATCATTGCCTCTTCTCTCCATCATTGCCTATTCTCTCCATCATTGCCTGTTCTCTCCTTTTCTCTCCATCATTGCCTCATCTCTCCATCATTGCCTCTTCTCTGCATCATTGCCTCTTCTCTCCATCATTGACTCTTCTCTCCATCATTGCCTACTCTCTCCATCATTGCCTATTCTCTCCATCATTGCCTATTCTCTCCACATCATTGCCTCTTCTCTCCATCATTGCCTTTTCTCTCCTTTTCTCTCCATCATTGCCTATTCTCTCCCTCATTGCCTCTTCTCTCCCTCATTGCGATATATTTTATCAGGAGTGAGGTTTCGAGAGCGATTGTTTCGAGAGCGATTTAACTAATATTGTAAGAAATTGTTTTGCAATTGTGCTAATATATGTTATGTTATATTTCGGGTTTTACGCCTGCATCAGCACCATTTTGGGCACCAACCTCCGTAAGAAACTGCCAACATTTTCTTATAAATGAGACACGGTCTGAGTGCGGCTCAGTGATGATAGGTTACAGTGGTATACAAGTCAGCGACCTTAACCACTCGACCACGGAGGCGGACTATTGTGCTAATATAAATTTGACATAAATAAACATACAGTGTGGAAAACAGCAACTTTTCTCAAAAGCTATATGACATTGTACAAATGTCAACGAATCTTACCGGAAATCCACTCAAAGTGCTCCTCTGTACGCACATCGTGTAATCCTGTCCACACGGCGTGATTAAAATTGTACGACTTGATCCATTTATAAATGTAATCCTGAATGCTTCTGCTGTTGATATGAAACAAGTCCCCACCCTTGGCAATGCAGTCTTGTTCTGCCTTGGACCAGATAGCACGAACTGGGACAAGTTCGTAACAATTGTCTCCGTACTGTGTGAGGGCGCCACCGTCTTCACGTGTATACTGATGGAGTATAGCTGGGCATAGATTCGTATTTCCTGGAATGTAATTTGCATGTATTAGTCCGCAAACATTCGCGTTGACAACATTTCAACTTGGTGGCAAGGATGTAAGAAATAAAATAGAATGATTACAACGATTATTCTCTTCGTGCAGATGTTATCATTTATATGCAGATATCACGACATGTTTATAATACAGCGACACCGGTGACATCGTGTAGATTATATCTGTGAGAAGTGAGCGGTCCATGAAAAATCAGTTGCTGGCACTGAACGTTTTGACAATTTATTTGTAAGCGTAATGCGCTTTTTCATGTAGATTTTGCATACACATATTTCGTACATGTTATCTATAGGCGGTAGAATGTCGAGCGGGCCGAAGAGACCGGTCTAGGGTGTCCGTGTATAACACACATGCAAATAAGTGTTTTCCTTTGTTTTTATCGTTGTTTCTTTCGCACAACATGCTAGCAATTTTATCCCACTATCGATTCTTATGATTATTAAATTTAATATAATCTCAACAGCTCGAACAGTATATACAATACTCATTTATAAAATAATGTTATAAATTAATTAACAGGTTTTTGATAAAATCACATTTATCATAGCGCAACATCTGGCTGGGGCACAACGGTAAAAACAAAGGATTCCAACAAGACCTATCGACATTTTGGAATAAATCAGACTTTGTCTGCCAAAGGAGGTAATAGAAAATTACAGATGTCTCTTATTGACGGGATTAACATCACTATTTCGTATAGAAATGTATGCAACAGTTTATATATAAGCACAGTGCTACACAATTACAGAGGAAAGGTATGCAACAGTATATATATAAGCACAGTGCTACACAATTACAGAGGAAATGTATGCAACAGTTTATATATAAGCACAGTGCTACACAATTACAGAGGAAATGTATGCAACAGTTTATATATAAGCACAGTGCTACACAATTACAGAGGAAATGTATGCAACAGTTTATATATAAGCACAGTGCTACACAATTACAGAGGAAATGTATGCAACAGTTTATATATAAGCACAGTGCTACACAATTACAGAGGAAATGTATGCAACAGTTTATATATAAGCACAGTGCTACACAATTACAGAGGAAATGTATGCAACAGTTTATATATAAGCACAGTGCTACACAATTACAGAGGAAATGTATGCAACAGTTTATATATAAGCACAGTGCTACACAATTACAGAGGAAATGTATGCAACAGTTTATATATAAGCACAGTGCTACACAATTACAGAGGAAATGTATGCAACAGTTTATATATAAGCACAGTGCTACACAATTACAGAGGAAATGTATGCAACAGTTTATATATAAGCACAGTGCTACACAATTACAGAGGAAATGTATGCAACAGTTTATATATAAGCACAGTGCTACACAATTACAGAGGAAATGTATGCAACAGTTTATATATAAGCACAGTGCTACACAATTACAGAGGAAATGTATGCAACAGTTTATATAAGCACAGTGCTACACAATTACAGAGGAAATGTATGCAACAGTTTATATATAAGCACAGTGCTACACAATTACAGAGGAAATGTATGCAACAGTTTATATATAAGCACAGTGCTACACAATTACAGAGGAAATGTATGCAACAGTTTATATATAAGCACAGTGCTACACAATTACAGAGGAAATGTGTAAACTGATCCATTATTACCAGTAGTATGCTGGACTGTTGTCATTGGTTGTATTGTCGTGATGGGCGTGGTCTTGGTGGGCGTGGTCTTGGGGGATGTGGTGGTCGTGAGGGATGCTTTTGTTGTATTTGTTGTAGTTGACGGTACAGGTGTTGTTGTTGTTGTTGTTGTTGTTGTTGTTGTCGCCGCCGGGGCGCTTGTCACTTAAAGAAGAACAATATCACAGCGTTATATGTACAACATATTGCAACAATAGCACAGCGTTACATGTACAACATAATGCAACAATATCACAGCGTTATATGTACAACATATTGCAACAACATCACAGCGTTATATGTACAACATATTGCAACAACATCACAGCGTTATATGTACAACATATTGCAACAATATCACAGCGTTACATGTACAACATATTGCAACAATATCACAGCGTTACATGTACAACATATTGCAACAATATCACAGCGTTACATGTACAACATATTGCAACAACATCACAGCGTTACATGTACAACATATTGCAACAATATCACAGCGTTATATGTACAACATATTGCAACAATATCACAGCGTTATATGTACAACATATTGCAACAATATCACAGCGTTATATGTACAACATATTGCAACAATATCACAGCGTTATATGTACAACATATTGCAACAATATCACAGCGTTATATGTACAACATATTGCAACAATATCACAGCGTTATATGTACAACATATTGCAACAATATCACAGCGTTATATGTACAACATATTGCAACAATATCACAGCGTTATATAACTGACGAGGTACTCACGGCGATCTGATGTAGGCGGATTTCCAGGACACAATTTCCTAGCAACATGCTGGGTTGTATCTTCGTTCACATAACCCAACTGAAATACATATTTTGTAATGTTGGTTTTACTTGAGTCGCACTTATCAACTTAATTAAGTCAAGTGGCGACTTTGCAGCTACTGTTGGTGAAGGAAAACCATGGGTGCACTTCGGAGCAAACGTTCATGCACGGGCGGGTACACCATGGGTGCACTTCGGAGCAAACGTTCATGCACGGGCGGGTACACCATGGGTGCACTTCGGAGCAAACGTTCATGCACGGGCGGGTACACCATGGGTGCACTTCGGAGCAAACGTTCATGCACGGGCGGGTACACCATGGGTGCACTTCGGAGCAAACGTTCATGCACGGGCGGGTACACCATGGGTGCACTTCGGAGCAAACGTTCATGCACGGGCGGGTACACCATGGGTGCACTTCGGAGCAAACGTTCATGCACGGGCGGGTACACCATGGGTGCACTTCTGAGCAAACGTTCATGCACGTGCGGGTACACCATGGGTGCACTTCGGAGCAAACGTTCATGCACGTACGGGTACACCATGGGTGCACTTCGGAGCAAACGTTCATGCACGGGGGGGTACACCATGGTGCACTTCGGAGCAAACGTTCATGCACGTGGGGGTACACCATGGGTGCACTTCGGAGCAAACGTTCATGCACGGGCGTGTACACCATGGGTGCACTTCGGAGCAAACGTTCATGCACGCGCGGGTACACCATGGTGCACTTCGGAGCAAACGTTCATGCACGGGCGGGTACACCATGGGGGCACTTCGGAGCAAACGTTCATGCACGGGCGGTACACCATGTGCACTTCGGAGCAAACGTTCATGCCGGGCGGGTACACCATGTGTGCACTTCGGAGCAAACGTTCATGCACGGGCGGTACACCATGGGTGCGCTTCGGAGCAAACGTTCATGCACGGGCGGGTACACCATGTGGGCACTTCGGAGCAAACGTTCATGCACGGGCGGGTACACCATGGGTGCACTTCGGAGCAAACGTTCATGCACGGGCGGGTACACCATGGGGGAACTTCGGAGCAAACGTTCATGCACGGGCGGGTACACCATGGGTGCACTTCGGAGCAAACGTTCATGCACGGGCGGGTACACCATGGGTGCACTTCGGAGCAAACGTTCATGCACGGGCGGGTACACCATGGGTGCACTTCGGAGCAAACGTTCATGCACGGGCGGGTACACCATGGGTGCGCTTCGGAGCAAACGTTCATGTACGGGCGTGTACACCATGGGTGCACTTCGGAGCAAACGTTCATGCACGGGCGGGTACACCATGGGGGCACTTCGGAGCAAACGTGTATCGTCTTCAGCTACACGAGTGTATCGTCTTCAGTTACACGAGTGTATCGTCTTCAGTTACACGAGTATTACATCTTTTGTTACATGAGTGTTACATCTTCAGTTACAAGAGTGTATCGTCTTCAGTTACATATGATTTTTAGAAAGTGTAATAGTTGTTTTGAACAATACTGTCACATTAAATGCCAATGTTCTGGGCTCACACACATACAATTACCTGATGTTCAAATGCTATGACGTTCCATCCAGGTGGCGTTTCAGACACTGTCAAAACCTCTTTACAATCAAACTCGTACATGTATCCTATAGGGTTAGCTTGTATACTGGACTGAAAAATATACAATATTCGAAAGTACAAATAGTAAGTTACATTATTCGTTATTATAAATTGTGTAGTTAGTTTGCACAAGCATCGATATCACGCAATAAAAGGCATTTACCTACATATGTATGTCGTAATTACATGCGGATACATTCCACGTCGTAATTACATGCGGATACATTCCATGTCGTAATTACATGCGGATACATTCCATGTCGTAATTACATGCGGATACATTCCATGTCGTAATTACATGCGGATACATTCCATGTCGTAATTACATGCGGATGCATTCCATGTCGTAATTATATGTAGATAAATTATACGTCGTAGTTACCTGTGGATACATTACACGTCGTAGTTACCTATGGATACATTACACGTCGTAGTTACCTGTGGATACATTATACGTCGTAGTTACCTGTGGATACATTATACGTCGTAGTTACCTATGTAAACATTACACGTCGTAGTTACCTGTGGATACATTACACGTCGTAGTTACCTGTGTATACATTATACGTCGTAGTTACCTATGTATACATTACACGTCGTAGTTACCTGTGGATACATTATACGTCGTAGTTACCTATGTATACATTATACGTCGTAGTTACCTATGTATACATTACACGTCGTAGTTACCTGTGGATACATTATACGTCGTAGTTACCTGTGGATACATTACACGTCGTAGTTACCTGTGGATACATTATACTTCGTAGTTACCTGTGGATACATTATACGTCGTAGTTACCTATGTATACATTACACGTCGTAGTTACCTGTGGATACATTATACGTCGTAGTTACCTGTGGATACATTATACGTCGTAGTTACATGTGGATACATTATACGTCGTAGTTACCTATGTATACATTATACGTCGTAGTTACCTATGTATACATTACACGTCGTAGTTACCTGTGGATACATTATACGTCGTAGTTACCTGTGGATACATTACACGTCGTAGTTACCTGTGGATACATTATACTTCGTAGTTACCTGTGGATACATTATACGTCGTAGTTACCTATGTATACATTACACGTCGTAGTTACCTGTGGATACATTATACGTCGTAGTTACCTATGTATACATTACACGTCGTAGTTACCTGTGGATACATTACACGTCGTAGTTACCTGTGGATACATTATACGTCGTAGTTACCTATGGATACATTACACGTCGTAGTTAC
>CM026396.1:26301142-26315934 GCA_014843695.1 Archivesica marissinica | reverse complement strand
TAGTATACATGTACAATATACATCAACAAATAGTATACATGTACAATATACATCAACAAATAGTATACATGTACAATATACATCGACAAATAGTATACATGTACATTATACACCACCAAATAGTACATGTACAATATACATCAACAAATAGTATACATGTACAATATACATCAACAAATAGTATACATGTACAATATACATCAACAAATAGTATACATGTACAATATATATCAACAAATAGTATACATGTACAATATATACCTACAAATAGTATACATGTACAATATACATCACCAAATAGTATACATGTACAATATACACCAACAAATAGTATACATGTACAATATACATCAACAAATAGTATACACGTACAATATACATCAACAAATAGTATACATGTACAATATACATCAACAAATAGTATACATGTACAATATACATCAACAAATAGTATACATGTACAATATATATCAACAAATAGTATACATGTACAATATACTCCAACAAATAGTATACATGTACAATATACATCAACAAATAGTATACATGTACAATATACATCAACAAATAGTATACATGTACATATACATCAACAAATAGTATACACATACAATATACATCAACAAATAGTATACATGTACAATATACATCAACAAATAGTATACATGTACAATATACATCAACAAATAGTATACATGTACAATATACATCAACAAATAGTACATGTACAATATACATCAACAAATAGTATAACATACAATATACATCAACAAAAATATACATGTACAATATACATCAACAAATAGTATACATGTACAATATACACACAAATAGTACATGTACAATATACATCAACAAATAGTATACATGTACAATATACACCAACAAATAGTACATGTACAATATACATCAACAAATAGTATACATGTACAATATACATCAACAAATAGTATACATGTACAATATACATCAACAAATAGTATACATGTACAATATACATCAACAAATAGTACATGTACAATATACATCAACAAATAGTATACATGTACATTATACACCACCAAATAGTACATGTACAATATACATCAACAAATAGTATACATGTACATTATACACCACCAAATAGTACATGTACAATATACATCAACAAATAGTATACATGTACAATATACATCAACAAATAGTACATGTACAATATACATCAACAAATAGTATACATGTACAATATACATCAACAAATAGTACATGTACAATATACATCAACAAATAGTATACATGTACAATATACATCAACAAATAGTATACATGTACAATATACATCAACAAATAGTACATGTACAATATACATCAACAAATAGTATACATATACAATATACATCAACAAATAGTATACATGTACAATATATATCAACAAATAGTATACATGTACAATATACATCAACAAATAGTATACATGTACAATATACATCAACAAATAGTATACATGTACAATATACATCAACAAATAGTATACATGTACAATATACATCAACAAATAGTATACATGTACAATATATACCTACAAATAGTATACATGTACAATATACATCAACAAATAGTATACATGTACAATATACATCAACAAATAGTATACATGTACAATATACATCAACAAATAGTATACATGTACAATATACATCAACAAATAGTATACATGTACAATATACACAACAAATAGTATACATGTACAATATACATCAACAAATAGTATACATGTACAATATACATCAACAAATAGTATACATGTACAATATACATCAACAAATAGTATACATGTACAATATACATCAACAAATAGTATACATGTACAATATACATCAACAAATAGTATACATGTACAATATACATCAACAAATAGTATACATGTACAATATACATCAACAAATAGTATACATGTACAATATACATCAACAAATAGTATACATGTACAATATACATCAACAAATAGTATACATGTACAATATACATCAACAAATAGTATACATGTACAATATACATCAACAAATAGTATACATGTACAATATACATCAACAAATAGTATACATGTACAATATACATCAACAAATAGTATACATGTACAATATACATCAACAAATAGTATACATGTACAATATACATCAACAAATAGTATACATGTACAATATACATCAACAAATAGTATACATGTACAATATACATCAACAAATAGTATACATGTACAATATACATCAACAAATAGTATACATGTACAATATATATACATGTACAATATACATCAACAAATAGTATACATGTACAATATACATCAACAAATAATATACATGTACAATATACATCAACAAATAGTATACATGTACAATATATATCAACAAATAGTATACATGTACAATATACATCACCAAATAGTATACACGTACAATATACATCAACAAATAATATACATGTACAATATACATCGACAAATAGTATACCTGTATAATATACACCACCAAATAGTTCATGTACAATATACATCAACAAATAGTATACATGTACAATATACATCAACAAATAGTATACATGTACAATATACATCAACAAATAGTATACATGTACAATATACATCAACAAATAGTATACATGTACAATATACATCAACAAATAGTATACATGTACAATATACATCAACAAATAGTATACATGTACAATATACATCAACAAATAGTATACATGTACAATATACATCAACAAATAGTATACATGTACAATATACATCAACAAATAGTATACATGTACAATATACATCAACAAATAGTATACATGTACAATATACATCAACAAATAGTATACATGTACAATATACATCAACAAATAGTATACATGTACAATATACATCAACAAATAGTATACATGTACAATATACATCAACAAATAGTATACATGTACATATACACCAACAAATAGTACATGTACAATATATATCAACAAATAGTATACATGTACAATATACATCAACAAATAGTATACATGTACAATATACATCAACAAATAGTATACACATACAATATACATCAACAAATAGTATACATGTACAATATATATCAACAACGAGTATACATGTACAATATACATCAACAAATAGTATACATGTACAATATACATCAACAAATAGTATACATGTACAATATACATCAACACATAGTATACATGTACAATATACATCAACAAATAGTATACATGTACAATATACATCAACAAATAGTATACATGTACATATACACACCAAATAGTACATGTACAATATACATCAACAAATAGTATACATTTACATTATACACCACCAAATAGTACATGTACAATATACATCAACAAATAGTATATATGTACAATATACATCGACAAATAGTATACCTGTACATTATACACCACCAAATAGTACATGTACAATATACATCAACAAATAGTATACATGTACAATATACACTACAAATAGTATACATGTACAATATACATCAACAAATAGTATACATGTACAAAATACATCAACAAATAGTATACATGTACAATACATATCAACAAATAGTATACATGTACAATATACATCAACAAATAGTATACATGTACAATATACATCAACAAATAGTATACATGTACAATATATACTACAAATAGTATACATGTACAATATACATCAACAAATAGTATACATGTACAATATACATCAACAAATAGTATACATGTACAATATACCTCAACAAATAGTATACACATACAATATACATCAACAAATAGTATACCTGTACATTATACACCACCAAATAGTACATGTACAATATACATCAACAAATAGTATACATGTACATTATACACACCAAATAGTACATGTACAATATACATCAACAAATAGTATACCTGTACATTATACACCACCAAATAGTACATGTACAATATACATCAACAAATAGTATACCTGTACATTATACACCACCAAATAGTACATGTACAATATACATCGACAAATAGTATACCTGTACATTATACACCACCAAATAGTACATGTACAATATACATCAACAAATAGTATACATGTACATTATACACCACCAAATAGTACATGTACAATATACATCAACAAATAGTATACATGTACAATATACATCAACAAATAGTACATGTACAATATATATCAACAAATAGTATACATGTACAATATACATCAACAAATAGTACATGTACAATATACATCAACAAATAGTATACATGTACAATATACATCAACAAATAGTATACATGTACAATATACATCAACAAATAGTACATGTACAATATACATCAACAAATAGTATACACATACAATATACATCAACAAATAGTATACATGTACAATATATATCAACACATAGTATACATGTACAATATACATCAACAAATAGTTTACATGTACAATATACATCAACAAATATTATACATGTACAATATACATCAACAAATAGTATACATGTACAATATACATCAACAAATAGTATATATGTACAATATACATCGACAAATAGTATACCTGTACATTATACACCACCAAATAGTACATGTACAATATATATCAACAAATAGTATACATGTACAATATACATCAACAAATAGTATACATGTACAATATACATCAACAAATAATATATATGTACAATATATATCAACAAATAGTATGCATGTACAATATATATCAACAAATAGTATACACATACAATATACATCAACAAATAATATACATGTACAATATACATCGACAAATAGTATACCTGTGTATTATACACCACCAAATAGTTCATGTACAATATACATCAACAAATAGTATACATGTACAATATACATCAACAAATAGTATACATGTACAATATATATCAACAAATAGTATACATGTACAATATACATCAACAAATAGTATACATGTACAATATATATCAACAAATAGTATACACATACAATATACATCAACAAATAGTATACATGTACAATATACATCGACAAATATTATACATGTACAATATACATCAACAAATAGTATACATGTACACTATATATCAACAAATAGTATACATGTACACTATATATCAACAAATAGTATACATGTACAATATACATCAACAAATAGTATACATGTACACTATATATCAACAAATAGTATACATGTACAATATACATCAACAAATAGTATACATGTACAATATATACCAACACATAGTATACACGTACAATATACATCAACAAATAGTATACATGTACAATATACATCGACAAATAGTATACATGTACAATATACACCACCAAATAGTATACATGTACAATATACATCAACAAATAGTATACATGTACAATATACATCAACAAATAGTACTAGACTTATTGTTCTCGTAGACTACTAGACCTATTGTTACACTAGACCTAGTGTTCTCGTAGACTACTAGACCTAGTGTTCACGTAGACTACTAGACCTAGTGTTCTCGTAGACTACTAGACATATTGTTCTCATAGACTACTATATCTATTGTTCTCATAGACTACTAGACATATTGTTCTCATAGACTACTAGACATATTGTTCTCATAGACTACTAGACCTATTGTTACTCTAGACCTAGTGTTCTCGTAGACTACTAGACTTATTGTTCTCATAGACTACTAGACCTACTGTTCTCATAGATTACTAGACCTATTGTTCTCGTAGACTACTAGATATATTGTTCTCATAGACTACTAGACCTATTGTTACTCTAGACCTAGTGTTCTCATAGACTACTAGACTTACTGTTCTCATAGACTACTAGACATATTGTTCTCATACTCTACTAGACCTATTGTTCTCATAGACTACTAGACCTATTGTTCTCATAGACTACTAGACATATTGTTCTCATAGACTACTAGACATTTTCTTACCCTAGACATAGTGTTCTCGTAGACGAATATAGACTATTCCTATATCACCTTCCTGCTATGTGACTTAAATAAAGAAAGTGTAGCACAGACAGCTAAATGGCATTTGGACATTTCTATAATAGAATGTAGAACATTTGGATATTAAAGTAACCCTCACAATAAAGAGACTGTCCCAATAAAGAGACCGTCCCAATAAAGAGACCATCCCAATAAAGAGACCGTCCCAATAAAGAGACCGTCCCAATAAAGAGACCATCCCAATAAAGAGACCGTTCCAATAAAGAGACCCTCCCAATAAAAAGACCGTCCCAATAAAGAGACCATCCCAATAAAGAGACCGTACCAATAAAGAGACCGTCCCAATAAAGAGACCGTCCCAATAAAGAGAATGTCCCAATAAAGAGACCGTACCAATAAAGAGAATGTCCCAATAAAGAGACCGTCCCAATAAAGAGAATGTCCCAATAAAGAGACCATCCCAATAAAGAGACCGTCCCAATAAAGAGAATGTCCCAATAAAGAGACCGTCCCAATAAAGAGACTGTCCCAAAAAAAAGAATGTCCCAATAAAGAGAACGTCCCAATAACCAATAAAGAGACTGTCCCAATAAAGAGACTGTCCCAATAAAGAGACCGTCACAATAAAGAGACTGTCCCAATAAAGAGACTGTCCCAATAAAGAGACTGTCCCAATAAAGAAACTGTCCCAATAAAGAGACTGTCCCAATAAAGAGACTGTCCCAATAACCAATAAAGAGACTGTCCCAATAAAGAGACTGTCCCAATAAAGAGAATGTCCCAATAAAGAGACCATAATAATAAAGAGACTGTCACAATAAAGAGACTGTCACAATAAAGAGACTCCCAATAAAGAGACCGTCGCAATAAAGAGACTGTCCCAATAAAGAGAGTCACACTAAATAGACGTCCCAATAAAGAGACCGTCCCAATAAAGACTGTCCCAATAAAGAGTCTGTCCCAATAGCCAATAAAGAGACTGTCCTATTAACCATTAAAGAGACTGTCCCAAAAAAGAGACTGTCCCAATAAATAGACTTCCCAATAAAGAGACCATCACAATAAAGAGACTGTCCCAATAAAGAGACCGTCCCAATAAAGAGACCCTCCCAATAAAGAGACTGTCCCAATAACCAATAAACTGACTGTCCCAATAACCAATAAAGAGATTTCCCAATAAAGAGACTATCCCAATATAGAGACCGTCCCAATAAAGAGACTGTTCCAATAAAAAGACCATCCCAATAAAGAGACTGTCCCAATAAAGAGACCGTCCCAATAAAGAGACTGTACCAATAAAGAGAACATCACAATAAAGAGACTGTCCCAATAAAGAGACCATCCCAATAAAGAGACCGTCCCAATAAAGAGACCGCTTGACAACATGAATGCGCGTACCTCACTTGACAACACGTTTTATTATGATTGTTGGTATTTAAACCTTGACACTTGCATACACAGGACACTCATATAAACGGGACACTCATATACACGGGACACTCATATAAACGGGACACTCATATACACAGGACACTCATATACACGGGACACTCATATACACGGGACACTCATATAAACGGGACACTCATATACACAGGACACACATATACACGGGACACTCATATACACGGGACAATCATATACACAGGACACTTGCATACACGGGACACTCGTATACACGGGACACTCATATACACGGGACACTCATATACACATGACACTTGCATACACGGGACACTCATATACACGGGACACTCATATACACGGGACACTAATATACACAGGACACTCATATACACAGAACACTCATATACACGGGACACTCATATACACAGGACACTCATATACACAGGACACATGCATACACGGGACACTCATATACACGGGACACTCACATACACAGGACACTCACATACACGGGACACTCGCATACATGGGACACTCACATACATTGGACACTCACATACACAGGACACACACATACACAGGGCACTCACATCCACAGGGCACTCACATACACAGGGCACTCACTTACACAGGTCACTCATATACACAGGACACACATATACACAGGACACTCACATACACAGGGCACTCACATACACAGGACACTCACATACACAGGGCACTCACATACACATGGCACTCACATACACAGGACACTCACATACACAGGGCACTCACATACACAGGGCACTCACATACACAGGACACTCACATACACAGGGCACTCACATACATGGGACACTCGCATACACTGATATACCGTTTTGTGAACACGATTATGACTTTTAAATTAAACATGTAAACATATTGAAATTGCTTACTGTTAACATATTGAAAGTGCTTACTGCTAACATATTGAAAGTGCTTACTGCTAACATATTGAAAGTGCTTACTGCTAACATATTGAAAGTGCTTCCTACTAACATATTGAAATTGCTTACTGCTAACATATTGAAAATGCTTACTGCTAACATATTGAAAGTGCTTACTGCTAACATATTAAAAGTGCTTACTGCTATCATATTGAAATTGCATACTGCTAACATATTGAAAGTGCTTACTGCTAACATATTGAAAATGCTTACTGCTAACATATTGAGAATGCTTACTGCTAACATATTGAAAGTGCTTACTGCTAACATATTGAAAGCGCTTACTGCTAACATATTGAATGTGCTTACTGCTAACATATTGAAAATGCTTACTGCTAACATATTGAAAGTGCTTATTGCTAACATATTGAAAGTGCTTACTGTTAACATATTGAAAGTGCTTACTGCTAACATATTGAAAGTGCTTACTGCTAACATATTGAAAGTGCTTACTGCTAACATATTGAAAGTGCTTACTGCTAACATATTGAAAGTGCTTACTGTTAACATATTGAAAGTGCTTACTGCTAACATATTGAAAGTGCTTACTGCTAATATATTGAAATTGCTTACTGCTAACATGTTGAAAATGCTTACTGCTAACATATTGAAAGTGCGTACTGCTAACATATTGAAAGTGCTTACTGCTAACATATTGAAAATACTTACTGCTAACATATTGAAATTGCTTACTGCTAACATATTGAAAGTGCTTACTGCTAACATATTGAAAGTGCTTACTGCTAACATATTGAAAGTGCTTACTGCTAACATATCTAACATATTGAAAGAAAACAAGCAACATGTTTTGAAATTGTGACAGTGATTTTGGACAGGAATACGATTTTATTTCATTACACGCAGCTAGCGGCATAAATAACATTCTAACATGACCATATTTTGTTTCTATAAACAAGTAACAAATCTACCATTGTTAAATCTGCAATAAACAATGGCTATTGAATTTTCTCCCACCCCCCCCCCGGTAAAAAAACTGATTTATGGACATAACTATGAACAACTTTTAACAATTCTACATTGGAATTGAATACAGATTATGGGCATGATTTGTAGCGTTAATAACCAGCCATACAGGACATACAGTGTTGATATCTGGAGGATGAATTCCAGTGACACTGGAATACAGGGAGGTATTTTGTAAAAGCAGCCATCAGCCAAATAACACACAAGGAAACAAAATAACACACACATTTATTCGTTTGTAGCATTATATTGGGTAATGTTAGAATGGAAATAATATTTGTCTTGCCATTGTTTATCGGCGAGTGAACAACTGTGTGTCATTCTGATGTGTAGGAATTAACCACGTACATGTAGGCATATGACCTGCATTAACCACGTACATGTAGGTATAGGACCTGCATTAACCACGTACATGTAGGTATAGGACCTGCATTAACCACGTACATGTAGGTATATGACCTGCATTAACCACGTACATGTAGGTATAGGACCTGCATTAACCACGTACATGTAGGTATATGACCTGCATTAACCACGTACATGTAGGTATATGACCTGCATTAACCACGTACATGTAGGTATATGACCTGCATTAACCACGTACATGTAGGCATATGACCTGCATTAACCACGTACATGTAGGTATATGACCTGCATTAACCATGTACATGTAGGTATATGACCTGCATTAACCACGTACATGTAGGTATAGGACCTGCATTAACCACGTACATGTAGGTATAGGACCTGCATTAACCACGTACATGTAGGTATATGACCTGCATTAACCACGTACATGTAGGTATATGACCTGCATTAACCACGTACATGTAGGTATATGACCTGCATTAACCACGTACATGTAGGTATATGACCTGCATTAACCATGTACATGTAGATATATGACCTGCATTAACCACGTACATGTAGGTATAGGACCTGCATTAACCACGTACATGTAGGTATATGACCTGCATTAACCACGTACATGTAGGTATATGACCTGCATTAACCACGTACATGTAGGTATAGGACCTGCATTAACCACGTACATGTAGGTATATGACCTGCATTAACCACGTACATGTAGGTATAGGACCTGCATTAACCACGTACATGTAGGTATATGACCTGCATTAACCACGTACATGTAGGTCTATGACCTGCATTAACCACGTACATGTAGGTATATGACCTGCATTAACCACGTACATGTAGGTATAGGACCTGCATTAACCACGTACATGTAGGCATATGACCTGCATTAACCACGTACATGTAGGCATATGACCTGCATTAACCACGTACATGTAGGTATATGACATGCATTAACCACGTACATGTAGGTATATGACCTGCATTAACCACGTACATGTAGGTATATGACCTGCATTAACCACATACATGTAGGCATATGACCTGCATTAACCACGTACATGTAGGTATATGACCTGCATTAACCACGTACATGTAGGTATAGGACCTGCATTAACCACGTACATGTAGGCAAATGACCTGCATTAACCACGTACATGTAGGCATATGACCTGCGTTTAACCACGTACATGTAGTTATATGACATGCATTAACCACGTACATGTAGGCATATGACCTGCATTAACCACGTACATGTAGGTATATGACCTGCATTAACCATGTACATGTAGGTATATGACATGCATTAACCACGTACATGTAGGTCTATGACCTGCATTAACCACGTACATGTAGGTATATGACATGCATTAACCACGTACATGTAGGTATAGGACCTGCATTAACCACGTACATGTAGGTATATGACCTGCATTAACCACGTACATGTAGGTATATGACATGCATTAACCACGTACATGTAGGTATAGGACCTGCATTAACCACGTACATGTAGGTATATGACCTGCATTAACCACGTACATGTAGGTATAGGACCTGCATTAACCACGTACATGTAGGTATAGGACCTGCATTAACCACGTACATGTAGGTATATGACCTGCATTAACCACGTACATGTAGGTATAGGACCTGCATTAACCACGTACATGTAGGTATAGGACCTGCATTAACCACGTACATGTAGGTATATGACCTGCATTAACCACGTACATGTAGGTATATGACATGCATTAACCACGTACATGTAGGTATATGACCTGCATTAACCACGTACATGTAGGCATATGACCTGCATTAACCACGTACATGTAGGTATATGACCTGCATTAACCACGTACATGTAGGTATAGGACCTGCATTAACCACGTACATGTAGGCATATGACCTGCATTAACCACGTACATGTAGGCATATGACCTGCATTAACCACGTACATGTAGGTATATGACATGCATTAACCACGTACATGTAGGTATATGACCTGCATTAACCACGTACATGTAGGTATATGACCTGCATTAACCACGTACATGTAGGTATATGACCTGCATTAACCACGTACATGTAGGTATATGACCTGCATTAACCACGTACATGTAGGTATATGACCTGCATTAACCCACGTACATGTAGGTATATGACCTGCATTAACCACGTACATGTAATGTTAATTCCTAATAATCAGAACTCCAATTTCAATAGAATTCTGCATTTCCATTAGAACTGTGCAATTTCATTAGAAGTGTGCAATTTCAATAGAATTCTGCAATTTCATTAGAACTGTGCAATTTCATTAGAATTGTGCAATTTCATTAGAACTGTGCAATTTCATTAGAACTGTGCAATTCCATTAGAACTGTGCAATTCCATTAGAACTGTGCAATTCCATTAGAACTGTGCAATTCTATGACATTTTTCCAGTTACAAATAAGTCACAAATAAGTAAAACACTTTAATGAATTGTTGAAGTTGCTGAGTATTAATAATGTGCCTACTACTAATATATAAAATGTGATCAAAATACAAGAATAATAGCTGAGGTGGATAGGGGGGCTACATCTGTAATAGCTGAGGTGGATAGGGGGGCTACATCTGTAATAGCTGAGGTGGATAGGGGGGCTACATCTGTAATAGCTGAGGTGGATAGGGGGCTACATCTGTAATAGCTGAGGTGGATAGGGGGCTACATCTGTAATAGCTGAGGTGGATAGGGGGCTATACCTGTAATAGCTGAGGTGGATAGGGGGGGGGGGGCTACATCTGTATATCTGAGGTGGATAGGGGGTGCTACATCTGTAATAGCTGAGGTGGATAGGGGGGCTACATCTGTAATAGCTGAGGTGGATAGGGGGGCTACATCTGTAATAGCTGAGGTGGATAGGGGGGCTACATCTGTAATAGCTGAAGTGGATATGGGGGCTACATCTGTAATAGCTGAAGTGGATAGGGGGGCTACATCTGTAATAGCGAAGTGGATAGGGGAGCTACATCTGTAATAGCTGAAGAGGATACGGGGGCTACATCTGTAATAGCTGAGGTGGATAGGGGGGCTACATCTGAATGCAAGTCGATTCCATTAATCCTACTGTTTTATAAACACAACATGAGATGACATATACCAAGATTCCATTAATCCCACTGTTTTATAAACACAACATGAGATGACATATACCAATATTCCATTAATTCTACTGTTTTATAAACACAACATGAGATGACATATACCACAGACATGACTGTGTCATCTGGTCGCATCCTCTGCTGCCTGTCTGGCATTCTGAACATGTTCTGTGGTCTCAGATAAGTCTACGGGAATCAAAGGACAATCGTCTTTATGACATGTCATGTCCAATTGAGCAGCTTCCTGCACAGAGGCAGAGCTTAATCTGGCTCCTTCAAACAAATCAGAGGCTGAATCGTTTGGGACACTGACGATTGAGCTAACCAGGGTTTCATTAGTTCTCGGTATGAATCCGACTGACACCAACGAGCAATTTGTGGAACTGTTACAGTTATTCAAGTCGGAAGAACTCAGTAGCATTTTTTCCAATTCTGTCGGAGAACTGTCCGAGGAATTTGCAGCGTCTCGATATATGGCAGTAATTGGGTCACCGCCGATGGGAGGCCATCCCGGGGTTAATATGATGGCATCCTCAATAGCACAGTATTCAAACTTGAGGGACGGAAAACAACGCTCTTTTACACGACGGAATTTATCTCTCATGATGGCGTGATCCAACAGGAACGTCTGCAGTGCAACGTGATTTATAATATATATTCAGTTGTGTATTTGGAGGTTCAGTGGTGTATGTGGAGGTATAGTTGTGTATTTGGAGGTATAGTGGTGTATTTGGAGGTATAGTGGTGTATTTGGAGGTATAGTTGTGTATTTGGAGGTTCAGTGGTGTATGTGGAGGTATAGTGGTGTATGTGGAGGCTCCCTGTTGCATTTGGAGGTTCAGTGGTGTATGTGGAGGTTCAGTGGTGTATTTGGAGGTTCAGTGGTGTTATGATATGCTATGTTATATTTCGGGTTTTACGCCTGCATCAGCACCATTTTGGGCTATATCGCCGGCGGGCAGTTTACCTAACAACACCTTTCCTTGGCAGGCTCCAGCGGTTAACCAGCACTTGGGTGCACCAACCTCCGTAAGAAACTGCCAACTTTTTCATATAAATGAGACACGACCTGAGCGGGGCTCGAACCCGTGACCATCAGTGATGATAGGTTACAGTGGTATACAAGTCAGCGACCTTAACCACTCGACCACGGATGCGGACTCTACCAGTATCAGAAACTGCTGAATTGGAACAATAACAACCGTGCAACTATTGCACGTCAAACTCGGATATATAACCATTCGTTTATACCCTCTTCTACTGAACTATGGAACAATGACAACCGTGCAACTATTGCACGTCAAACTCGGATATATAACCATTCGTTTATACCCTCTTCTACTGAACTATGGAACAATGACAGCCGTGCAACTATTGCACGTCAAACTCGGATATATAACCATTCATGTATACCCTCTTCTACTGAACTATGGAACAATGACAACCGTGCAACTATTGCACGTCAAACTCGGATATATAACCATTCGTTTATACCCTCTTCTACTGAACTATGGAACAATGGCAACCGTGCAACTATTGCACGCCAAACTTGGATATATAACCATTCGTTTATACCCTCTTCTACTGAACTATGGAACAATGGCAACCGTGCAACTATTGCACGCCAAACTTGGATATATAACCATTCGTTTATACCCTCTTCTACTATATATATTCTTTGTATTCTTTATTTATCCTCCAGTATTGAAGAGCATACAATTCACATATTACAAGAACAATTACAACAGTGAAATATATTACAATGTTATAAGGAAATTAAGTAACAGAAATAAACGCTTATATACATATTCTATATATAATCGCAACAGGCGATGTGTAGTACCATATAATAACACACACGTATACATATATACACACACCAAGCATATGTATATATACATAATACACGCATACACACACATGTATATATATACATACATATACATACATACGTATACATACA
>CM026396.1:26254185-26299130 GCA_014843695.1 Archivesica marissinica | reverse complement strand
ATTTAATAACTGCCAGGTAGAGGTCTTATATATAGGACTAGGTATTTAGGTGCCACTATTTAATAACTGCCAGGTAGAGGTCTTATATATAGGACTAGGTATTTAGGTGCCACTATTTAATAACTGCCAGGTATAGGTCTTATATATAGGACTAGGTATTTAGGTGCCAATATTTAATAACTGCCAGGTAGAGGTCTTATATATAGGACTAGGTATTTAGGTGCCACTATTTAATAACTGCCAGGTATAGGTATTATATATAGGACTAGGTATTTAGGTGCCAATATTTAATAACTGCCAGGTAGAGGTCTTATATATAGGACTAGGTATTTAGGTGCCAGTATTTAATAACTGCCAGGTAGAGGTCTTATATATAGGACTAGGTATTTAGGTGCCACTATTTAATAACTGCCAGGTATAGGTCTTATATATAGGACTAGGTATTTAGGTGCCAATATTTAATAACTGCCAGGTAGAGGTCTTATATATAGGACTAGGTAGTTAGGTGCCAGGATTTAATAATTGCCAGGTATAGGTCTTATATATAGGACTAGGTATTTAGGTGCCACTATTTAATAACTGCCAGGTATAGGTCTTATATATAGGACTAGGTATTTAGGTGCCAATATTTAATAACTGCCAGGTAGAGGTCTTATATATAGGACTAGGTATTTAGGTGCTACTATTTAATAACTGCCAGGTAGAGGTCTTATATATAGGACTAGGTATTTAGGTACCACTATTTAATAACTGCCAGGGGCGTAGCTAGCCTTTTTGAATGTGGTCTAGATTTGATACCATTCACTGTTTGCTAATGCCCGCTCCATTTTTATTGTATATTTGGCCTATTTGGAGTTCTCATGCTCTGCTGCAGGCACTGGCCTTCCGTGCCTTATTAGAGCTACGTGCCTGACTGCCTTCACTAATTAACCATAACAAGTAGGTCAAAGAAAAAGCTTATAACACCTATGTACGTCCTCAACTTTGTATTGCTCAACCGTCTGGCACCCCTGGCAACATTCTCTCACCTATAAAGCAGACCAGCCGCAAGCTATGTCTGCGTATGCCAGGGATCGCAGGTTCGATCCCCCGTCTGACCCTAAAATAATCTTTCAGATGGGACGTTAAATCGAGGTATCGTGTCGGTGCTTTACACCGTGCACGTAAAAGAACCAGAGGAGACTCTGGAATGGGTCTCTGTCTGTATATCTGCACTATCCTCTAAAATCGAAAATTACTAATCTCTTCAGGAATCGTCGCTCATATGGGCAACCGGTAGCGACGATAAATAAACGTAAAACACGCAAAAATGATCAACTACCTGAACTGGCAAACACTTGAATATTGACGCATACAATCATCAGTAATATACCTATATAAAATCAAACATAACTTGGTATGCGCCACCACAACCACCTAACACGGTATGCGCCACCACAACCACCTAACACGGTATGCGCCGACAACAACCACCTAACACGGTATGCGCCGACCACAACCACCTAACACGATATGCGCCGATCACATCCACCTAACACGGTATGCGCCGACCACAACCACCTAACACGGTATGCGCCGACCACAACCACCTAACACGGTATGCGCCGACCACATCCACCTAACACGGTATGCGCAGACCACAACCACCTAACACGGTATGCGCCGACCACAACCACCTAACACGGTATGCGCCGACCACAACCACCTAACACGGTATGCGCCGACCACAACCACCTAACACGGTATGCGCCGACCACAACCACCTAACACGGTATGCGCCGACCACAACCACCTAACACATACAACCTGAACTACTTAATTCCTCAGTCCCGAACCCAATACCATATAAATTCTTGTTTCCCTCGGACAATACGTCTCTGGAATGGCCTCCCCTTCTATGTACAATCCAGCCCCAGCTTAACCATTTTTGCTGAGCGGCTGGCCACGGTACCACTCATGTAACATGATGTCTGTTTTTAACCTTATTATGTAGTTCTTTTTAACACTCTCTATCTCACTAATTGAGATTTCAACCACTGTCCCTGACACGCGCCTCCCTGTCATACTCACGTCTGAGTGTTGGGAGTATTGTGTAGATGTAGATATTATGTTGATCAATAGTGAGAGCATATCTCGATGAATGATAGTTGTTTCTTTCCAACATTAATTTTGTGTTTTTGTTTCGAGTCAATTTCTAGGACAGCTCTCTATCTATATACTAGTTCTGTCTAGATACCAGGGGCGTATCTTGGGATTGATATATGTGTTGGTAGCCGTAGGATAAGTGTTTATGAAGGTTTTCAAAGTCTCTATTGCAGCAGATGCATTCCAGGACATTTTAAGGCATGCTCTCTCGAAAAAAGAGGAACATATTTTTTGCCGTTTTTAAAATCGTCTTTTTCGATGGTTTCGCTGTACACCATACACCTCCACCCCATCATATATATCCACCCCTTCATACATCTCCACCCCTTCACACACCTCCACCACTTCATACACCTCCACCCCTTCATAAACATCCACCTCCACCCATTCATACATCTCCACCCCTTCATACACCTACAACCCTTCATACACCTCCACCCCTTCATACACATCCACCTCCACCCATTCATACATCGCCACCCCTTCATACACCTCCACCCCTTCATACGCCTCCACCCCTTCATACGCCTCCACACATTCATACCCTCCATCCCTTCATACATCTCCACCCCTTCATACATCTCCATCCCTTCATACATCTCCACCACTTCACACGCCTCCACCCATTCATATATATCCACCCCTTCATACACCTCCACCCATTCATACACCTCCACCCCTTCATACACCTCCAACCCTTCATACGCCTCCACCCATTCATACACCTCCATCCCTTCATACATCTCCACCCCTTCATACACCTCCACCCATTCATATATCTCCACCCCTTCATACACCTCCACCCCTTCATACACCTCCACCCCTTCATACACCTCCACCCATTCATACACATCCACCCCTTCATACACCTCCACCCCTTCATACATCTCCACCCCTTCATACACCTCCACCCCTTCATATATCTCCACCCTTCATACACCTCCACCCCTATGTATATCTCCACCCCTTCATACATCCCCACCTCTTCATATATCTCCACCCTTCATACATCCCCACCCCTTCATACACCTACACCCCTTCATACACCTACACCCCTTCATACACCACCACCCCTTCATACACCTCCATCCCTTCATACACATCCACCTCCACCCATTCATATATCCCCACCCCTTCATTTGCATTTTCCGCATTTTCAATTATTGAGGGAAATGTGTGGGCATGTGTGTACAGTGCCTATATGAGCTACGCCACTGATAGCTTTGTTTTGCTGGAGTGGATGTAGTATGGTAGGGTGGACATCCGCCTCACCCCGTCTACACATGTGGTGTTAAACTGTGCTGATTGGAGGGCTGTAACAGAGTTTATGCACTTGGTATTTGTGGATGGGAGGGCTGTACATAAAGTAATCACAAACGATATTTGCGGATGGGAGGGTTGTGCATAAATTAATGACCAACGATATTTGTTGATGTGAGGGCTGTACATAAAGTGTTGACCAACGATATTTGTGGATGGGAGGGCTGTACATAAAGTAATGACCAACGATATTTGTGGATGGGAGGGCTGTACATAAAGTAATGACAAACGGTATTTGTGGATGGGAGGGCTGTACATAATGTGTTGACCAACGATATATTTGTGGATGGCAGGGCTGTACATAAATTGTTGACCAACGATATTTGTGGATGGGAGGGCTGTACATAAAGTAATGGCCAACGATATTTGCGGATTAGAGGACTATACATAAAGTGTTGACCAACGTTATTCGTTTGTCTGTATGGTAGTTATGATAGTGTCGTCCAGCATCGCATTACTGCATTATGGGAGAACTGATCAGTAAAGTACTTCTATATGGGAGAGACGATCAGTAAAGTACTGCTATATGGGAGAGATGATCAGTAAAGTACTGTTATATGGGAGAGATGATCAGTAAGGTACTGCTATATGGGAGAGATGATCAGTAAAGTACTGCTATATGGGAGAGATGATCAGTAAAGTACTGCTATATGGGAGAGACGATCTGTAAAGTACTGTTATATGGGAGAGATGATCAGTAAGGTACTGCTATATGGGAGAGACGATTAGTAAAGTACTGTTATATGGGAGAGATGATCAGTAAAGTACTGTTATATGGGAGAGATGATCAGTAAGGTACTGCTATATGGGAGAGACGATCAGTAAAGTACTGCTATATGGGAGAGATGATCAGTAAAGTACTGCTATATGGGAGAGACGATCAGTAAAGTACTGCTATATGGGAAAGACGATCAGTAAAGTACTGTTATATGGGAGAGATGATCAGTAAAGTACTGTTATATGGGAGAGATGATCAGTAATGTACTGCTATATGGGAGAGACGATCAGTAAAGTACAGCTATATGGGAGAGATGCTCAGTAAATTACTGTTATATGGGAGAGATGCTCAGTAAAGTACTGTTATATGGGAGAGACGATCAGTAAAGTACTGCTATATGGGAGAGACGATCAGTAAAGTACAGCTATATGGGAGAGATGCTCAGTAAATTACTGTTATATGGGAGAGATGCTCAGTAAAGTACTGTTATATGGGAGAGATGATCAGTAAAGTACTGTTATATGGGAGAGATGATCAGTGAAGTACTGTTATATGGGAGAGATGATCAGTAAAGTACTGTTATATGGGAGAGATGATCAGTAAAGTACTGTTATATGGGAGAGATGTTCAGTAATATACTGCTATATGGGAGAGATGCTCAGTAATGTACTGCTATATGGGAGAGACGCTCAGTAATGTACTGTTATATCGGAGAGATGATCTGTAAAGTACTGTTATATGGGAGAGATGATCAGTAAAGTACTGCTATATGAGAGAGATGATCAGTAAAGTACTGTTATATGGGAGAGATGATCAGTAAAGTACTGTTATATGGTAGAGTCGATCAGTAAAGTACTGTTATATGGTAGAGGCGATCAGAAAAGTACTGTTATATGGTAGAGGATCAGTAAAGTACTGTTATATGGTAGAGGCGAGCAGTAAAGTACTGTTATATGGGAGAGATGATCAGTAAAGTACTGCTATATGGGAGAGATGATCAGTAAAGTACTGCTATATGGGAGAGACGATCAGTAAAGTACTGCTATATGGGAGAGACGATCAGTAAAGTACTGTTATATGGGAGAGGCGATCAGTAAAGTACTGCTATATGGGAGAGGCGATCAGTAATGTACTGCTATATGGGAGAGACGATCAGTAACGTACTGCTATATCTGAGAGATGATCTGTAAAGTACTGCTATATGGGAGAGATGATCTGTAAAGTACTGCTATATGGGAGAGATGATCAGTAAAGTACTGCTATATGGGAGAGATGATCTGTAAAGTACTGCTATATGGGAGAGATGATCTGTAAAGTACTGCTATATGGAAGAGATGATCTGTAAAGTACTGGTATATGGGAGAGATGATCTGTAAAGTACTGCTATATGGGAGAGATGATCTGTAAAGTACTGCTATATGGGAGAGATGATCTGTAAAGTACTGCTATATGGGAGAGATGATCAGTAAAGTACTGCTAAATGGGAGAGATGATCTGTAAAGTACTGGTATATGGGAGAGATGATCTGTAAAGTACTGCTATATGGGAGAGATGATCTGTAAAGTATTGTTATATGGGAGAGGCGATCAGTAACGTACTGATATATGGGAGAGGCAATCAGTAAAGTACTGCTTTATGGGAGAGGCGATCAGTAAAGTACTGTTATATGGGAGAGGCAATCAGTAAAGTACTGTTATATGGGAGAGGCAATCAGTAAAGTACTGCTATATGGGAGAGGCAATCAGTAAAGTACTGTACTATGGGAGAGGCAATCAGTAAAGTACTGTTATATGGGAGAGGCAATCAGTAAAGTACTGTTATATGGGAGAGGCGATCAGTAAAGTACTGTTATATGGGAGAGGCAATCAGTAAAGTACTGTTATATGGGAGAGGCAATCAGTAAAGTACTGTTATATGGGAGAGGCAATCAGTAAAGTACTGTTATATGGGAGAGACGATCAGTAAAGTACTGTTATATGGGAGAGACGATCAGTAAAGTACTGTTATATGGTGGAGACGATCAGTAAAGTACTGTTATATGGGAGAGGCAATCAGTAAAGTACTGCTTTATATGGGAGAGACGATCAGTAAAGTACTGCTTTATATGGAAGAGGCGATCAGTAAAGTACTGTTATATGGGAGAGACGATCAGTAAAGTACTGTTATATGGGAGAGGCGATCAGTAAAGTACTGTTATATGGGAGAGATGATCAGTAATGTACTGTTATATGGGAGAGAAGATCAGTAAAGTACTGTTATATGGGAGAGAAGATCAGTAAAGTACTGTTATATGGGAGAGAAGATCAGTAATGTACTGCTATATGGGAGAGGCGATCAGTAAAGTACTGTTATATGGGAGAGGCAATCAGTAAAGTGCTGCTACATGGGAGAGGCGATCAGTAAAGTACTGTTATATGGAGAGGCAATCAGTAAAGTACTGTTATATGGGAGAGGCGATCAGTAAAGTACTGTTATATGGGAGAGGCGATCAGTAAAGTACTGTTATATGGGAGAGGCAATCAGAAAAGTACTGCTATATGGGAGAGGCAATCAGTAAAGTGCTGTTATATGGAGAGGCAATCAGTAAAGTACTGTTATATGGGAGAGGCAATCAGTAAAGTGCTGTTATATGGAGAGGCAATCAGTAAAGTACTGTTAGTTTATACACATTTATTTTAGCTCGATTGCGAAACAAGTTCTTATAACTTATACTAATCACTCTCGAGACCTCATTCCTGATGGAATCCATCGTCACGAGGGAGAGAGAAGAGGCATGTGGAATTTAAATGCCTTGCCTAAGGACACAATCGTAACGGCTCCAGCGGGGCTCGACCTCCGGGCCTTTCGCACGTGAAGCGAACGCGCTACCACTGAGCTATCACGACTAAAGTACTTTTATATGGGAGAGGCAATCAGTAAAGTACTGTTATATGGGAGAGGCAATCAGTAAAGTACTGCTATATGGGAGAGGCAATCAGTAAAGTATTGCTATATGGGAGAGACGATCAGTAATGTACTGTTATATGGGAGAGGCAATCAGTAAAGTACTGTTATATGGGAGAGACGATCAGTAAAGTACTGCTATATGGGAGAGACGATCAGTAAAGTACTGCTACATGGGAGAGGCGATCAGTAAAGTACTGCTATATGGGAGAGGCGATCAGTAAAGTACTGCTTTATATGGGAGAGGCGATCAGTAAAGTACTGCTATATGGGAGAGACAATCAGTAAAGTACTGCTATATGGGAGAGACGATCAGTAAAGTACTGTTATATGGGAGAGGCGATCAGTAAAGTACTGTTATATGGGAGAGGCGATCAGTAAAGTACTGCTATATGGGAGTGGCGATCAGTAAAGTACTGTTATATGGGAGAGACGATCAGTAAAGTACTGCTATATGGGAGAGACAATCAGTAAATCAGTAAAGTACTGCTATATGGGAGAGATGATCAGTAAAGTACTGCTATATGGGAGAGACGATCAGTAAAATACTGCTATATGGGAGAGACAATCAGTAAAGTACTGCTATATGGGAGATACGATCAGTAAAGTACTGCTATATGGGAGAGATGATCAGTAAAGTACTGCTATATGGGAGAGACGATCTGTAAAGTACTGTTATATGGGAGAGAAGATCAGTAATGTACTGCTATATGGGAGAGACGATCAGTAAAGTACTGTTATATGGGAGAGGCGATCAGTAAAGTACTGTTATATGGGAGAGGCAATCAGTAAAGTGCTGTTATATGGAGAGGCAATCAGTAAAGTACTGTTATATGGGAGAGGCGATCAGTAAAGTACTGTTATATGGGAGAGGCGATCAGAAGTACTGTTATATGGGAGAGGCAATCAGAAAAGTACTGCTATATGGGAGAGGCAATCAGTAAAGTGCTGTTATATGGAGAGGCAATCAGTAAAGTACTGTTATATGGGAGAGGCAATCAGTAAAGTGCTGTTATATGGAGAGGCAATCAGTAAAGTACTGTTAGTTTATACACATTTATTTTAGCTCGATTGCGAAACAAGTTCTTATAACTTATACTAATCACTCTCGAGACCTCATTCCTGATGGAATCCATCGTCACGAGGGAGAGAGAAGAGGCATGTGGAATTTAAATGCCTTGCCTAAGGACACAATCGTAACGGCTCCAGCGGGGCTCGACCTCCGGGCCTTTCGCACGTGAAGCGAACGCGCTACCACTGAGCTATCACGACTAAAGTACTTTTATATGGGAGAGGCAATCAGTAAAGTACTGTTATATGGGAGAGGCAATCAGTAAAGTACTGCTATATGGGAGAGGCAATCAGCAAAGTATTGCTATATGGGAGAGACGATCAGTAATGTACTGTTATATGGGAGAGGCAATCAGTAAAGTACTGTTATATGGGAGAGACGATCAGTAAAGTACTGCTATATGGGAGAGACGATCAGTAAAGTACTGTTACATGGGAGAGGCGATCAGTAAAGTACTGCTATATGGGAGAGGCGATCAGTAAAGTACTGCTTTATATGGGAGAGGCGATCAGTAAAGTACTGCTATATGGGAGAGACAATCAGTAAAGTACTGCTATATGGGAGAGACGATCAGTAAAGTACTGTTATATGGAGAGGCAATCAGTAAAGTACTGTTATATGGGAGAGGCAATCAGTAAAGTACTGCTATATGGGAGAGGCAATCAGTAAAGTACTGTTATATGGGAGAGACGATCAGTAAAGTACTGCTATATGGGAGAGACAATCAGTAAAATCAGTAAAGTACTGCTATATGGGAGAGGCAATCAGTAAAGTACTGCTATATGGGAGAGGCAATCAGTAAAATACTGCTATATGGGAGAGACAATCAGTAAAGTACTGCTATATGGGAGATACGATCAGTAAAGTACTGCTATATGGGAGAGATGATCAGTAAAGTACTGCTATATGGGAGAGACGATCTGTAAAGTACTGTTATATGGGAGAGATGATCTGTAAAGTACTGCTATATGGGAGAGATGATCAGTAAAGTTATGCTATATATGTGAGAGATGATCAGTAAAGTATTGCTATATGGGAGAGACGATCAGTAAAGTACTGCTATATGGGAGAGATGATCTGTAAAGTACAGCTATATGGGAGAGATGATCTGTAAAGTACTGCCATATGGGAGAGATGATCAGTAAAGTACTGCTATATCTGAGAGATGATCAGTAATGTACTGCTATATGGGAGAGATGATCAGTAAAGTACTGCTATATGGTAGACGATCAGTAATGTACTGCTATATGGGATAGATGATCAGTAATGTACTGCTATATGGGAGAGGCAATCAGTAAAGTATTGCTATATGGGAGAGATGATCAGTAATGTACTGTTATATGGGAGAGACGATCAGTAAAGTATTGCTATATGGGAGAGACGATCAGTAAAGTACTGTTATTTGGGAGAGACGATCAGTAAAGTACTGTTATATGGGGAGGCGATCAGTAAAGTACTGCTATATGTGAGAGACGATCAGTAAAATACTGTTATATGAGAGAGATGATCAGTAAGTACTGCTATATTGGAGAGACGATCAGTAAAGTACTGTTATATGGGAGAGACAATCAGTAAAGTACTGCTATATGGGAGAGGCAATCAGTAAAGTACTGCTATATGGGAGAAATGATCAGTAAAGTACTGCTATATGGGAGAGACGATCAGTAAAGTACTGCTATATGGGAGAGATGATCAGTAATGTACTGTTATATGGGAGAGGCAATCAGTAAAGTACTGCTATATGGGAGGGACTAGTATATATAACCGGTGTTATATCAGGGTGTCATACCCCTGTGTATATACATGTGCAATACTAGTATATATAATTCTATCACGTCCTAACCCTGTGTATATACATGTGCAATACTAGTATATATAATTATATCACGTCCTACCACTGTGTATATACATATACAATACTAGTATATATAATACTATCACGTCCTACCCCTGTGTATATACATGTACAATACTAGTATATATAATACTATCACATCCTACCCCTGTGTATATACATGTACAATACTAGTATATATAATACTAACACGTCCTACCCCTGTGTATATACAATACTAGTATATATAATACTAACACGTCCTACCCCTGTGTATATACAATACTAGTATATATAATACTAACACATCCTACCCCTGTGTATATACAGTACAATACTAGTATATATAATACTATCACGTCCTACCCCTGTGTATATACATGTACAATACTAGTATATATAATACTAACACGTCCTACCCCTGTGTATATACATGTACAATACTAGTATATATAATACTATCACGTCCTACCCCTGTGTATATACATGTACAATACTAGTATATATAATACTATCACATCCTACCCCTGTGTATATACATGTACAATACTAGTATATATAATACTATCACGTCCTACCCCTGTGTATATACATGTACAATACTAGTATATATAATACTATCACGTCCTACCCCTGTGTATATACATGTACAATACTAACACGTCCTACCCCTGTGTATATACATGTACAATACTAGTATATATAATACTATCACGTCCTACCCCTGTGTATATACATGTACAATACTAGTATATATAATACTAACACGTCCTACCCTTGTGTATATACAATACTAGTATATATAATACTATCACGCCCTACCCCTGTGTATATACAATACTAGTATATATAATACTATCACGTCCTACCCCTGTGTATATACATGTACAATGCTAGTATATATAATACTATCACGTCCTACCCCTGTGTATATACATGTACAATGCTAGTATATATAATACTGTATGTTATTTCAGGGCGTGTGAAGGAGTAGAATATATCCCAACCGTGGCCAAAGGAATACTGAAAGGACGGGAAAAGCAACAAACCCAGACGTCCGTGGAGAAGGTGAAGAAAGAGCTGCTTCAGTTGAAGGCTAGACGAGAGAATGACCTGCGTCTGATGGATAAAAAACGTGACAATATGCTGAACGACGTCCAGACGTTGAAGAAAAGCATTATTACTAGTGTTGAAGAACTGGAAAAGACGTCTAATAAACAAGTATTGCTTAAACATAAAGAGATGGTCGATGGCATAACCAGTGACATTACCTCCCTTGAGGATATGCTAAAGACCCTACAAGTTAATCTTGACGATATAAAACAGTTCAAGACTGTCAACGAGGCTCAACTCTTTGTGCATATTAAGCACGGTAATGCTCAAGCATCAAAGAGTAACGACTTTATCAATCAAGTTGAGAGTAAGCAAGCTTCAACCATTGTGTATGAATTAGATACAGGCATTGAGTCTTGTTTGCATGGTATGACATCCTTGATTACTCTCATTGATGATACGGTCCATCCTTACATTGCTTCCCCTCTCGGTGAGTACAGTATCAAGGTAAAACCTGATAAACAGGTGCCTGACATTCGTGGTGTATGTGTGCTAGACAACAATCAGACTATCATTACAGACAGCAACAATGACAGACTAAAACGACTGGATAGTACAATCAAGGTTACTGACTGGGTTGACATACCGGGTAGTCCGTGGGGAATATGTAAAACTGGTCCCACTGAGCTAGCTGTTACTCTTTGTAATGCTCAGAAAGTTCAGCTTATATCTGTGGGCGGGTCATTGTCACTGACACGGTCATTCAGTGTAGGTGAGGAGTGTCGGGGTATCTGTCACAGTCAGTGTGAGTTATACGTTTGTTGTTATAGTGTGTATGGTGGGCATAAGGTTATGGGTTATGATATGTCCGGTTCCAGGCTGCGTGTATTCCTGAAGGATCAGAAACAGTTCCTTGTTTTCCCACGGAATATAACTGTTAGTAGGAACAGCTCACTACTGTACATTGCTGCCGGGGTTAATGGGCTTATAGCTATAGACAAACAAGGTAACACACAGACAGTTATCACGGATCCCAGGTTAGAGGGGGCGTACGATGTTACTGTAGATGACCGAGGTCAACTGTTTATATGTAGCTATAACTCCCACAATGTTATCCAGACTGACAGCCGGGGCAACGTCTTACAGGAACTACTGACACAAACTGACAGGATAACACGCCCTGTAACGGTAACCAACCTACCAAATCCACCCAGAATTATGGTTACACAAAATAACTGTGATAAGATCAAACTATTCGGATTGATGAAGCGTAAATCATAATCACATCGAAATATGCATGTATAATCACAGCATGTATAATCACAGCATGTATAATCACAGCATGTATAATCACAGCATTAGACATGTATATGTACCAGCATTAGACATGTATATGTACGAGCATTAGACATGTGTATGTACGAGCATTAGACATGTATATGTACGATCATTAGACATGTATATGTACCAGCATTAGACATGTATATGTAATAGCATTAGACGTGTATATGTACCAGCATTAGACATGTGTATGTACTAGCATTAGACATGTATATGTATAAGCATTAGACATATGTATAATATACTAGCATTAGACATGTATATATACGAGCATTAGACATGTATATGTATGTACTAGCATTATAAATGTATATATGTACGAGCATTAGACATGTATATGTACGAGCATTAGACATATATATAATATACTAGCATTAGACATGTATATGTACGAGCATTAGACATATATATGTACTAGCATTATACATGTATATGTACTAGTATTATACATATATATAATATACTAGCATTAGACATGTATATGTACTAGCATTAGACATTTATATGTACTAGCATTAGACATATATATGTACTAGCATTAGACATGTATATGTACTAGCATTAGACATGTATATGTACGAGCATTAGACATATATATGTACCAGCATTAGACATGTATATGTACTAGCATTATAAATGTATATATGTACGAGCATTAGACATATATATAATATACTAGCATTAGACATGTATATGTACGACCATTAGACATATATATGTACTAGCATTAGACATGTATATGTACTAGTATTATACATATATATAATATACTAGCATTAGACATGTATATGTACTAGCATTAGACATTTATATGTACTAGCATTAGACATATATATGTACTAGCATTAGACATGTATATGTACTAGCATTAGACATGTATATGTACGAGCATTAGACATATATATGTACCAGCATTAGACATGTATATGTACTAGCATTAGACATGTATATATACTAGCATTAGACATGTATATGTAAGAGCATTAGACATATATATGTACTAGCATTAGACATATATATGTACTAGCATTAGACATGTATATGTACAAGCATTAGACATATATATATAATATACTAGCATTAGACATGTATATATACTAGCATTAGACATGTATATGTAAGAGCATTAGACATATATATGTAGGAGCATTAGACATATATATGTACTAGCATTAGACATGTATATGTACAAGCATTAGACGTATATATAATATACTAGCATTAGACATGTATATATACTAGCATTAGACATATATATGTACCAGCATTAGACATGTATATGTACTAGCATTAGACATGTATATGTACTAGCATTAGACATATATATGTACTAGCATTAGACATGTATATGTACTAGCATTAGACATGTATATATACTAGCATTAGACATGTATATGTACTAGTATTAGACATGTATATGTACAAGCATTAGACATATATATAATATACTAGCATTAGACATATATATATACTAGCATTAGACATGTATATGTACTAGCATTAGACATGTATATGTACTAGCATTAGACATGTATATGTACTAGCATTAGACATGTATATGTACTAGCATTAGACATGTATATGTACTAGCATTAGACATGTATATGTACAAGCATTAGACATATATATAATATACTAGCATTAGACATGTATATGTACTAGCATTAGACATGTATATGTACTAGCATTAGACATGTATATGTACTAGCATTATACATGTATATGTACTAGCATTAGACATGTATATGTACTAGCATTAGACATGTATATGTACTAGCATTAGTCATGTATATGTACTAGCATTAGACATGTATATGTACTAGCATTAGACATGTATATATACTAGCAATAGACATGTATATGTACGAGCATTAGTCATGTATATGTACTAGCATTAGACATGTATATGCTCCAGCATTAGACATGTATATGTACTAGCATTAGACATGTATATATACTAGCATTAGACATGTATATGTACGAGCATTAGACATGTATATGTACTAGCATTAGACATGTATATGTACTAGCATTAGACATGTATATGGCCTAGCATTAGACATGTATATGTACTAGCATTAGACATGAATATGTACAAGCATTAGACATATATATATAATATACTAGCATTAGACATGTATATGTACTAGCATTAGACATGTATATGTACTAGCATTAGACATGTATATGTACTAGCATTAGACATGTATATGTACCAGCATTAGACATGTATATGTACTAGCATTAGACATGTATATGTACTAGCATTAGACATGTATATGTACTAGCATTAGACATGTATATATATACGAGCATTAGACATGTATATTTACGAGCATTAGACATGTGTTTGTACTAGCATTAGACATGTATATGTACCAGCATTATACATGTATATTTACGAGCATTAGACATGTGTATGTACTAGCATTAGACATGTATATGTACCAGCATTATACATGTATATTTACGAGCATTAGACATGTGTATGTACTAGCATTAGACATGTATATTATACTAGCATTAGACATGTATATTATACTAGCATTAGACATGTATATTTACTAGCATTAGACATGTATATGTACGAGCATTAGTCATGTGTATGTACTAGCATTAGACATGTGTATGTACTAGCATTAGACATGTATATTATACAGCATTATACATGTATTTTACGAGCATTAGACATGTGTATGTACTAGCATTAGAATGTATATTATACTAGCATTAGACATGTATATGTACCAGCATTAGACATGTGTATGTACTAGCATTAGACATGTATATATACGAGCATTAGACATGTATATGTACGAGCATTAGACATGTATATGTACGCCAGATTTGATATTGACTCAGTTGTCAGGTTCTTTGGAGATCAGTCATACATTATTTACTTGCTGTGAAAGTTTTAACAAAGACCTAACACTACTGGTACTGAAGGGTTGAGAGGAACGGAGAGGCTGTGAAAGCTTAGACCCATAGTTTGAGTGAGACTTATAGCCTTATGTACAGCTTAGCATCATCATCATCATCATCATCATCACCATATCGTACCTACTCCTGGATCACATACCAAATAAAGACAAGATATATACGAACCCTTATATAGTCGTTGTTTATGGACATGAATGTAGAGTGAAGTACCCCCATAACCCACTACTATAACATGTTTACTTTATGTTACTGTGTTTGTTACATTATCCTGCAAACAATCAAATGAATAAATTAAATAATATCCTTCTGGAGACATCGCCCGGTGAATCAGGGGGCGAAGACAAATAAACGTAGGTCGCGCTACGCCACATAGGAAGGGGAGATAACGACGTAGGTGGCGCTACACCACATAGGAAGGGGAGATAACGACGTAGGTCGCGCTACACCACATAGGAAGGGGAGATAACGACGTAGGTGGCGCTACACCACATAGGAAGGGGAGATAACGACGTAGGTGGCGCTACACCACATAGGAAGGGGAGATAACGACGTAGGTGGCGCTACGCCACATAGGAAGGGGAGATAACGACGTAGGTCGCGATACACCACATAGGAAGGGGAGATAACGACGTAGGTCGCGCTACACCACATAGGAAGGGGAGATAACGACGTAGGTGGCGCTACACCACATAGGAAGGGGAGATAACGACGTAGGTGGCGCTACACCACATAGGAAGGGGAGATAACGACGTAGGTCGCGCAACGCCACATAGGAAGGGGAGATAACAACGTAGGTCGCGCAACGCCACATAGGAAGGGGAGATAACGACGTAGGTCGCGATGCACCACATATGAAGGGGAGATAACGACGTAGGTGGCGCTACACCACATAGGAAGGGGAGATAACGACGTAGGTCGCGTACGCCACATAGGAAGGGGAGATAACGACGTAGGTCGCGCTACACCACATAGGAAGGGGAGATAACGACGTAGGTCGCACTACACCACATAGGAAGGGGAGATAACGACGTAGGTCTCGATACACCATATAGGAAGGGGATATAACGACGTAGGTCGCGCTACACCACATAGAAGGGGAGATAACTACTTAGGTCGCGCTACACCACATAGGAAGGGGAAATAACGTCTCCTTATTTACTACCGTATTGGGTATAAAATAGAATTTATTGTGTACTAAGTTAAATATAACGATGATTTTAATTAAATAGTAAATCACTGTTGATATACGACACGTGGAATTAAACTCAGATAAATAGATACCGGTAGATGTGAAGTATTTAATAAATATTTCTAGTGTCGTTTTCCTATTTTCTTAGTATTACACAATGAGGAAGTTGGCGTGTTTCGATTTCACTATGAACATTAACGACCTTTAGTTGGAACAAAATGGCTGAGTGTCATGATTTGACACGGTCGCAGGTTGGAGCTTCTGACGTTATATACGACTTCTGCTGTGCGCCGTGTTCCGACGATGGGAAGAACACCGAGGCGGAATATCAGTGCGTTGAATGTCAAACGTATTTCTGTCAGAAATGTGTGAAATTTCATAATAAAGTCCTCAGAGCGCACACGTTACTGGACAAGGCGGCCATGCACGCTGGTAAAGGTCAGAATAAATCAAAGACGGGACCGTTGCCAGCAGATACGTGCCACGATCATCCTGGGAGGGTGATAGAACTGTTCTGTGGACAACATGACGTAGTTTGCTGCAGCGTTTGTATAGCTGTGGATCACAGGTACTTTCTAAACTTTATTTAATTAGTTAAATGTTATTTGGGTATTTAGTTGTCCACATATTTAAACTTGAAAAATGTAACATTTTACTATCGAGGAATTTAGATCTAAACAAAATAAGTAGAGGTCTTATATATAGGACTAGGTATTTAGGTGCCACTATTTAATAACTGCCAGGTATAGGTCTTATATATAGGACTAGGTATTTAGGTGCCACTATTTAATAACTGCCAGGTATAGGTCTTATATATAGGACTAGGTATTTAGGTGCCACTATTTAATAACTGCCAGGTAGAGGTCTTATATATAGGACTAGGTATTTAGGTGCCACTATTTAATAACTGCCAGGTAGAGGTCTTATATATAGGACTAGGTATTTAGGTGCCACTATTTAATAACTGCCAGGTATAGGTCTTATATATAGAACTAGGTATTTAGGTGCCAAGATTTAATAACTGCCAGGTAGAGGTCTTATATATTGGACTAGGTATTTAGGTGCCACTATTTAATAACTGCCAGGTAGAGGTTTTATATATAGGACTAGGTATTTAGGTGCCACTATTTAATAACTGCCAGGTAGAGGTCTTATATATAGGACTAGGTATTTAGGTGCCACTATTTAATAACTGCCAGGTAGAGGTCTTATATATAGGACTAGGTATTTAGGTGCCACTATTTAATAACTGCCAGGTATAGGTCTTATATATAGGACTAGGTATTTAGGTGCCACTATTTAATAACTGCCAGGTATAGGTCTTATATATAGGACTAGGTATTTAGGTGCCACTATTTAATAACTGCCAGGTATAGGTCTTATATATAGGACTAGGTATTTAGGTGCCACTATTTAATAACTGCCAGGTATAGGTCTTATATATAGGACTAGGTATTTAGGTGCCACTATTTAATAACTGACCCTAATATAATCTTTCAGATGGAACGTTAAATCGCGGTCTCGTGTCGGTGCTTTACACCGTGCACGTAAAAGAACCAGAGGAGACTCTGGAATGGGTCTCTGTCTGTATCAGTGTACTACCTTCCAAAATCTAAAATTACTAATCTCTTCAGGAGGCGTCGCTCATATGGGCAACCGGTAGCGTCGATAAATAAACGTAAATCACGCTATGTCTGCAATGCAAGCAGTGTAACAAAAAACTCCCTGAACTGGTAAACACTTTAATATTGACTTATACAAACATCAGTAATATACCTATATAAAATCAAAAATAACTTAGTATGCGCCACCACAACCACCTAACACGGTATGCGCAGACCACAACCACCTAACACGGTATGCGCAGACCACAACCACCTAACACGGTATGCGCAGACCACAACCACCTAACACGGTATGCGCAGACCACAACCACCTAACACGGTATGCGCCCACCACAACCACCTAACACGGTATGCGCCACCACAACCACCTAACACGGTATGCGCCACCGCAACCACCTAACACGGTATGCGCCACCACAACCACCTAACACGGTATGCGCAGACCACAACCACCTAACACGGTATGCGCAGACCACAACCACCTAACACGGTATGCGCCACCACAACCACCTAACACGGTATGCGCAGACCACAACCACCTAACACGGTATGCGCAGACCACAACCACCTAACACGGTATGCGCAGACCACAACCACCTAACACGGTATGCGCAGACCACAACCACCTAACACGGTATGCGCAGACCACAACCACCTAACACGGTATGCGCCCACCACAACCACCTAACACGGTATGCGCCACCACAACCACCTAACACGGTATGCGCCACCACAACCACCTAACACGGTATGCGCCACCACAACCACCTAACACGGTATGCGCAGACCACAACCACCTAACACGGTATGCGCAGACCACAACCACCTAACACGGTATGCGCCACCACAACCACCTAACACGGTATGCGCCACCACAACCACCTAACACGGTATGCGCAGACCACAACCACCTAACACGGTATGCGCAGACCACAACCACCTAACAAGGTATGCGCAGACCACAACCACCTAACACGGTATGCGCCGACCACAACCACCTAACACGGTATGCGCCGACCACAACCACCTAACACGGTATGCGCCACCACAACCACCTAACAGGTTATGCGCCACCACAACCACCTAACACGGTAGCGCCACCACAACCACCTAACACGGTATGCGCCACCACAACCACCTAACACGGTATGCGCTATCCACAACCACCTAACACGGTATGCGCCACCACAACCACCTAACACGGTATGCGCCGACCACAACCACCTAACACGGTATGCGCCACCACTCCACCTAACACGGTATGTGCCACCACAACTACCTAACACGGTATGCGCCACCACAACCACCTAACACGGTATGCGCCACCACAACCACCTAACACGGTATGCGCCGACCACAACCTCCTAACACATACAACCTGAACTACTTAATTCCTCAGTCCCGAACCCAGTACCATATAAATTCTTCTTTCTCTCGAACAATACGTCTCTGGAATGGCCTGCCCTACTATGTACAGCCCTAGCTTAACCATTTTTGCTGAGCGGCTCCCCACGGTACCACTCATGTAACATGATGTATGTTTTTAACCTTCGTATGTAGTTCTTTTTAACACTTTCTATCTCACTAATTGAGATTGTTAACCACTGTCCCTGGCAAGCGCCTCCCTGTCATACTCGCGTCTGAGTGTTGGGAGTATTAACCACTGTCCCTGACAAGCGCCTCCCTGTCATACTCGCGTCTGAGTGTTGGGAGTATTAACCACTGTCCCTGACAAGCGCCTCCCTGTCATACTCGCGTCTGAGTGTTGGGAGTATTAACCACTGTCCCTGACAAGCGCCTCCCTGTCATACTCGCGTCTGAGTGTTGGGAGTATTAAGCACTGTCCCTGGCAAGCGCCTCCCTGTCATGCTCGCGTCTGAGTGTTGGGAGTATTGTGTAGATGTAGATATTATGTTGATCAATAGTGAGAGCATATCTCGATGAATGGTAGTTGTTTCTTTCTAACATTAATTTTGCGTTTTTGTTTCGAGTCAATTTCTAGAACATCTCTCTATATATCTCTATCTACATACTAGCTCTGTCTAGATACCAGGGGCGTATCTTGGGATTGATATATGTGTGGGTAGCCTTAGGATAACTATGTATAAATGTACCTCCACCTGAAAATTTTCAAAGTCTATATTGCCGCAGATGCATTCCAGGACATTTTAAGGCATGCGCTCTCGAAAAATGAGGAACATATTTTTTGCCGTTTTTAAAATCGTCTTTTTTTCGATGGTTTCGCTGTACATCATACACATCCACCCCTTCATAGATATCCGCCCCTTCATACATATCCACCCATTCATATATCTCCACCCCTTCATACACCTCCATCCCTTCATACATATCCACCCCTTCATACACCTCCACCCCTTCATACACCTCCACCCCTTCATACACATCCACCCCATTCATGCACTCCACCCCTTCATACACCTCCACCCCTTCATACATCTCCCCCTTCATACACATCCACCCATTCATACAACTCCACCCCTTCATACACATCCACCCCTTCATACATATCCACCCCTTCATACACCTCCACCCCTTCATACACATCCCACCCTTCATACACCTCCACCCCTTCATACATCTCCACCCCTTCATACACCTCCACCCCTTCATACACCTCCACCCCTTCATACATCTCCACCCCTTCATACACCTACACCCTTCATACATCTCCCCCCTTCATATATCTCCACCCCTTCATATATCTCCACCCCTTCATACATCTCCACCCCTTCATACATCTCCACCCCTTCATACACCTCCACCCCTTCATACACCTCCACCCCTTCATACACCTCCACCCCTCATCACCTCACACCTCCACCCCGTCATACACTCCACCCCTTCATACACCTCCACCCCTTCATACATCTCCACCCCTTCATACACCTACACCCCTTCATACACCTCCCCCCTTCATACACCTCCACCCCTTCATACACCTCCACCCCTTCATACACCTCCACCCCTTCATACACCTCCACCCCTTCATACAACTCCACCCTTCATATATCTCCACCCCTTCATACACCTACACCCCTTCATACACCTACACCCTTCAAATCTCCCACCCCTTCATACATCTCCACCCCTCATACACCAACCCTCATACATATCCACCCCTCATATATCTCCACCCCTTCATATATCTCCACCCCTTCATACACCTACACCCCTTCATACACCTACACCCCTTCATATATCTCCACCCCTTCATATATCTCCACCCCTTCATACACCTACACCCCTTCATACACCTACACCCCTTCATATATCTCCACCCCTTCATACATCTCCACCTGGCGAAGGAAGTCGTGATAGCACAGAGCGTTCGCTTCAGGTGCGAAAGGTCCGGAGTTCGAGCCCCGCTGGAGTCGTTACGATTGTGCCCTTAGGCAAGGCATTTAAATTCCACGTTGCCTCTTCTCTCTACCTCGTGGCGGTGGATTCCATCAGGAATGAGGTCTCGAGAGTGATTAATATAAGTTGAAATAACTTGTTTCGCAATCGAGCTAAAATAAATTTGTATAAACTAAATACATCTCCACCTCTTCATACATCTCCACCCCTTCATACATCTCCAACCATTCATATATCTCCACCCATTCATATATCTCCACCTCTTCATATATCTCCACACTTTCATACATCCCCACACATTCATACACATCCACCCCTTCATACATCTCCATCCCTTCATACACCTCCACCCATTCATATATCTCCACCCCTTCATATATCTCCACCCCTTCATATATATCCACCCCTTCATACACCCTTCATACACCCTCCACCCTTCATACACATCCACCCCCGTTCATAGATATCCGCCCCTCATATATCCTCCACCCCTATACATATCCACCCATTCATATACCTCCACCCTTCATACACCTACATCCCTTCTACACATCCACCCCTTCATAGATATCCGCCCCTTCATATATCTCCACCCTTCATACATATCCACCCCTTCATACACCTCCACCCCTTCATACATCTCCACCCATTCATATATCTCCACCCATTCATACATCTCCACCCCTTCATACATCTCCACCCCTTCATACACATCCACCCCTTCATACATCTCCACCCCTTCATACACCTCCACCCTTCTACATCTCCACCTTCTCACCTCACCTTCATACCTCTCCACCCCTTCATACATATCCACCCATTCATACATCCCCACCCATTCATACACATCCACCCGTTCATAGTCCTCCCCCTTCATATATCTCCACCCCTTCATACATATCCACCCATTCATATATCTCCACCCCTTCATACATCTCCAACCATTCATATATCCCCACCCATTCATATATCTCCACCCTTTCATACATCCCCACCCATGCATACACATCCACCCCTTCATACATCGCCACCCCTTCATACACCTCCACCCTTTCATACACATCCACCTACACCCATTCATACATCTCCACCCCTTCATTTGCATTTTCCATATTTTCAATTATTGAGGGAAATGTGTGGGCATGTGTGTACAGTGCCTATATGAGCTACGCCACTGATAGCTTTGTTTTGCTGGAGTGGATGTAGTATGGTAGGGTGGACATCCGCCTCACTCCGTCTACACATGTGGTGTTAAATCGTGCTGATTGGGAGGCTGTAAAAGAGTTTTTGCACTTGGTATTTCTGGATGGGAGGGCTGTACATAAAGTAATAACCAACGATATTTGTGGATTAGAGGGCTGTACATAAATTGTTGACCAACGATATTTGTGGATTGGAGGGCTGTACATAAAGTGTTGACCAACGATATTTGTGGATGGGAGGGCTGTACATAAAGTGTTGACCAACGATATTTGTGGATGGGAGGGCTGTACATAAATTGTTGACCAACGATATTTGTGGATTGGAGGGCTGTACATAAAGTGTTGACCAACGATATTTGTGGATTGGAGGGCTGTACATAAATTGTTGACCAACGATATTTGTGGATTAGAGGGCTGTACATAAAGTGTTGACCAACGATATTTGTGGATTGGAGGGCTGTACATAAATTGTTGACCAACGATATTTGTGGATGGGAGGGCTGTACATAAAGTGTTGACCAACGATATTTGTGGATGTGAGGGCTGTACATAAATTGTTGACCAACGATATTTGTGGATTGGAGGGCTGTACATAAAGTAATGACCAACGATATTTGTGGATTAGAGGGCTGTACATAAAGTGTTGACCAACGATATTTGCGGATTAGAGGGCTGTACATAAAGTAATGACCAACGATATTTGCGGATGGGAGGGCTGTACATAAAGTATTGACCAACGTTATTTGTGGATGTGAGGGCTGTACATAAAGTGTTGACCAACGTTATTTGTGGATGTGGGGGCTGTACATAAAGTGTTGACCAACGTTATTTGTGGATAGAAGGGCTGTACATAAAGTGTTGACCAACGTTATTTGTGGATGGGAGGGCTGTACATAAAGTGTTGACCAACGTTATTTGTGGATGGGAGGGCTGTACATAAAGTGTTGACCAACGATATTTGTGGATGGGAGGGCTGTAAAAAATGTTAATGCATAGTTGCAAGCAATATTTGCGGATAGGAAGGTTTTGTAATGAATGAAGTACATCCAGGAGGACCTTCCGTTTGTCTGTATTGTAGTTATGATAGTGTCGTCCAGCATCGCATTGCTGCATTTTGGGGGAGATGCTCAGTAAAGTACTGCTATATGGGAGAGATGATCAGTAAAGTACTGCTATATGGGAGAGATGATCAGTAAAGTACTGCTATATGGGAGAGATGCTCAGTAAAGTACTGCTATATGGGAGAGATGATCAGTAAAGTACTGCTATATGGGAGAGACGATCAGTAAAGTACTGTTATATGGGAGAGACGATCAGTAAAGTACTGTTATATGGGAGAGATGATCAGTAAAGTACTGCTATATGGGAGAGACGATCAGTAAAGTACTGCTATATGGGAGAGACGATCAGTAAAGTACTGCTATATGGGAGAGACGATCAGTAAAGTACTGCTATATGGGAGAGATGATCAGTAAAGTACTGCTATATGGGAGAGACGATCAGTAAAGTACTGCTTTATATGGGAGAGATGATCAGTAAAGTACTGCTATATGGGAGAGACGATCAGTAAAGTACTGCTATATGGGAGAGACGATCAGTAAAGTACTGCTATATGGAGAGGCGATCAGTAAAGTACTGCTATATGGGAGAGGCAATCAGTAAAGTACTGCTATATGGGAGAGGCAATCAGTAAAGTACTGCTATATGGGAGAGACGATCAGTAAAGTACTGTTATGGGAGAGGCGATCAGTAAAGTACTGCTATATGGGAGAGGCGATCAGTAAAGTACTGCTATATGGGAGAGACGATCAGTAAAGTACTGCTATATGGGAGAGACGATCAGTAAAGTACTGCTATATGGGAGAGGCGATCAGTAAAGTACTGCTATATGGGAGAGATGATCAGTAAAGTACTGCTATATGGGAGAGGCGATCAGTAAAGTACTGCTATATGGGAGAGACGATCAGTAAAGTACTGCTATATGGGAGAGGCGATCAGTAAAGTACTGCTATATGGGAGAGATGATCAGTAAAGTACTGCTATATGGGAGAGGCAATCAGTAAAGTACTGCTATATGGGAGAGACGATCAGTAAAGTACTGCTATATGGGCGAGACAATCAGTACAGTACTGTTATATGGGAGAGGCGATCAGTAAAGTACTGTTATATGGGAGGGGCAATCAGTAAAGTACTGTTATATGGGAGGGACTAGTATTATATCAGAGTGTCATACCCCTGTGTATATACATGTACCATACTAGTATATATAATACTATCACGTCCTACCCCTGTGTATATACAATGCTAGTATATATAATACTAACACATCCTACCCCTGTGTATATACATGTACAATACTAGTATATATAATACTATCACGTCCTACCCCTGTGTATATACATGTACAATACTAGTATATATAATACTATCACGTTATACCCCTGTGTATATACATGTACAATACTAGTATATATAATACTAACACATCCTACCCCTGTGTATATACATGTACAATACTAGTATATATAATACTATCACGTCCTACCCCTGTGTATATACATGTACAATACTAGTATATATAATACTAACACATCCTACCCCTGTGTATATACAATACTAGTATATATAATACTATCACGTCCTACCCCTGTGTATATACAAATACTAGTATATATAATACTATCACGTCCTACCCCTGTGTATAACACACTAGTATATATAATACTTACGTCCTACCCCTTGTATATACATGTACAATACTAGTATATATAATACTATCACGTCCTACCCCTGTGTATATAGTCAATACTAGTATATATAATACTAACAATCCACCCCTGTGTATATACAATACTAGTATATATAATACTATCACGTCCTACCCCTGTGTATATACATGTACAATACTAGTATATATAATACTAACACGTCCTACCCCTGTGTATATACATGTACAATACTAGTATATATAATACTAACACGTCCTACCCCTGTGTATATACATTATACTAGTATATATAATACTATCACGTCCTACCCCTGTGTATATACATGTACAATACTAGTATATATAATACAACACATCCTACCCCTGTGTATAACTGTACAATACTAGTATATATAATACTATCACGTCCACGTCCTACCCTCTGTAGAACATATACAATACTAGTATATATAATACTATCACGTCCTACCCCTTGTGTACATTACAATACTAGTATATATAATACTATCACGTCCTACCCCTGTGTATATACATGTACAATACTAGTATATATACTATCACGTCCTTCCCCTGTGTATTATACATGTACATACTAGTATATATAATACTATCACGTCCTACCCTGTGTATATACATGTACAATACTATTATATATAATACTATCACGCATACCCCTGTTATAACTGTACAATACTAGTATATATAATACTATCACGTCCTACCCCTGTGTATATACATGTACAATACTAGTATATATAATACTATCACGTCCTACCCCTGTGTATATACAATACTAGTATATATAATACTATCACGTCCTACCCCTGTGTATATACATGTACAATACTAGTATATATAATACTATCACGTCCTACCCCTGTGTATATACATGTACAATACTAGTATATATAATACTATCACGTCCTACCCCTGTGTATATACATGTACAATGCTAGTATATATAATACTATCACATCCTACCCCTGTGTATATACAATACTAGTATATATAATACTAACACGTCCTACCCCTGTGTATATACATGTACAATACTAGTATATATAATACTATCACATCCTATCCCTGTGTATATACATGTACAATGCTAGTATATATAATACTATCACATCCTACCCCTGTGTATATACAATACTAGTATATATAATACTATCACGTCCTACCCCTGTGTATATACATGTACAATACTAGAATATATAATACTAAAAAGTCCTACCCCTGTGTATATACAATACTAGTATATATAATACTATCACATCCTACCCCTGTGCATATACATGTACAATCCTAGTATATATAATACTAACACATCCTACCCCTGTGTATATATAATACTGTATGTTATTTCAGGTTGTGTGAAGGAGTAGAATATATCCCAATCGTGGCCAAAGGAATACTGAAAGGACGGGAAAAGCAACAAACCCAGACGTCCGTGGAGAAGGCGAAGAAAGAGCTGCTTCAGTTGAAGGCTAGACGAGAGAATGACCTGCGTCTGATGGATAAACAACGTGACGATATGCTGAATGACGTCCAGACGTTGAAGAAATGCATCATTACTAGAGTTGACGAACTGGAAAAGACGTCTAATAAACAAGTATTGCATAAGCATAAAGAGATAGTCGATGGCATAAACAGTGACATTACCTCCCTTGAGGACATGCTAAAGACCCTACAAGTTAATCTTGACAATATAAAACAGTTCAAGACTGTCAACGAGGCTCAACTCTTTGTGCATATTAAGCACGGTAATGCTCACGCATCAAAGAGTAACGACGTTATCAATCAAGTTGAGAGTAAGCAAGCTTCATCCATTGTGTATGACTTAGATACAGGCATTGAGTCTTATTTGCATGGTATGAAATCCTTGATTACTCTCATTGATGATACCGTCCATCCTTACATTGCTTCCCCTCTCGGTGAGTACAGTATCAAGGCAAAACCTGATAAAGAGGTGCCTGACATTCGTGGTGTATGTGTGCTAGACAACAATCAGACTATCATTACAGACAGCAACAATGACAGACTAAAACGACTGGATAGTACATTCAAGGTTACTGACTGGGTTGACATACCATGTGGTCCGTGGGGAATATGTAAAACTGGTCCCACTGAGCTAGCTGTTACTCTTTGTAATGCTCAGAAAGTTCAGCTTATATCTGTGGGCAGGTCATTGTCACTGACACGGTCATTCAGTGTAGGTGAGGAGTGTCGGGGTATCTGTCACAGTCAGGGTGAGTTATACGTTTGTTGTTATAGTGTGTATGGTGGGCATAAGGTTATGGCTTGTGATATGTCCGGTTCCAGGCTGCGTGTATTCATGAAGGATCAGAAACAGTTCCTTGCTTTCCCACGGAATATAACTGTTAGTAGGAACAGCTCACTACTGTACATTGCTGCCGGGGTTAATGGGCTAATAGATATAGACAAACAAGGTAACACACAGACAGTTATCACGAATCCCAGGTTAGAGGGGGCGTGCGATGTTACAGTAGATGACCTCGGTCAACTGTTTATATGTAGCTATAACTCCCACAATGTTATCCAGACTGACAGCCGGGGCAACGTCTTACAGGAACTACTGACACAAACTGACAGGATAACACGCCCTGTAACGGTAACCAAATCCACACAACGTCATTATGATTGGGATAAGATCAAAATATTCAGATTGAGATGAATCGTTAATTTACAGTCACATCGAAATATGCATGTATAATCACAGCATGTATATGTACGAACATTAGACATGTATATGTACCAGCATTAGACATGTATATGTACGAGCATTATACATGTACGAGCATTAGACATGTATATGTACTAGCATTATACATGTATATGTACGAGCATTAGACATGTATATGTACAAACATTAGACATGTACCAGCATTAGACATGTGTATATACGTGCATTAGACATGTATATGTACGAGCATTAGACATGTATATGTACGAGCATTAGACATGTATATGTACGAGCATTAGACATGTATATGTACAAGCATTAGACATGTATATGTACAAGCATTATACATGTATATGTACGAGCATTAGACATGTATATGTACAAGCATTAGACATGTACCAGCATTAGACATGTGTATATACGTGCATTAGACATGTATATGTACTAGCATTAGACATGTATATGTACGAGCATTAGACATGTATATGTACGAGCATTAGACATGTATATGTACGAGCATTAGACATGTATATGTACGAGCATTAGACATGTATATGTACGAGCATTAGACATGTATATGTACAAGCATTAGACATGTATATGTACGAGCATTAGACATGTATATGTACAAGCATTAGACATGTATATGTACGAGCATTAGACATGTATATGTACGAGCATTAGACATGTATATGTACGAGCATTAGACATGTATATGTACGAGCATTAGACATGTATATGTACGAGCATTAGACATGTATATGTACAAGCATTAGACATGTATATGTACGAGCATTAGACATGTATATGTACGAGCATTAGACATGTATATGTACGAGCATTAGACATGTATATGTACAAGCATTAGACATGTATATGTACCAGCATTAGACATGTATATGTACGAGCATTAGACATGTATATGTACGAGCATTAGACATGTATATGTACGAGCATTAGACATGTATATGTACGAGCATTAGACATGTATATGTACGAGCATTAGACATGTATATGTACAAGCATTAGACATGTATATGTACGAGCATTAGACATGTATATGATCGAGCATTAGACATGTATATGTACCAGCATTAGACATGTATATGTACCAGCATTAGACATGTATATGTACCAGCATTAGACATGTATATGTACGAGCATTAGACATGTATATGTACGAGCATTAGACATGTACGAGCATTAGACATGTATATGTACTAGCATTATACATGTATATGTACCAGCATTAGACATGTATATGTACCAGCATTATACATGTATATGTACCAGCATTAGACATGTATATGTACGAGCATTAGACATGTATATGTACGAGCATTAGACATGTATATGTACTAGCATTAGACATGTATATGTACGAGCATTAGACATGTATATGTACGAGCATTAGACATGTATATGTACGAGCATTAGACATGTATATGTACGAGCATTAGACATGTATATGTACGAGCATTAGACATGTATATGTACCAGCATTAGACATGTATATGTACGAGCATTAGACATGTATATGTACGAGCATTAGACATGTATATGTACCAGCATTAGACATGTATATGTACGAGCATTAGACATGTATATGTACGAGCATTAGACATGTATATGTACGAGCATTAGACATGTATATGTACGAGCATTAGACATGTATATGTACGAGCATTAGACATGTATATGTACGAGCATTAGACATGTACGAGCATTAGACATGTATATGTACGAGCATTAGACATGTATATGTACGAGCATTAGACATGTATATGTACCAGCATTAGACATGTATATGTACCAGCATTAGACATGTATATGTACGAGCATTAGACATGTATATGTACCAGCATTAGACATGTATATGTACGAGCATTAGACATGTATATGTACGAGCATTAGACATGTATATGTACGAGCATTAGACATGTATATGTACGAGCATTAGACATGTATATGTACGAGCATTAGACATGTATATGTACGAGCATTAGACATGTATATGTACGAGCATTAGACATGTATATGTACGAGCATTAGACATGTATATGTACCAGCATTAGACATGTATATGTACGAGCATTAGACATGTATATGTACGAGCATTAGACATGTATATGTACGAGCATTAGACATGTATATGTACGAGCATTAGACATGTATATGTACGATTATTAGACATGTATATGTAAGAGCATTAGACATGTATATGTACAAGCATTAGACATGTATATGTACGAGCATTAGACATGTATATGTACACGCATTAGACATGTATATGTACGATCATTAGACATGTATATGTACACGCATTATACATATATATGTACGAGCATTTGACATGTATATGTACAAACATTAGACATGTATATATACGAGCATTAGACATATATATGTACGAGCATTAGACATGTATATGTACCAGCATTAGACATGTATATGTACGAGCATTAGACATGTATATGTACTAGCATCAGACATGTATATGTACAAGCATTAGACATGTATATGTACCAGCATTAGACATGTATATGTACGAGCATTAGACATGTATATGTACGAGCATTATACATGTATATGTACAAGCATTAGACATGTATATGTACCAGCATTAGACATGTATATGTACGAGCATTAGACATGTATATGTACGAGCATTAGACATGTATATGTACGAGCATTAGACATGTATATGTACGAGCATTAGACATGTATATGTACGAGCATTAGACATGTATATGTACAAGCATTAGACATGTATATGTACGAGCATTAGACATGTATATGTACAAGCATTAGACATGTACCAGCATAGACATGTGTATATACGTGCATTAGACATGTATATGTACTAGCATTAGACATGTATATGTACGAGCATTAGACATGTATATGTACGAGCATTAGACATGTATATGTACGAGCATTAGACATGTATATGTACGAGCATTAGACATGTATATGTACGAGCATTAGACATGTATATGTACGAGCATTAGACATGTATATGTACGAGCATTAGACATGTATATGTACGAGCATTAGACATGTATATGTACGAGCATTAGACATGTATATGTACGAGCATTTGACATGTACATATACGAGCATTAGACATGTATATGTACGAGCATTAGACATGTATATGTACGAGCATTAGACATGTATATGAATGAGCATTAGACATGTATATGTACTAGCATTAGACATGTTTATGTACTAGAATTATACATGTATATGTACTAGCATTATACATGTATATGTACGAGCATTAGGCATGTATATGTACAAGCATTATACATGTATATAATATACTAGCATTAGACATGTATATATACGAGCATTAGACATGTGTATTTACTAGCATTAGACATGTACCAGCATTAGACATGTATATGTACTAGCATTAGACATGTATATATACGAGCATTAGACATGAATATGTATGAGTATTATACATGTATATGTACCAGCATTAGACATGTATATATACCAGCATTAGATATGTATATGTTTAAGCATTATACATGTATATGTACTAGCATTAGACATATATATAATATACTAGCATTATACATGTATATATACGAGCATTTGACGTGTGTATGTACAAGCATTAGACATGCACCAGCATTATACATGTATATGTACTAGCATTAGACATGTATATGTACGAGCATTAGAAATGTATATGTACGAGCATTAGACATGTATATGTACGAGCATTAGACATGTATATGTACAAGCATTATACATGTATATGTACGAGCATTAGACATGTATATGTGCAAGCATTAGACATGTACCAGCATTAGACATGTATATATACGTGCATTAGAAATGTATATGTACTAGCATTAGACATGTATATGTACGAGCATTTGACATGTATATGTACGAGCATTAGACATGTATATTTACGAGCATTAGACATGTATATGTACGAGCATTAGACATGTATATGTACGAGCATTAGACATGTATATGTACGAGCATTATACATGTATATGTACGAGCATTATACATGTATATGTACAAGCATTAGACATGTATATGTACGAGCATTAGACATGTATATGTACAAGCATTAGACATGTATATGTGCGAGCATTAGACCTGTATATGTACGAGCATTAGACATGTATATGTACGAGCATTAGACATGTATATGTAAGAGCATTATACATGTATATGTACGAGCATTAGACATGTATATGTACCAGCATTAGACATGTATATGTACGAGCATTAGACATGTATATGTACCAGCATTAGACATGTATATGTAAGAGCATTAGACATGTATATGTACGAGCAATAGACATGTATATGTAAGAGCATTAGACATGTATATGTACGAGCATTAGACATGTATATGTACGAGCATTAGATATGTATATGTACGAGCATTAGAAATGTATATGTACGAGCATTTGACATGTATATGTACGAGCATTAGACATGTATATGTACGAGCATTAGACATGTATATGTACGAGCATTAGACATGTATATGTACGAGCATTAGACATGTATATGTAAGAGCATTAGACATGTATATGTACAAGCATTAGACATGTATATGTACGAGCATTAGACATATATGTACACGCATTAGACATGTATATGTACGATCATTAGACATGTATATGTACACGCATTATACATATATATGTACGAGCATTTGACATGTATATGTACAAACATTAGACATGTATATATACGAGCATTAGACATGTATATGTACGAGCATTAGACATGTATATGTACCAGCATTAGACATGTATATGTACGAGCATTAGACATGTATATGTACTAGCATCAGACATGTATATGTACAAGCATTAGACATGTATATGTACTAGCATTATACATGTATATGTACTAGCATTAGACATGTATATGTACAAGCATTAGACATGTATATGTACAAGCATTAGACATGTATATGTACCAGCATTAGACATGTATATGTACGAGCATTAGACATGTATATGTACCAGTATTAGACATGTATATGTACTAGCATTAGACATGTATATGTACGAGCATTAGACATGTATATGTACGAGCATTAGACATGTATATGTACGAGCATTAGACATGTATATGTACGAGCATTAGACATGTATATGTACAAGCATTAGACATGTATATGTATGAGAATTAGACATGTATATGTACTAGCATTAGACATGTATATGTACTAGCATTATACATGTATATGTACTAGCATTAGACATGTATATGTACGAGCATTAGACATGTATATGTACAAGCATTATACATGTATATATATACTAGCATTAGACATGTATATGTACGAGCATTAGACATGTATATTTACTAGCATTAGACATGTACCAGCATTAGACATGTATATGTACGAGCATTAGACATGTATATGTACGAGCATTAGACATGTATATGTACGAGCATTAGACATGTATATGTACCAGCATTAGACATGTATATGTACGAGCATTAGACATGTATATGTAAGGCATTAGACATGTATATGTACGAGCATTAGACATGTATATGTACGAGCATTAGACATGTATATGTACGAGCATTAGACATGTATATGTACCAGCATTAGACATGACCAGCATTAACATGTATATGTACGAGCATTAGACATGTATATGTACGAGCATTAGACATGTATATGTACGAGCATTAGACATGTATATGTACGAGCATTAGACATGTATATGTACGAGCATTAGACATGTATATGTACGAGCATTAGACATGTATATGTACGAGCATTAGACATGTATATGTACGAGCATTAGACATGTATATGTACGAGCATTAGACATGTATATGTACGAGCATTAGACATGTATATGTACGAGCATTAGACATGTATATGTACAAGCATTATACATGTATATGTACGAGCATTAGACATGTATATGTACAAGCATTAGACATGTACCAGCATTAGACATGTGTATATACGTGCATTAGACATGTATATGTACTAGCATTAGACATGTATATGTACGAGCATTAGACATGTATATGTACGAGCATTAGACATGTATATGTACGAGCATTAGACATGTATATGTACGAGCATTAGACATGTATATGTACGAGCATTAGACATGTATATGTACGAGCATTAGACATGTATATGTACGAGCATTAGACATGTATATGTACGAGCATTAGACATGTATATGTACGAGCATTAGACATGTATATGTACGAGCATTAGACATGTATATGTACGAGCATTTGACATGTACATATACGAGCATTAGACATGTATATGTACGAGCATTAGACATGTATATGTACGAGCATTAGACATGTATATGAATGAGCATTAGACATGTATATGTACTAGCATTAGACATGTATATGTACTAGAATTATACATGTATATGTACTAGCATTATACATGTATATGTACGAGCATTAGGCATGTATATGTACAAGCATTATACATGTATATAATATACTAGCATTAGACATGTATATATACGAGCATTAGACATGTGTATTTACTAGCATTAGACATGTACCAGCATTAGACATGTATATGTACTAGCATTAGACATGTATATATACGAGCATTAGACATGAATATGTACGAGTATTATACATGTATATGTACCAGCATTAGACATGTATATATACCAGCATTAGATATGTATATGTTTAAGCATTATACATGTATATGTACTAGCATTAGACATATATATAATATACTAGCATTATACATGTATATATACGAGCATTTGACGTGTGTATGTACAAGCATTAGACATGCACCAGCATTATACATGTATATGTACTAGCATTAGACATGTATATGTACGAGCATTAGACATGTATATGTACGAGCATTAGACATGTATATGTACAAGCATTAGACATGTATATGTACGAGCATTAGACATGTATATGTACGAGCATTAGACATGTATATGTACGATCATTAGACATGAATATGTACTAGCATTAGACATGTATATGTACGAGCATTAGACATGTATATGTACGAGCATTAGACATGTATATGTACGAGCATTATACATGTATATGTACGAGCATTAGACATGTATATGTACGAGCATTAGACATGTATATGTACGAGAATTAGACATGTATATGAACACGCATTAGACATATATATGTACGAGCATTTGACATGTATATGTACAAATATTAAACATGTATAAATACGAGCATTATACATATATGTGTACTAGCATTAGACATGTATATGTACGAGTATTAGATATGTATATGTACGATCATTAGACATGTATATGTACAAGCATTATACATGTATATGTACTAGCATTAGACATGTATATGTACTAGCATTAGACATGTATATGTATTAGCATTAGACATGTATATGTACTAGCATTAGACATGTATATGTACTAGCATTAGACATGTATATGTACAAGCATTAGACATGTATATATACTAGCATTAGACATGTATATGTACTAGCATTAGACATGTATATGTACGAGCATTAGACATGTATATGTACAAGCATTATACATGTATATAATATACTAGCATTAGACATGTATATATACGAGCATTAGACATGTGTATTTACTAGCATTAGACATGTACCAGCATTAGACATGTATATGTACTAGCAGTAGACATGTATATGTACGAGCATTAGACATGAATATGTACGAGCATTAGACATGTATATGTACCAGCATTAGACATGTATATATACCAGCATTAGATATGTATATGTTTAAGCATTAGACATGTATATGTACAAGCATTATACATGTATATGTACTAGCATTAGACATGTATATAATATACTAGCATTAGACATGTATATATACGAGCATTAGACATGTGTATGTACCAGCATTAGACATGTACCAGCATTATACATGTATATGTACTAGCATTAGACATGTATATGTACTAGCATTATACATGTATATGTACTAGCATAAGACATGTATATGTACTAGCATTATACATGTATATGTACAAGCATTAGACATGTATATGTACGAGCATTAGACATGTATATGTACAAACATTAGACATGTATATATACGAGCATTAGACATGTATATGTACGAGTATTAGATATGTATATGTACGATCATTAGACATGTATATGTACTAGCATTAGACATGTATATGTACTAGCATTAGACATGTATATGTACTAGTATTAGACATGTATATGTACTAGCATTATAAATGTATATGTACTAGCATTAGACATGTATATGTACGAGCATTAGACATAAATATGTACGAGCATTAGACATGTATATGTACCAGCATTAGACATGTATATATACCAGCATTAGATATGTATATGTTTAAGCATTAGACATGTATATGTACAAGCATTATACATGTATATGTACTAGCATTAGACATATATATAATATACTAGCATTAGACATGTATATATACGAGAATTAGACATGTGTATGTACCAGCATTAGACATGTACCAGCAGCATACATGTATATGTACTAGCATTAGACATGTATATGTACTAGCATTATACATGTATATGTACTAGCATAAGACATGTATATGTACTAGCATTATACATGTATATGTACTAGCATTAGACATGTATATAATATACTAGCATTAGATATGTATATATACGAGCATTAGACATGTGTATTTACTAGCATTAGACATGTACCAGCATTAGACATGTATATGTACTAGCATTAGACATGTATATGTACGAGCATTAGACATGAATATGTACGAGCATTAGACATGTATATGTACCAGCATTAGACATGTATATATACCAGCATTAGATATGTATATGTTTAAGCATTAGACATGTATATGTACAAGCATTAGACATGTGTATTTACTAGCATTAGACATGTACCAGCATTAGACATGTATATGTACTAGCATTAGACATGTATATGTACGAGCATTAGACATGAATATGTACGAGCATTAGACATGTATATGTACCAGCATTAGACATGTATATATACCAGCATTAGATATGTATATGTACTAGCATTAGACATATATATAATATACTACCATTAGACATGTATATATATACGAGCATTAGACATGTGTATGTACTAGCATTAGACATGTATCAGCATTATACATGTATATGTACTAGCATTAGACATGTATATGTACGAGCATTAGACATGTATATGTACTAGCATTAGACATGTATATGTACTAGCATTAGACATGTATATAATATACTAGCATTAGACATGTATATATACGAGCATTAGACATGTGTATGTACTAGCATTAGACATGTATATGTATACGCGTTAGACATATATATAATATACTAGCATTAGACATGTATATATACGAGCATTAGACATGTGTATGTACTAGCATTATACATGTATATATGTAGGAGCATTAGACATGTATATGTACTAGCATTAGACATATTTATAATATCCTAGCATTAGACATGTATATGTACGAGCATTAGACATGTATATGTACGAGCATTAGACATGTATATGTACGAGCATTAGACATGTATATGTACGAGCATTAGACATGTATATGTACGAGCATTAGACCTGTATATGTACGAGCATTAGACATGTATATGTACTAGCATTAGACATGTATATGTACAAGCATTAGACATGTATATGTACTAGGATTATACATTTATATGTACTAGCATTAGACATGTATATGTACAAGCATTAGACATGTATATGTACTAGGATTATACATGTATATGTACTAGCATTATACATGTATACGTACGATCATCAGACATGTATATGTACGAGCATTAGACATGTATATGTACCAGCATTAGACATGGATATGTACAAGCATTACACATGTATATGTACTAGCATTAGACATGTATATGTACTAGCATTAGACATGTATATGTACGAGCATTAGACATGTATATGTACGAGCATTGGACATGTATATGTACGAGCATTAGACATGTATATGTACAAGCATTAGACATGTATATGTACCAGCATTAGACATGTATATGTACAAGCATTATACATGTATATAATATACTAACATTAGACATGTATATATACGAGCATTAGACATGTGTATGTACTAGCATTAGACATGTACGAGCATTAGACATGTATATGTACTAGCATTATAAATGTATATGTACTAGCATTAGACATGTATATGTACGAGCATTAGACATAAATATGTACGAGCATTAGACATGTATATGTACCAGCATTAGACATGTATATATACCAGCATTAGATATGTATATGTTTAAGCATTAGACATGTATATGTACAAGCATTATACATGTATATGTACTAGCATTAGACATATATATAATATACTAGCATTAGACATGTATATATACGAGAATTAGACATGTGTATGTACCAGCATTAGACATGTACCAGCAGCATACATGTATATGTACTAGCATTAGACATGTATATGTACTAGCATTATACATGTATATGTACTAGCATAAGACATGTATATGTACTAGCATTATACATGTATATGTACTAGCATTAGACATGTATATAATATACTAGCATTAGATATGTATATATACGAGCATTAGACATGTGTATTTACTAGCATTAGACATGTACCAGCATTAGACATGTATATGTACTAGCATTAGACATGTATATGTACGAGCATTAGACATGAATATGTACGAGCATTAGACATGTATATGTACCAGCATTAGACATGTATATATACCAGCATTAGATATGTATATGTTTAAGCATTAGACATGTATATGTACAAGCATTAGACATGTGTATTTACTAGCATTAGACATGTACCAGCATTAGACATGTATATGTACTAGCATTAGACATGTATATGTACGAGCATTAGACATGTATATGTACGAGCATTAGACATGTATATGTACCAGCATTAGACATGTATATGTACCAGCATTAGACATGTATATGTACTAGCATTAGACATGTATATATACTAGCATTAGACATGTATATATACGAGCATTAGACATGTGTATGTACTAGCATTAGACATGTATCAGCATTATACATGTATATGTACTAGCATTAGACATGTATATGTACGAGCATTAGACATGTATATGTACTAGCATTAGACATGTATATGTACTAGCATTAGACATGTATATATTACTAGCATTAGACATGTATATGTACGAGCATTAGACATGTATATGTACTAGCATTAGACATGTATATGTATACGCGTTAGACATATATATAATATACTAGCATTAGACATGTATATGTACGAGCATTAGACATGTGTATGTACTAGCATTATACATGTATATATGTAGGAGCATTAGACATGTATATGTACTAGCATTAGACATATTTATATATCCTAGCATTAGACATGTATATGTACGAGCATTAGACATGTATATGTACGAGCATTAGACATGTATATGTACGAGCATTAGACATGTATATGTACGAGCATTAGACATGTATATGTACGAGCATTAGACCTGTATATGTACGAGCATTAGACATGTATATGTACTAGCATTAGACATGTATATGTACAAGCATTAGACATGTATATGTACTAGGATTATACATTTATATGTACTAGCATTAGACATGTATATGTACAAGCATTAGACATGTATATGTACTAGGATTATACATGATATGTACTAGCATATACATGTATACGTACGATCATCAGACATGTATATGTACGAGCATTAGACATGTATATGTACCAGCATTAGACATGGATATGTACAAGCATTACACATGTATATGTACTAGCATTAGACATGTATATGTACTAGCATTAGACATGTATATGTACGAGCATTAGACATGTATATGTACGAGCATTGGACATGTATATGTACGAGCATTAGACATGTATATGTACAAGCATTAGACATGTATATGTACCAGCATTAGACATTGTATATGTACAAGCATTATACATGTATATAATATACTAACATTAGACATGTATATATACGAGCATTAGACATGTGTATGTACTAGCATTAGACATGTACGAGCATTAGACATGTATATGTACTAGCATTAGACATGTATATGTACTAGCATTAGACATGTATATGTACGAGCATTAGACATGTATATGTACGAGCATTAGACATGTATATGTACTAGCATTAGACATGTATATGTACTAGCATTAGACATGTATATGTACTAGCATTAGACATGTATAGTTACTAGCATTAGACATGTATATGTACTAGCATTAGACATGTATATGTACTAGCATTAGACATGTATATGTACTAGCATTAGACATGTATATGTACTAGCATTAGACATGTATATGTACAAGCATTAGACATATATATAATATACTAGCATTAGACATGCATATATACGAGCATTAGACAAATATATGTACTAGCATTAGACATATATATAATATACTAGCATTAGACATGTATATATACGAGCATTAGACATATATATGTACTAGCATTAGACATGTATATGTACTAGCATTAGACATGTATATGTACAAGCATTAGACATATATATAATATACTAGCATTAGACATGCATATATACGAGCATTAGACATATATATGTACTAGCATTAGACATATATATATAATATACTAGCATTAGACATGTATATATACGAGCATTAGACATATATATGTACTAGCATTAGACATGTATATGTACTAGCATTATACATGTATATGTACTAGCATTAGACATGTATATGTACTAGCATTAGACATGTATATGTACTAGCATTAGACATGTATATGTACAAGCATTAGACATATATATAATATACTAGCATTAGACATGCATATATACGAGCATTAGACATATATATGTACAAGCATTAGACATATATATAATATACTAGCATTAGACATGCATAATTACGAGCATTAGACATATATATGTACTAGCATTAGACATATATATAATATACTAGCATTAGACATGTATATATACGAGCATTAGACATATATATGTACTAGCATTAGACATGTATATGTACTAGCATTAGACATGTATATATACTAACATTAGACATATATATGTGTCACAGGGCTCACTTGCACAACAACGCCTGGCGTAGGTTCGATTGTTTTTATTCTTGTACGTATAGGGATAGGGCCTAAAACATACAATATATACACACATAAAACACTAGTAAATCATTCTAAAACATACAATATATACACTTATAAAACACTAGTAAATCATGATAAAACATACAATATATACACTCATAAAACACTAGTAAATCATGATAAAACATACAATATATACACACATAAAACACTAGTAAATCATTGTAAAACATACAATATATACACTTATAAAACACTAGTAAATCATGATAAAACATACAATATATACACTCATAAAACACTAGTAAATCATGATAAAACATACAATATATACACTCATAAAACACTAGTAAATCATGATAAAACATACAATATATACACACATAAAACACTAGTAAATCATGATAAAACATACAATATATACACACATAAAACACTAGTAAATCATTGTAAAACATACAATATATACACACATAAAACACTAGTAAATCATTGTAAAACATACAATATATACACTCATAAAACACTAGTAAATCATGATAAAACATACAATATATACACTCATAAAACACTAGTAAATCATGATAAAACATACAATATATACACACATAAAACACTAGTAAATCATGATAAAACATACAATATATACACACATAAAACACTAGTAAATCATTCTAAAACATACAATATATACACACATAAAACACTAGTAAATCATGATAAAACATACAATATATACACACATAAAACACTAGTAAATCATTCTAAAACATACAATATATACACACATAAAACACTAGTAAATCATGATAAAACATACAATATATACACACATAAAACACTAGTAAATCATGATAAAACATACAATATATACACTCATAAAACACTAGTAAATCATGATAAAACATACAATATATACACACATAAAACACTAGTAAATCATGATAAAACATACAATATATACACACATAAAACACTAGTAAATCATGATAAAACATACAATATATACACACATAAAACACTAGTAAATCATTGTAAAACATACAATATATACACTCATAAAACACTAGTAAATCATTCTAAAACATACAATATATACACTCATAAAACACTAGTAAATCATTCTAAAACATACAATATATACACACATAAAACACTAGTAAATCATGATAAAACATACAATATATACACTCATAAAACACTAGTAAATCATTCTAAAACATACAATATATACACTCATAAAACACTAGTAAATCATTCTAAAACATACAATATATACACTCATAAAACACTAGTAAATCATTATAAAACATACAATATATACACTCATAAAACACTAGTAAATCATGATAAAACATACAATATATACACTCATAAAACACTAGTAAATCATTCTAAAACATACAATATATACACTCATAAAACACTAGTAAATCATTCTAAAACATACAATATATACACTCATAAAACACTAGTAAATCATTGTAAAACATACAATATATACACTCATAAAACACTAGTAAATCATGATAAAACATACAATATATACACTCATAAAACACTAGTAAATCATTCTAAAACATACAATATATACACTCATAAAACACTAGTAAATCATTGTAAAACATACAATATATACACTCATAAAACACTAGTAAATCATGATAAAACATACAATATATACACTCATAAAACACTAGTAAATCATGATAAAACATACAATATATACACTCATAAAACACTAGTAAATCATGATAAAACATACAATATATACACTCATAAAACACTAGTAAATCATGATAAAACATACAATATATACACTCATAAAACACTAGTAAATCATTGTAAAACATACAATATATACACACATAAAACACTAGTAAATCATGATAAAACATACAATATATACACTCATAAAACACTAGTAAATCATGATAAAACATACAATATATACACTCATAAAACACTAGTAAATCATTATAAAACATACAATATATACACTCATAAAACACTAGTAAATCATGATAAAACATACAATATATACACACATAAAACACTAGTAAATCATTATAAAACATACAATATATACACTCATAAAACACTAGTAAATCATGATAAAACATACAATATATACACACATAAAACACTAGTAAATCATTGTAAAACATACAATATATACACACATAAAACACTTAGTAAATCATTGTAAAACATACAATATATACACACATAAAACACTAGTAAATCATTGTAAAACATACAATATATACACTCATAAAACACTAGTAAATCATGATAAAACATACAATATATACACTCATAAACACTAGTAACATCTTGATAAAACATACAATATATACAACATAAAACAGTACGTGATAAAACATACAATATACACACATAATACACGTTCAGATACACAATATATACATACATGAGGTACTATTAAATCTTCTACACAATATATACACTCATAAACACTAGTAAATCATGATAAAACATACAATATATACACTCATAAAACACTAGTACATGATAAAACATACAATATATACACTCATAAAACACGTTCATAAACATACAATATATACACTCATAAAACACTAGTAAATCATTCTAAAACATACAATATATACACTCATAAAACACTAGTAAATCATGATAAAACATACAATATATACACTCATAAAACACTAGTAAATCATTCTAAAACATACAATATATACACTCATAAAACACTAGTAAATCATTGTAAAACATACAATATATACACTCATAAAACACTAGTAAATCATTCTAAAACATACAATATATACACTCATAAAACACTAGTAAATCATTCTAAAACATACAATATATACACTCATAAAACACTAGTAAATCATGATAAAACATACAATATATACACACATAAAACACTAGTAAATCATGATAAAACATACAATATATACACACATAAAACACTAGTAAATCATTCTAAAACATACAATATATACACTCATAAAACACTAGTAAATCATGATAAAACATACAATATATACACACATAAAACACTAGTAAATCATTCTAAAACATACAATATATACACTCATAAAACACTAGTAAATCATGATAAAACATACAATATATACACACATAAAACACTAGTAAATCATGATAAAACATACAATATATACACTCATAAAACACTAGTAAATCATTGTAAAACATACAATATATACACACATAAAACACTAGTAAATCATGATAAAACATACAATATATACACTCATAAAACACTAGTAAATCATGATAAAACATACAATATATACACTCATAAAACACTAGTAAATCATTCTAAAACATACAATATATACACTCATAAAACACTAGTAAATCATTCTAAAACATACAATATATACACTCATAAAACACTAGTAAATCATTGTAAAACATACAATATATACACTCATAAAACACTAGTAAATCATTGTAAAACATACAATATATACACTCATAAAACACTAGTAAATCATTGTAAAACATACAATATATACACTCATAAAACACTAGTAAATCATTCTAAAACATACAATATATACACACATAAAACACTAGTAAATCATGATAAAACATACAATATATACACACATAAAACACTAG
>CM026396.1:26223183-26253185 GCA_014843695.1 Archivesica marissinica | reverse complement strand
ACTAGTATATATAATACTATCACTCCAACCCCTGTGTATATACATGTACAATACTAGTATATATAATACTATCACTCCTAACCCTGTGTATATACAATACTAGTATATATAATACTATCACGTCCTACCCATGTATATATACATGTACAATACTAGTATATATAATACTATCACACCCTACCCCTGTGTATATACATGTACAATACTAGTATATATAATACTATCACATCCTACCCCTGTGTATATATATGTACAATACTAGTATATATAATACTATCACGTCCTACCCCTGTGTATATACAATACTAGTATATATAATACTATCACGTCCTACCCCTGTGTATATACAATACAATACTAGTATATATAATACTATCACGTCCTACCCCTGTGTATATACAATACAATACTAGTATATATAATACTATCACATCCTACCCCTGTGTATATACATGTACAATACTAGTATATATAATACTATCACGTCCTACCCCTGTGTATATACATGTACAATACTAGTATATATAATACTATCACGTCCTACCCCTGTGTATATACATGTACAATACTAGTATATATAATACTATCACGTCCTACCCCTGTGTATATACATGTACAATACTAGTATATATAATACTATCACGTCCTACCCCTGTGTATATACTCAATACTATATATATAATACTATCACATCCTACCCTTGTGTATATACATGTACAATACTAGTATATATAATACTATCACTCCTACCCTGTGTATATACATGTACAATACTAGTATATATAATACTATCACGTCCTACCTGTGTATATATGTACAATACTAGTATATATAATACTATCACATCCTCACCCTGTGTATATACAATACTAGTATATATAATACTAACATGTCCTACCCCTGTGTATATACATGTACAATACTAGTATATATAATACTATCACGTCCTACCCCTGTGTATATACATGTACAATACTAGTATATATAATACTAACACGTCCTACCCCTGTGTATATACATGTACAATACTAGTATATATAATACTATCACGTCCTACCCCTGTGTATATACATGTACAATACTAGTATATATAATACTATCACGTCCTACCCCTGTGTATATACATGTACAATACTAGTATATATAATACTATCACGTCCTACCCCTGTGTATATACATGTACAATACTAGTATATATAATACTATCACGTCCTACCCCTGTGTATATACATGTACAATACTAGTATATATAATACTATCACGTCCTACCCCTGTGTATATACATGTACAATACTAGTATATATAATACTATCACTCCTACCCCTGTGTATATACATGTACAATACTAGTATATATAATACTATCACTCCTACCCCTGTGTATATACATATCACTACTATTAATAATACTATCACGTCCTACCCCTGTGTATATACATGTACAATACTAGTATATATAATACTATCACGTCCTACCCCTGTGTATATACATGTACAATACTAGTATATATAATACTATCACGTCCTACCCCTGTGTATATACATGTACAATACTAGTATATATAATACTATCACGTCCTACCCCTGTGTATATACATGTACAATACTAGTATATATAATACTATCACGTCCTACCCCTGTGTATATACATGTACAATACTAGTATATATAATACTATCACGTCCTACCCCTGTGTATATACATGTACAATACTAGTATATATAATACTATCACGTCCTACCCCTGTGTATAACATACAATACTAGTATATATAATACTAACACGTCCTACCCCTGTGTATATACATGTACAATACTAGTATATATAATACTATCACGTCCTACCCCTGTGTATATATAATACTAGTATATATAATACTATCACGTCCTACCCCTGTGTATATACATGTACAATACTAGTATATATAATACTATCACATCCTACCCCTGTGTATATACATGTACAATACTAGTATATATAATACTATCACGTCCTACCCCTGTGTATATACATGTACAATACTAGTATATATAATACTATCACGTCCTACCCCTGTGTATATACATGTACAATACTAGTATATATAATACTATCACGTCCTACCCCTGTGTATATACATGTACAATACTAGTATATATAATACTATCACGTCCTACCCCTGTGTATATACATGTACAATACTAGTATATATAATACTATCACGTCCTACCCCTGTGTATATACATGTACAATACTAGTATATATAATACTATCACGTCCTACCCCTGTGTATATACATGTACAATACTAGTATATATAATACTATCACGTCCTACCCCTGTGTATATACATGTACAATACTAGTATATATAATACTATCACGTCCTACCCCTGTGTATAAACATACAATACTAGTATATATAATACTATCACGTCCTACCCCTGTGTATATACATGTACAATACTAGTATATATAATACTATCACGTCCTACCCCTGTGTATATACAGTACAATACTAGTATATATAATACTATCACGTCCTACCCCTGTGTATATACATGTACAATACTAGTATATATAATACTATCACGTCCTACCCCTGTGTATATACATGTACAATACTAGTATATATAATACTATCACGTCCTACCCCTGTGTATATACATGTACAATACTAGTATATATAATACTATCACGTCCTACCCCTGTGTATATACAATACTAGTATATATAATACTATCACGTCCTACCCCTGTGTATATACAATACTAGTATATATAATACTATCACGTCCTACCCCTGTGTATATACAATACTAGTATATATAATACTATCACGTCCTACCCCTGTGTATATACAATACTAGTATATATAATACTATCACGTCCTACCCCTGTGTATAACATACTAGTATATATAATACTAACACGTCCTACCCCTGTGTATATACAATACTAGTATATATAATACTAACACGTCCTACCCCTGTGTATATACATGTACAATACTAGTATATATAATACTATCACGTCCTACCCCTGTGTATATACATGTACAATACTAGTATATATAATACTATCACGTCCTACCCCTGTGTATATACATGTACAATACTAGTATATATAATACTATCACGTCCTACCCCTGTGTATATACATGTACAATACTAGTATATATAATACTATCACGTCCTACCCCTGTGTATATACATGTACAATACTAGTATATATAATACTATCACGTCCTACCCCTGTGTATATACAATACTAGTATATATAATACTAACACGTCCTACCCCTGTGTATATACATGTACAATACTAGTATATATAATACTATCACGTCCTACCCCTGTGTATATACATATACAATACTAGTATATAATACTATCACGTCCTACCCCTGTGTATATACAATACTAGTATATATAATACTATCACGTCCTACCCCTGTGTATATACATATACAATACTAGTATATATAATACTATCACGTCCTACCCCTGTGTATATACAATACTAGTATATATAATACTATCACGTCCTACCCCTGTGTATATACATATACAATACTAGTATATATAATACTATCACGTCCTACCCCTGTGTATATACATGTACAATACTAGTATATATAATACTAACACGTCCTACCCCTGTGTATATACAATACTAGTATATATAATACTATCACGTCCTACCCCTGTGTATATACATATACAATACTAGTATATATAATACTATCACGTCCTACCCCTGTGTATATACATGTACAATACTAGTATATATAATACTATCACGTCCTACCCCTGTGTATATACAATACTAGTATATATAATACTATCACGTCCTACCCCTGTGTATATACATATACAATACTAGTATATATAATACTATCACGTCCTACCCCTGTGTATATACATGTACAATACTAGTATATATAATACTATCACGTCCTACCCCTGTGTATATACATGTACAATACTAGTATATATAATACTATCACGTCCTACCCCTGTGTATATACATGTACAATACTAGTATATATAATACTATCACGTCCTACCCCTGTGTATATACATGTACAATACTAGTATATATAATACTATCACGTCCTACCCCTGTGTATATACATGTACAATACTAGTATATATAATACTATCACGTCCTACCCCTGTGTATATACATGTACAATACTAGTATATATAATACTATCACGTCCTACCCCTGTGTATATATAATACTAGTATATATAATACTATCACGTCCTACCCCTGTGTATATAAATATACAATACTAGTATATATAATACTATCACGTCCTACCCCTGTGTATATACATATACAATACTAGTATATATAATACTAACACGTCCTACCCCTGTGTATATACATGTACAATACTAGTATATATAATACTAACACGTCCTACCCCTGTGTATATACAATACTAGTATATATAATACTAACACGTCCTACCCCTGTGTATATACATGTACAATACTAGTATATATAATACTAACACGTCCTACCCCTGTGTATATACAATACTAGTATATATAATACTATCACGTCCTACCCCTGTGTATATACATGTACAATACTAGTATATATAATACTATCACGTCCTACCCCTGTGTATATACATGTACAATACTAGTATATATAATACTATCACGTCCTACCCCTGTGTATATACATGTACAATACTAGTATATATAATACTATCACGTCCTACCCCTGTGTATATACATGTACAATACTAGTATATATAATACTATCACGTCCTACCCCTGTGTATATACATGTACAATACTAGTATATATAATACTATCACGTCCTACCCCTGTGTATATACATGTACAATACTAGTATATATAATACTATCACGTCCTACCCCTGTGTATATACATGTACAATACTAGTATATATAATACTATCACGTCCTACCCCTGTGTATATACATACTAGTATATATAATCACGTCCACCCCTGTGTATATACAATACTAGTATATATAATACTATCACGTCCTACCCCTGTGTATATACAATACTAGTATATATAATACTATCACGTCCTACCCCTGTGTATATACATGTACAATACTAGTATATATAATACTATCACGTCCTACCCCTGTGTATATACATGTACAATACTAGTATATATAATACTATCACGTCCTACCCCTGTGTATATACATGTACAATACTAGTATATATAATACTATCACGTCCTACCCCTGTGTATATACAATACTAGTATATATAATACTAACACGTCCTACCCCTGTGTATATACATGTACAATACTAGTATATATAATACTATCACGTCCTACCCCTGTGTATATACAATACTAGTATATATAATACTATCACGTCCTACCCCTGTGTATATACAATACTAGTATATATAATACTATCACGTCCTACCCCTGTGTATATACAATACTAGTATATATAATACTATCACGTCCTACCCCTGTGTATATACAATACTAGTATATATAATACTATCACGTCCTACCCCTGTGTATATACATGTACAATACTAGTATATATAATACTATCACGTCCTACCCCTGTGTATATACATGTACAATACTAGTATATATAATACTATCACGTCCTACCCCTGTGTATATACATGTACAATACTAGTATATATAATACTATCACGTCCTACCCCTGTGTATATACATGTACAATACTAGTATATATAATACTATCACGTCCTACCCCTGTGTATATACATGTACAATACTAGTATATATAATACTATCACGTCCTACCCCTGTGTATATACATGTACAATACTAGTATATATAATACTATCACGTCCTACCCCTGTGTATATACAATACTAGTATATATAATACTATCACGTCCTACCCCTGTGTATATACAATACTAGTATATATAATACTATCACGTCCTACCCCTGTGTATATACATGTACAATACTAGTATATATAATACTATCACGTCCTACCCCTGTGTATATACATGTACAATACTAGTATATATAATACTATCACGTCCTACCCCTGTGTATATACATGTACAATACTAGTATATATAATACTATCACGTCCTACCCCTGTGTATATACATGTACAATACTAGTATATATAATACTATCACGTCCTACCCCTGTGTATATACATGTACAATACTAGTATATATAATACTATCACGTCCTACCCCTGTGTATATACAATACTAGTATATATAATACTATCACGTCCTACCCCTGTGTATATACAATACTAGTATATATAATACTATCACGTCCTACCCCTGTGTATATACAATACTAGTATATATAATACTATCACGTCCTACCCCTGTGTATATGCAATACTAGTATATATAATACTATCACGTCCTACCCCTGTGTATATACAATACTAGTATATATAATACTATCACGTCCTACCCCTGTGTATATACAATACTAGTATATATAATACTAACACGTCCTACCCCTGTGTATATACATGTACAATACTAGTATATATAATACTATCACGTCCTACCCCTGTGTATATACATGTACAATACTAGTATATATAATACTATCACGTCCTACCCCTGTGTATATACATGTACAATACTAGTATATATAATACTATCACGTCCTACCCCTGTGTATATACATGTACAATACTAGTATATATAATACTATCACGTCCTACCCCTGTGTATATACATGTACAATACTAGTATATATAATACTATCACGTCCTACCCCTGTGTATATACATGTACAATACTAGTATATATAATACTATCACGTCCTACCCCTGTGTATATACATGTACAATACTAGTATATATAATACTATCACGTCCTACCCCTGTGTATATACAATACTAGTATATATAATACTATCACGTCCTACCCCTGTGTATATACAATACTAGTATATATAATACTATCACGTCCTACCCCTGTGTATATACATGTACAATACTAGTATATATAATACTATCACGTCCTACCCCTGTGTATATACATGTACAATACTAGTATATATAATACTATCACGTCCTACCCCTGTGTATATACATGTACAATACTAGTATATATAATACTATCACGTCCTACCCCTGTGTATATACAATACTAGTATATATAATACTATCACGTCCTACCCCTGTGTATATACAATACTAGTATATATAATACTATCACGTCCTACCCCTGTGTATATACATGTACAATACTAGTATATATAATACTATCACGTCCTACCCCTGTGTATATACATGTACAATACTAGTATATATAATACTATCACGTCCTACCCCTGTGTATATACATGTACAATACTAGTATATATAATACTATCACGTCCTACCCCTGTGTATATACATGTACAATACTAGTATATATAATACTATCACGTCCTACCCCTGTGTATATACATGTACAATACTAGTATATATAATACTATCACGTCCTACCCCTGTGTATATACAATACTAGTATATATAATACTATCACGTCCTACCCCTGTGTATATACAATACTAGTATATATAATACTATCACGTCCTACCCCTGTGTATATACATGTACAATACTAGTATATATAATACTATCACGTCCTACCCCTGTGTATATACATGTACAATACTAGTATATATAATACTATCACGTCCTACCCCTGTGTATATACATGTACAATACTAGTATATATAATACTATCACGTCCTACCCCTGTGTATATACATGTACAATACTAGTATATATAATACTATCACGTCCTACCCCTGTGTATATACAATACTAGTATATATAATACTATCACGTCCTACCCCTGTGTATATACAATACTAGTATATATAATACTATCACGTCCTACCCCTGTGTATATACATGTACAATACTAGTATATATAATACTATCACGTCCTACCCCTGTGTATATACAATACTAGTATATATAATACTATCACTCCTACCCCTGTGTATATACAATACTAGTATATATAATACTAACACGTCCTACCCCTGTGTATATACATACTAGTATATATAATAACACGTCCTACCCCTGTGTATATACATGTACAATACTAGTATATATAATACTATCACGTCCTACCCCTGTGTATATACATGTACAATACTAGTATATATAATACTATCACGTCCTACCCCTGTGTATATACATGTACAATACTAGTATATATAATACTATCACGTCCTACCCCTGTGTATATACATGTACAATACTAGTATATATAATACTATCACGTCCTACCCCTGTGTATATACATGTACAATACTAGTATATATAATACTATCACGTCCTACCCCTGTGTATATACATGTACAATACTAGTATATATAATACTATCACGTCCTACCCCTGTGTATATACAATACTAGTATATATAATACTATCACGTCCTACCCCTGTGTATATACAATACTAGTATATATAATACTAACACGTCCTACCCCTGTGTATATACATGTACAATACTAGTATATATAATACTATCACGTCCTACCCCTGTGTATATACATGTACAATACTAGTATATATAATACTATCACGTCCTACCCCTGTGTATATACATGTACAATACTAGTATATATAATACTATCACGTCCTACCCCTGTGTATACATGTACAATACTAGTATATATAATACTATCACGTCCTACCCCTGTGTATATACATGTACATACTAGTATATATAATACTATCACGTCCTACCCCTGTGTATATACAATACTAGTATATATAATACTATCACGTCCTACCCCTGTGTATATACATGTACAATACTAGTATATATAATACTATCACGTCCTACCCCTGTGTATATACATGTACAATACTAGTATATATAATACTATCACGTCCTACCCCTGTGTATATACATATACAATACTAGTATATATAATACTAACACGTCCTACCCCTGTGTATATACAATACTAGTATATATAATACTAACACGTCCTACCCCTGTGTATATACATGTACAATACTAGTATATATAATACTAACACGTCCTACCCCTGTGTATATACAATACTAGTATATATAATACTATCACGTCCTACCCCTGTGTATATGCAATACTAGTATATATAATACTATCACGTCCTACCCCTGTGTATATACATGTACAATACTAGTATATATAATACTATCACGTCCTACCCCTGTGTATATACATGTACAATACTAGTATATATAATACTATCACGTCCTACCCCTGTGTATATACATGTACAATACTAGTATATATAATACTATCACGTCCTACCCCTGTGTATATACATGTACAATACTAGTATATATAATACTATCACGTCCTACCCCTGTGTATATACATGTACAATACTAGTATATATAATACTATCACGTCCTACCCCTGTGTATATACAATACTAGTATATATAATACTATCACGTCCTACCCCTGTGTATATACAATACTAGTATATATAATACTAACACATCCTACCCCTGTGCATATACATGTACAATACTAGTATATATAATACTATCACGTCCTACCCCTGTGTATATACATATACAATACTAGTATATAATACTATCACGTCCTACCCCTGTGTATATACAATACTAGTATATATAATACTATCACGTCCTACCCCTGTGTATATACAATACTAGTATATATAATACTATCACGTCCTACCCCTGTGTATATACAATACTAGTATATATAATACTATCACGTCCTACCCCTGTGTATATACATATACAATACTAGTATATATAATACTATCACGTCCTACCCCTGTGTATATACATATACAATACTAGTATATATAATACTAACACGTCCTACCCCTGTGTATATACAATACTAGTATATATAATACTATCACGTCCTACCCCTGTGTATATACATATACAATACTAGTATATATAATACTATCACGTCCTACCCCTGTGTATATACATGTACAATACTAGTATATATAATACTATCACGTCCTACCCCTGTGTATATATATACATGTACAATACTAGTATATATAATACTATCACGTCCTACCCCTGTGTATATACATGTACAATACTAGTATATATAATACTATCACGTCCTACCCCTGTGTATATACATGTACAATACTAGTATATATAATACTATCACGTCCTACCCCTGTGTATATACATGTACAATACTAGTATATATAATACTATCACGTCCTACCCCTGTGTATATACATGTACAATACTAGTATATATAATACTATCACGTCCTACCCCTGTGTATATATAATACTAGTATATATAATACTATCACATCCTACCCCTGTGTATATACAATACTAGTATATATAATACTATCACGTCCTACCCCTGTGTATATAAATATACAATACTAGTATATATAATACTATCACGTCCCACCCCTGTGTATATACATATACAATACTAGTATATATAATACTAACACGTCCTACCCCTGTGTATATACATGTACAATACTAGTATATATAATACTAACACGTCCTACCCCTGTGTATATACAATACTAGTATATATAATACTAACACGTCCTACCCCTGTGTATATACATGTACAATACTAGTATATATAATACTAACACATCCTACCCCTGTGTATATACAATACTAGTATATATAATACTATCACGTCCTACCCCTGTGTATATACATGTACAATACTAGTATATATAATACTATCACGTCCTACCCCTGTGTATATACATGTACAATACTAGTATATATAATACTAACACGTCCTACCCCTGTGTATATACATGTACAATACTAATATATATAATACTATCACGTCCTACCCCTGTGTATATACATGTACAATACTAGTATATATAATACTATCACGTCCTACCCCTGTGTATATACATGTACAATACTAGTATATATAATACTATCACGTCCTACCCCTGTGTATATACATGTACAATACTAGTATATATAATACTATCACGTCCTACCCCTGTGTATATACATGTACAATACTAGTATATATAATACTATCACGTCCTACCCCTGTGTATATACATGTACAATACTAGTATATATAATACTATCACGTCCTACCCCTGTGTATATACATGTACAATACTAGTATATATAATACTATCACGTCCTACCCCTGTGTATATACATGTACAATACTAGTATATATAATACTATCACGTCCTACCCCTGTGTATATACATGTACAATACTAGTATATATAATACTATCACGTCCTACCCCTGTGTATATACATGTACAATACTAGTATATATAATACTATCAGGTCCTACCCCTGCGTATATACATGTACAATACTAGTATATATAATTCTATCAGGTCCTACCACTGTGTATACAATACTAGTATATATAATACTATCACGTCCTACCCCTGTGCATATACATGTACAATACTAGTATATATAATACTATCACGTCCTACCCCTGTGTATATACATGTACAATACTAGTATATAATACTATCACGTCCTACCCCTGTGTATATACATGTACAATACTAGTATATAATACTATCACGTCCTACCCCTGTGTATATACATGTACAATACTAGTATATATAATACTATCACGTCTTACCCCTGTGTATATACAATACTAGTATATATAATACTAACACGTCCTACCCCTGTGCATATACATGTACAATACTAGTATATATAATACTATCACGTCCTACCCCTGTGTATATACATGTACAATACTAGTATATATAATACTAACATGTCCTACCCCTGTGTATATATAATACTGTATGTTATTTCAGGTCGTGTGAAGGAGTAGAATATATCCCAACCGTGGCCAAAGGAATACTGAAAGGACAAGAAAAGCAACAAACCCAGACGGCCGTGGAGAAGGTGAAGAAAGAGCTGCTTCAGTTGAAGGCTAGACGAGAGAATAACCTGCGTCTGGTGGATAAACAACGTGACGGTATGCTGAACGACGTCCAGACGTTGAAGAAAAGCATCATAACTAGGGTTGAAGAACTGGAAAAGACGTCTAATAAACAAGTATTGCTTAAACATAAAGAGATAGCAGATGGCATAAACAGTGACATTACCTCCCTTGAGGACATTCTAAAGACCCTACAGGTTACACTTGACAATATAAAACAGTTCAAGACTGTCAACGAGGCCCAACTCTTTGTGCATATTAAGCACGGTAATGCTCAAGCATCAAAGAGTAACTACTTTATCAATCAAGTTGAGAGTAAGCAAGCTTTAACCATTGTGTATGAATTAGATACAGGCATTGAGTCTTGTTTACATGGTATGAAATCCTTGATTACTCTCATTGATGATACGGTCCATCCTTACATTGCTTCCCCTCTCAGTGAGTACAGCACCAAGGTAAAACCTGATAAACAGGTGCCTTACATTCGTGGTGTATGTGTGTTAGACAACAATCAGACTATCATTACAGACTATAACAATGACAGACTGAAACGACTGGATAGTACATTCAAGGTTACTGACTGGGTTGACATACTGGGTGGTCCGTGGGGAATATGTAAAACTGGTCCCACTGAGCTAGCTGTTACTCTTCCTGGTGCTGGGAAAGTTCAGTTTATATCTGTGGGCAGATCATTGTCACTGACACGCTCATTCAGTGTAGGTAAGTGGTGTATGGGTATATGTCACAGTCAGGGTGAGTTATACGTTTGTTGTAGTGTGGATGATGAGCATGATGTTAGAGTTTATGATATGTCCGGTTCCAAGCTGCGTGTAATCATGAAGCAGCAGCGGTGCAGTATTTCCTCACAGAATATAACTGTGAGCAGGAACAACTCACTACTGTACATTACTGCCTGGGATACAGGGGTTATAGTTATAGACAAACAAGGTAACACACAGACAGTTATCACGGATCCCCGGTTAGAGGGGGTGTACGATGTTACTGTAGATGACCGAGATCAACTGTTTGTATGTGGATTTGCCTCCCACAATGTTATCCAGACTGACAGCCGGGGCAACGTCTTACAGGAACTACTGACACAAACTGACGGGATACCAAACCCTAGAACGGTAACCTACCTACCAAATCCACCCAGGATTATGGTTACACAAGATCATTGTGATAAGATCAAAATATTCAGATTGAGATGAATCGTTAATTTACAGTCACATCGAAATATGCATGTATAATCACAGGATGTATATGTACGAACATTAGACATGTATATATGTGCGAGCATTAGACATATATATGTGCGAACATTAGACATGTATATATGTGCGAGCATTATACATGTACGAGCATTAGACATATATATGTGCGAACATTAGTCATGTATATATGTGCGAGCGTTATACATGTACGAGCATTAGACATATATATGTGCGAACATTAGACATGAATATATGTGCGAGTATTATACATGTACGAGCATTAGACATATATATGTGCGAACATTAGACATGTATATATGTGCTAGCATTATACATGTACGAGCATTAGACATATATATGTGCGAACATTAGACATGAATATATGTGCTAGCATTATACATGTACGAGCATTAGACATATATATGTACGAACATTAGACATGTATATATATGCGAGCATTATACATGTACGAGCATTAGACATGTGTATATACTAGCATTAGACATGTATATGTACCAGCATTAGACATGTATATGTACCAGCATTAGACATGTATATAAACCAGCTTAGACATGTGTATATACTAGCATTAGGCATGTATATGTACAAGCATTAGACATGTACCAGCATTAGACATCTACAAGCATTAGACATGTATATGTAAGAGCATTAGACATGTATATGTACAAGCATTAGACATATATATGTAAGAGCATTAGACATGTATATGTACGAGCATTAGACATGTACCAGCATTAGACATGTATATGTACTAGCATTAGACATGTATATGTACCAGCAATAGACATGTATATGTACCAGCATTAGACATGTATATAAACCAGCTTAGACATGTGTATATACTAGCATTAGGCATGTATATGTACAAGCATTAGACATGTACCAGCATTAGACATCTACAAGCATTAGACATGTATATGTACCAGCATTAGACATGTATATGTACGAGCATTAGACATGTACCAGCATTAGACATGTATATGTACTAGCATTAGACATGTATATGTAAGAGCATTAGACATGTATATGTACGAGCATTAGACATGTACCAGCATTAGACATGTATATGTACCGGCATTAGACATGTATATAAACCAGCTTAGACATGTGTATATACTAGCATTAGACATGTATATGTACCAGCATTAGACATGTATATGTACGAGCATTAGACATGTACCAGCATTAGACATGTATATGTACTAGCATTAGACATGTATATGTAAGAGCATTAGACATGTATATGTAAGAACATTAGACATGTATATGTACTACTACAGTACTAGCATTAGACATGTATATGTACCAGCATTAGACATGTATATGTACTAGCATTAGACATGTATATGTACCAGCAATAGACATGTATATGTACCAGCATTAGACATGTATATGTACCAGCATTAGACATGTATATGTACCAGCATTAGACATGTATATGTAAGAGCATTAGACATGTATATGTACGAGCATTAGACATGTACCAGCATTAGACATGTATATGTACCGGCATTAGACATGTATATGTACAAGCATTAGACATGTATATGTACAAGCATTAGACATGTATATGTACTAGCATTAGACATGTATATGTACAAGCATTAGACATGTATATGTACTAGCATTAGACATGTATATGTACAAGCATTAGACATGTATATGTAAGAGCATTAGACATGTATATGTACGAGCATTAGACATGTACAAGCATTAGACATGTACCAGCATTAGACATGTATATGTACCAGCATTAGACATGTATATGTACAAGCATTAGACATGTACCAGCATTAGACATGTATATGTACCAGCATTAGACATGTATATGTACCAGCATTAGACATGTACCAGCATTAGACATGTATATGTACCAGCATTAGACATGTATATGTACCAGCATTAGACATGTATATGTACAAGCATTAGACATGTATATGTAAGAGCATTAGACATGTATATGTATGAGCATTAGACATGTACCAGCATTAGACATGTATATGCACCAGCATTAGACATGTATATGTACCAGCATTAGACCTGTACCCACATTAGACATGTATATGTACTAGCATTAGACATGTATATGTCCCAGCATTAGACATGTATATGTACCAGCATTAGACATGTATATGTACCAGCATTAGACATGTATATGTACCAGCATTATACATGTACCAGCATTAGACATGTATATGTACTAGCATTAGACATGTATATGTACCAGCATTAGACATGTATATGTACCAGCATTAGACATGTACCAGCATTAGACATGTATATGTACCAGCATTAGACATGTATATGTACCAGCATTAGACATGTATATGTACCAGCATTATACATGTATATGTACCAGCATTAGACATGTATATGTACCAGCATTAGACATGTATATGTACCAGCATTAGACATGTATATATACACGAGCATTAGACATGTATATGTACCAGCATTAGACATGTATATGTACTAGCATTAGACATGTATATATACACGAGCATTAGACATGTATATGTACCAGCATTAGACATGTATATGTACTAGCATTAGACATGTATATGTAAGAGCATTAGACATGTATATGTACGAGCATTAGACATGTATATGTACGAGCATTAGACATGTATATGTACCAGCATTAGACATGTATATGTACCAGCATTAGACATGTATATGTACTAGCATTAGACATGTATATGTACTAGCATTAGACATGTATATGTACGAGCATTAGACATGTATATGTACCAGCATTAGACATGTATATATGTACGAGCATTAGACATGTATATGTACGAGCATTAGACATGTATATGTACTAGCATTAGACATGTATATGTACGAGCATTAGACATGTATATGTACGAGCATTAGACATGTATATGTACGAGCATTAGACATGTATATGTACTAGCATTAGACATGTATATGTACGAGCATTAGACATGTATATGTACGAGCATTAGACATGTATATGTACTAGCATTAGACATGTATATGTACAAGCATTAGACATGTATATGTACTAGCATTAGACATGTATATGTACGAGCATTAGACATGTATATGTACCAGCATTAGACATGTATATGTACAAGCATTAGACATGTATATGTACGAGCATTAGACATGTATATGTACGAGCATTAGACATGTATATGTACGAGCATTAGACATGTATATGTACAAGCATTAGACATGTATATGTACGAGCATTAGACATGTATATGTACTAGCATTAGACATGTATATGTACGAGCATTAGACATGTATATGTACTAGCATTAGACATGTATATGTACGAGCATTAGACATGTATATGTACTAGCATTAGACATGTATATGTACAAGCATTAGACCTGTACCAGCATTAGACATGTATATGTACTAGCATTAGACATGTATATGTACCAGCATTAGACATGTATATATGTACCAGCATTAGACATGTATATGTACGAGCATTAGACATGTATATGTACGAGCATTAGACATGTATATGTAATATCATTTGACATGTATATGTACTAGCATTAGACATGTATATGTACGAGCATTAGACATGTATATATACACGAGCATTAGACATGTATATGTACCAGCATTAGACATGTATATGTACGAGCATTAGAAATGTATATATACACGAGCATTAGACATGTATATGTACAAGCATTAGACATGTATATGTACTAGCATTAGACATGTATATATACACAAGCATTAGACATGTATATGTACGAGCATTAGACATGTATATATACTAGCATTTGACATGTATATGTAAGAGCATTAGACATGTATATGTACCAGCATTAGACAGGTATATGTACGAGCATTTGACATGTATATGTACTAGCATTTGACATGTATATGTACTAGCATTAGACATGTATATGTACGAGCATTAGACATGTATATGTATGAGCATTAGACATGTACCAGCATTAGACATGTATATGTACCAGCATTAGACATGTATATGTACCAGCATTATACATGTATATGTACAAGCATTAGACATGTATATGTAAGAGCATTAGACATGTATATGTACGAGCATTAGACATGTACCAGCATTAGACATGTATATGTACTAGCATTAGACATGTATATGTACCAGCATTAGACCTGTACCAGCATTAGACATGTATATGTACTAGCATTAGACATGTATATGTACGAGCATTAGACATGTATATGTAAGAGCATTAGACATGTATATGTACCAGCATTAGACATGTATATGTACCAGCAGTAGACATGTATATGTACCAGCATTAGACATGTATATGTACAAGCATTAGACATGTATATGTAAGAGCATTAGACATGTATATGTACCAGCATTAGACATGTACTAGCATTAGACATGTATATGTACCAGCATTAGACATGTATATGTACCAGCATTATACATGTATATGTACCAGCATTAGACATGTATATGTACAAGCATTAGACATGTATATGTAAGAGCATTAGACATGTATATGTACGAGCATTAGACATGTACCAGCATTAGACCTGTATATGTACTAGCATTAGACATGTATATGTACGAGCATTAGACATGTATATGTAATATCATTTGACATGTATATGTACTAGCATTAGACATGTATATGTACGAGCATTAGACATGTATATGTAATATCATTTGACATGTATATGTACTAGCATTAGACATGTATATGTACTAGCATTAGACATGTATATGTACTAGCATTAGACATGTATATGTACAAGCATTAGACATGTATATGTACCAGCATTAGACCTGTACCAGCATTAGACATGTATATGTACTAGCATTAGACATGTATATGTACGAGCATTAGACATGTATATGTACCAGCATTAGACATGTATATATGTACCAGCATTAGACATGTATATGTACGATCATTAGACATGTATATGTACCAGCATTAGACATGTATATGTACGAGCATTAGACATGTATATGTAATATCATTTGACATGTATATGTACTAGCATTAGACATGTATATGTACGAGCATTAGACATGTATATATACACGAGCATTAGACATGTATATGTACCAGCATTAGACATGTATATGTACGAGCATTAGACATGTATATATACACGAGCATTAGACATGTATATGTACAAGCATTAGACATGTATATGTACTAGCATTAGACATGTATATATACACGAGCATTAGACATGTATATGTACCAGCATTAGACATGTATATGTACGAGCATTAGACATGTATATATACACGAGCATTAGACATGTATATGTACAAGCATTAGACATGTATATGTACTAGCATTAGACATGTATATATACACGAGCATTAGACATGAATATGTACAAGCATTAGACATGTATATGTACTAGCATTTGACATGTATATGTAAGAGCATTAGACATGTATATATGTGCGAGCATTAGACATGTATATGTACGAACATTAGACATGTATATGTACGAGCATTAGACATGTATATGTACCAGCATTAGACATGTATATATGTGCGAGCATTAGACATGTATATGTACGAGCATTAGACATGTATATGTACCAGCATTAGACATGTATATGTACCAGCATTAGACATGTATATGTACAAGCATTAGACATGTATATGTACGAGCATTAGACATGTATATATACACGAGCATTAGACATGTATATATACTAGCATTTGACATGTATATGTAAGAGCATTAGACATGTATATGTACCAGCATTAGACATGTATATGTACGAGCATTAGACATGTATATATACACGAGCATTAGACATGTATATGTACAAGCATTAGACATGTATATGTACTAGCATTAGACATGTATATATACACGAGCATTAGACATGTATATGTACCAGCATTAGACATGTATATGTACGAGCATTAGACATGTATATATACACGAGCATTAGACATGTATATGTACAAGCATTAGACATGTATATGTACTAGCATTAGACATGTATATATACACGAGCATTAGACATGTATATGTACAAGCATTAGACATGTATATGTACTAGCATTTGACATGTATATGTAAGAGCATTAGACATGTATATATGTGCGAGCATTAGACATGTATATGTACGAACATTAGACATGTATATGTACGAGCATTAGACATGTATATGTACGAGCATTTGACATGTATATGTACTAGCATTTGACATGTATATGTACTAGCATTAGACATGTATATGTACGAGCATTAGACATGTATATGTACCAGCATTAGACATGTATATATGTGCGAGCATTAGACATGTATATGTACGAGCATTAGACATGTATATGTACTAGCATTAGACATGTATATGTAAGAGCATTAGACATGTATATATGTGCGAGCATTAGACATGTATATGTACGAACATTAGACATGTATATGTACTAGCATTAGACATGTATATGTACGAGCATTAGACATGTATATGTACGAGCATTTGACATGTATATGTACTAGCATTTGACATGTATATGTACAAGCATTAGACATGTATATGTACTAGCATTAGACATGTATATGTACGAGCATTAGACATGTATATGTACCAGCATTAGACATGTATATGTACAAGCATTAGACATGTATATGTACGAGCATTAGACATGTATATGTACGAGCATTAGACATGTATATGTACGAGCATTAGACATGTATATGTACAAGCATTATACATGTATATGTACGAGCATTAGACATGTATATGTACTAGCATTAGACATGTATATGTACGAGCATTAGACATGTATATGTACTAGCATTAGACATGTATATGTACGAGCATTAGACATGTATATGTATATGTACGAGCATTAGACATGTATATGTACAAGCATTAGACGTGTATATGTACAAGCATTAGACACGTATATGTATGAGCATTAGACATGTATATGTACCAGCATTAGACATGTATATGTACAAGCATTAGACATGTATATGTACCAACATTAGACATATATATGTACCAGCATTAGACATGTATATGTAAGAGCATTATACATGTATATGTACGAGCATTAGACATGTATATGTACCAGCATTATACATGTATGTGTACCAGCATTATACATGTATATGTACTAGCATACATAGCATTAGGAGGCAGAGTACATGTTGACATGTGAAAACAATGGTCCAGACATACAGTATATCTGAGTATATCTCCTGTATGTAGCTATAGACGTATGTCCAGACGTACAGTATATCTCCTGTATATAGCTATAGACGTATGTCCAGGTGTACAGTATATCTCCTGTATGTAGCTATTGATGTATGTCCTGACGTATGTCCAGGCGTACAGTATATCTCCTGCATATAGCTATAGACGTATGCCCAGACGTACAGTATATCTCCTGTATATAGCTATAGACGTATGTCCAGGCGTACACTATATCTCCTGTATATAGCTATAGACGTATGTCCAGGCATACAGTATATCTCCTGTATATAGCTATAGACGTATGTCCAGACGTACAGTATATCTCCTGTATATAGCTATAGACGTATGTCCAGGCGTACAGTATATCTCCTGTATATAGCTATAGACGTATGTCCAGGCGTACAGTATATCTTCTGTATATAGCTATAGACGTATGCCCAGACGTACAGTATATCTCCTGTATATAGCTATAGACGTATGTCCAGACGTACAGTATATCTCCTGTATATAGCTATAGACGTATGCCCAGACGTACAGTATATCTCCTGTATATAGCTATAGACGTATGTCCACACGTACAGTATATCTCCTGTATATAGCTATAGACGTATGCCCAGACGTACAGTATATCTCCTGTATATAGCTATAGACGTATGCCCAGACGTACAGTATATCTCCTGTATATAGCTATAGACGTATGTCCAGACGTACAGTATATCTCCTGTATATAGCTATAGACGTATGTCCACACGTACAGTATATCTCCTGTATATAGCTATAGACGTATGTCCACACGTACAGTATATCTCCTGTATATAGCTATAGACGTATGCCCAGACGTACAGTATATCTCCTGTATATAGCTATAGACGTATGTCCACACGTACAGTATATCTCCTGTATATAGCTATAGACGTATGTCCACACGTACAGTATATCTCCTGTATATAGCTATAGACGTATGTCCAGACGTACAGTATATCTCCTGTATATAGCTATAGACGTATGTCCAGGCGTACAGTATATCTCCTGCATATAGCTATAGACGTATGTCCAGACGTACAGTATATCTCCTGTATATAGCTATAGACGTATGTCCAGGCATACAGTATATCTCCTGTATATAGCTATGGACGTATGTCCAGACGTACAGTATATCTCCTGTATATAGCTATAGACGTATGTCCAGACGTACAGTATATCTCCTGTATATAGCTATAGACGTATGTCCACACGTACAGTATATCTCCTGTATGTAGCTATAGACGTATGTCCAGGCGTACAGTATATCTCCTGTATATAGCTATAGACGTATGTCCAGACGTACAGTATATCTCCTGTATATAGCTATAGACGTATGTCCAGACGTACAGTATATCTCTGTATTAGCTATAGACGTATGTCCAGACGTACAGTATATCTCCTGTATGTAGCTATAGACGTATGTCCAGACGTACAGTATATCTCCTGTATGTAGCTATAGACGTATGTCCAGACGTACAGTATATCTCCTGTATGTAGCTATAGACGTATGTCCAGACGTACAGTATATCTCCTGTATGTAGCTATAGACGTATGTCCAGACGTACAGTATATCTCCTGTATGTAGCTATAGACGTATGTCCAGACGTACAGTATATCTCCTGTATGTAGCTATAGACGTATGTCCAGACGTACAGTATATCTCCTGTATGTAGCTATAGACGTATGTCCAGACGTACAGTATATCTCCTGTATGTAGCTATAGACGTATGTCCAGACGTACAGTATATCTCCTGTATGTAGCTATAGACGTATGTCCAGACGTACAGTATATCTCCTGTATATAGCTATAGACGTATGTCCAGGCATACAGTATATCTCCTGTATGTAGCTATAGACGTATGTCCAGACGTACAGTATATCTCCTGTATGTAGCTATAGACGTATGTCCAGACGTACAGTATATCTCCTGTATATAGCTATAGACGTATGTCCAGACGTACAGTATATCTCCTGTATGTAGCTATAGACGTATGTCCAGACGTACAGTATATCTCTGTATGTAGCTATAGACGTATGTCCAGACGTACAGTATATCTCCTGTATATAGCTATAGACGTATGTCCAGACGTACAGTATATCTCCTGTATATAGCTATAGACGTATGTCCAGGCGTACAGTATATCTCCTGTATATAGCTATAGATTATGTCCAGGCGTACAGTATATCTCCTGTATATAGCTATAGACGTATGTCCAGGTGTACAGTATATCTCCTGTATGTAGCTATAGACGTATGTCCAGACATACGGTATATCTCCTGTATATAGCTATTGACGTATGTCCAGGCGTACAGTATATCTCCTGTATATAGCTATAGACATATGTCCAGGCGTACAGTATATCTCCTGTATATAGCTATAGACGTATGTCCAGGCGTACAGTATATCTCCTGTATATAGCTATAGACGTATGCCCAGACGTACAGTATATCTCCTGTATATAGATATAGACTTATGTCCAGACGTACAGTATATCTCCTGTATATAGCTATAGACGTATGTCCAGGCGTACATTATATCTCCTGTATATAGCCATTACTGGCATATGCATTCATGCACACTCGAAGTTACGGACATGCTTTCGTGCACACTCGAAGTTACGGGCATGCTCTCGTGTGCACTCGAAGTTACGGGCATGCTCTCGTATGCACTCGAAGTTACGGGCATGCTCTCGTGCACACTCGAAGTTACTGGCATGCTCTCGTATGCACTCGAAGTTACGGGCATGCTCTCGTATGCACTCGAAGTTACGGGCATGCTCTCGTATGCACTCGAAGTTACGGGCATGCTCTCGTGTGCACTCGAAGTTACGGGCATGCTCTCGTGTGCAATCAAAGTTACGGGCATGCTCTCGTGTGCACACGAAGTTACGGGCATGCTCTCGTGTGCACTCGAAGTTACGGGCATGCTCTCGTGTGCACTCGAAGTTACGGGCATGCTCTCGTGTGCACTCGAAGTTACGGGCATGCTCTCGTGTGCACACGAAGTTACGGACATGCTCTCGTGTGCACACGAAGTTACGGACATGCTCTCGTGTGCACACGAAGTTACGGACATGCTCTCGTGTGCACACGAAGTTACGGGCATGCTCTCGTGTGCACACGAAGTTACGGACATGCTCTCGTGTGCACACGAAGTTACGGGCATGCGCATTTGCAATGTTGCCGGCAGCATTTGTTTGATATTCTCTAAATATAATCCTATATGCTAACTGTTAACATGTCCAATGTAGTTCATACACGGATGGAAACTATTGACCCTCGATTCATTACTGAAGGAATACACACTTCACATGTGCGCAATTTTAAAATTCTTCCAACAATGTGATCGAGATGAGTTTCAAACCTTGCCAAATAAACATTGAATAGAGTACACAGTTTGGGCGGGCACGTTTAGCAAATTATCCCCTGTAGGTCGTGTTTGCGTTCATTGACCTCTAAAACAGCATGTGTGTTATGTGTTTTACGTTTATTTACCATTGCCGGTTGCCCATATGAGCGACATCTCCTGAAGAGATTAGTCATTTTAGATTGTTGGAGGATAGTGCATGTATCGTATCATGTACGTATACAGTCAAACCTGTCTTAAGCAGCCAGCCAAAGGAATCACAGAAAGCAGCTGCTTAGCACAGGTTGCTGTTTAATAGAAGTCAAATGTATAACAATGTAGCATATTGGGAATGTGAAAAATGGCTGCTTAATAGAGGTGACCACTAACACAGGTTTGATTGTACTGCTTTTTGTATGTGTGTTTCTGGATGGACATCAACGTCAGATAATGTGCTATCCGTGACGTCAGGAATAACATGTTCCATAGCTTTATCCAATTTAATATCGATATCTACAGATGATGTGCTATCCGTGACGTCAGGAATAACATGTTCCATAGCTTTATCCAATTTAATATCGATATCTACAGATAATATACTATCCGTGACGTCAGGAATAACATGTTCCATAGCTTTATCCAATTTAATATCGATATCTACAGATGATATACTATCCGTGACGTCAGGAATAACATGTTCCATAGCTTTATCCAATTTAATATCGATATCTACAGATGATGTGCTATCCGTGACGTCAGGAATAACATGTTCCATAGCTTTATCCAATTTAATATCGATATCTACAGATAATATACTATCCGTGACGTCAGGAATAACATGTTCCATAGCTTTATCCAATTTAATATCGATATCTACAGATAATATACTATCCGTGACGTCAGGAATAACATGTTCCATAGCTTTATCCAATTTAATATCGATATCTACAGATAATATACTATCCGTGACGTCAGGAATAACATGTTCCATAGCTTTATCCAATTTAATATCGATATCTACAGATAATATACTATCCGTGACGTCATGAATAACATGTTCCATAGCTTTATCCAATTTAATATCGATATCTACAGATGATGTGCTATCCGTGACGTCATGAATAACATGTTCCATAGCTTTATCCAATTTAATATCGATATCTACAGTTAATATACTATCCGTGACGTCATGAATAACATGTTCCATAGCTTTATCCAATTTAATATCGATATCTACAGATGTAAACATCCTTAGGATTATAAAAACAATACATATTTCTTAAAAGAGAAAGAGTTGCAAGGTTTACACTATACATTATATTAACATCTCAATTTTAAAAATTTCTTCGGAGGGACTATTTTTGCGTGACTGATCACATTTATTTTTCCATTGTAGAGCTAAATGAACATAGGTATTTTCAATAAGTGATGCCATTACATGTATTATTCAGGGCTCATTCTAGAGGGCGATTTGGGCGAAATAGTCGCCCTAGGGATCCTGATTTCGCCCCCTGGGGGCCCTGCCCTCACTTCTTCCTAAAAAATAAAAATAAACCAAATTTGTTTGGCAATTTTCATACAAAATGTTGCTACACCTAGCCCATTATAGAGCACGCCTTCTATTCAGCTGTTGTATTTAATGGTCATACTGTGTATTTTAAGCTTATTTTTGTTGAAATTTAGTAAATAACACCATTTAAGGACGCGATCGTGTGCTTTCTCACTTCTCCCAAACATTCTGACCTAGAACGAGTCCTGATTATATTGTCACACCTATAATTAGTTTTACTGCTTTTAACATTTAAATAAATTTTAGCTTTTCTGCATCGTCTTCGTCTACTTTGAATGTACCATCATCACCCATGCATATCTTGTAAGTGTACACAGACGCTTGGGGTCTACTTTGAATGTACCATCATCACCCATGCATATCTTGTAAGTGTACACACAGACGCTTGGGGTCTACTTTGAATGTACCATCATCATCCATGCATATCTTGTAAGTGTACACAGACGCTTGGGGTCTACTTTGAATGTAACATCATCACCCATGCATATCTTGTAAGTGTACACACAGACGCTTGAGGTCTGGGCAAATGTGTGCGGGTTCAAAACCACAAAGCAAAAAACCTTCTTTTTTTTTAATGGTCACTATTAACACATTCCAAGCAAGATTAAAAATGACACCCCGTCACTATTAACACATTACAAGCAAGTTTAAAAATGACACCACGTCACTATTAACACATTACAAGCAAGTTTAAAAATTACACCACGTCACTATTAACACATTACAAGCAAGTTTAAAAATGACACCACGTCACTATTAACACATTACAAGCAAGTTTAAAAATGACACCACGTCACTATTAACACATTACAAGCAAGTTTAAAAATGACACCACGTCACTATTAACACATTACAAGCAAGTTTAAAAATGACACCCCGTCACTATTAACACATTACAAGCAAGTTTAAAAATGACACCACGTCACTATTAACACATTCCAAGCAAGTTTAAAAATGACACCACGTCACTATTAAGCTATTCCAAGCAAGTTTAAAAATGACACCCCATCACTATTAACACATTCCAAGCAAGTTTAAAAATGACACCACGTCACTATTAACACATTCCAAGCAAGTTTTAAAATGACACCACATCACTATTAACACATTCCAAGCAAGTTTAAAAATGACACCCCGTCACTATTAACACATTCCAAGCAAGTTTAAAAATGACACCATGTCACTATTAAAAACCAAAAACATTCATGTCTCTTTTTTAATTTTGAGCCAGCAAACATTTGTCCAGAACCCAAGCGTCTGTTATTTAGGGGCTTTGCAATCTGAATTGGTTATATGTTATATTTCGGGTTTTACGCCCGCATCAGCACCATTTTGGGCTATATCGCCGGCGGGCAGTTTACCTAGCAACACCTTTCCTGGGCAGGCTCCAGCGGTTAACCAGTACTTGTGTGCACCAACCTCCGTAAGAAACTGCCAACTTTTTCATATAAATGAGACACGGCCTGAGCGGGGCTCGAACCCGTGACCATCAGTGATGATAGGTTACAGTGGTATACAAGTCAGCGACCTTAACCACTCGACCACAGGGGCGGACCATCAGTGATGATAGGTTACAGTGGTATACAAGTCAGCGACCTTAACCACTCGACCACGGAGGCGGACCATCAGTGATGATAGGTTACAGTGGTATACAAGTCAGCGACCGTAACCACTCGACCACGGAGGCGGACATTAACTCTTTCAGCGCCGAATAAATTCAGAGCATGTGCAAACAACATAGATCCAGATCAGCCGCGGCGTAACGCCGTGTCTGATCAGGATCTATGTTGTTTGCTATTCGGACAGGTGCTTCAGCTACACTGTCTGAAGAGCAATCAGCATATAGCCTGATCAAACGGCATGTTCTGTTCTATCCGATAGGGTTCTCTACTTTTTTACAAAGTCGCTTTTATGCGACATTGGCGGTGAAAGAGTTAATCTGAATTGGACGAGGGTACATATATAACATTTGTAACGAACAAATAACGCTCAATATAAAAGTGCACACTTTTTATGGTGTCAGTATATTTTCGTGCCATATTTGTTTGATATTCTTTGAATAATTTATATAAATATAAGTAATGAAGTGCGGGTTAATAGTTTTCATCGCGGTATGAACTACATTGGGCGTGCTTACGCTTGCCTGGGGGGGGGGGGCTTTGGGAACTATTAACAATTGATTCACTCCTTAAATGACGCCTTGCTTCAATTCTAAATTTTTGTAGATTATATACTCACACGAAAAAGAAAGTGTGCACTTGGTTAGAGGGACAATTATACACTTATATTCACACGTAAAACAATGTTCTGATTTGTGACTTTTTACTATGTATTTAATAGGCAATTTATATGTTGTTTTACAACCACAAACACACCATAGTTTCGAGCAATTTTATGCGACATTGGCGGTGAAAGAGTTAATCTGAAGAGTTGGACGAGTTAATCTGAGGGTATATATAGATCTTAGCGAGGGTATAAACAACAGGAGTATGGTATAAACAACAGGAGTATGGTATAAACAACAGGAGTATGGTATAAACTGCAGGAGTATGGTATAAACAACAGGAGTATGGTATAAACAACAGGAGTATGGTATAAACAACAGGAGTATGGTATAAACAACAGGAGTATGGTATAAACAACAGGAGTATGGTATAAACAACAGGAGTATGGTATAAACAACAGGAGTATGGTATAAACAACAGGAGTATGGTATAAACAACAGGAGTATGGTATAAACTGCAGGAGTATGGTATAAACAAAACAAAAAACAAACAGGAGTATGGTATAAACAACAGGAGTATGGTATAAACAACAGGAGTATGGTATAAACAACAGGAGTATGGTATAAACAACAGGAGTATGGTATAAACAACAGGAGTATGGTATAAACAACAGGAGTATGGTATAAACAACAGGAGTATGGTATAAACAACAGGAGTATGGTATAAACTGCAGGAGTATGGTATAAACAACAGGAGTATGGTATAAACCAGGAGTATGGTATAAACTGCAGGAGTATGGTATAAACAACAGGAGTATGGTATAAACTGCAGGAGTATGGTATAAACTGCAGGAGTATGGTATAACCAGGAGTATGGTATAAACCAGGAGTATGGTATAAACAACAGGAGTATGGTATAACTGCAGGAGTATGGTATAAACAACAGGAGTATGGTATAAACAACAGGAGTATGGTATAAACAACAGGAGTATGGTATAAACAACAGGAGTATGGTATAAACTGCAGGAGTATGGTATAAACAACAGGAGTATGGTATACACTGCAGGAGTATGGTATAAACAACAGGAGTATGGTATACACAACAGGAGTATGGTATAAACAACAGGAGTATGGTATACACTGCAGGAGTATGGTATAAACAACAGGAGTATGGTATACACAACAGGAGTATGGTATAAACAACAGGAGTATGGTATAAACAACAGGAGTATGGTATAAACAACAGGAGTATGGTATAAACAACAGGAGTATGGTATAAACAACAGGAGTATGGTATAAACAACAGGAGTATGGTATAAACAACATGAGTATGGTATAAACAACAGGAGTATGGTATAAACAACAGGAGTATGGTATAAACAGCAGGAGTATGGTATAAACTGCAGGAGTATGATATAAACTGCAGGAGTATGGTATAAACAACAGGAGTATGGTATAAACAACAGGAGTATGGTATAAACAACAGGAGTATGGTATAAACAACAGGAGTATGGTATAAACAACAGGAGTATGGTATAAACAACAGGAGTATGGTATAAACAACAGGAGTATGGTATAAACAACAGGAGTATGGTATAAACAACAGGAGTATGGTATAAACAACAGGAGTATGGTATAAACAACAGGAGTATGGTATAAACAACAGGAGTATGGTATAAACAACAGGAGTATGGTATAAACTGCAGGAGTATGGTATAAACAACAGGAGTATGGTATAAACTGCAGGAGTATGGTATAAACAACAGGAGTATGGTATAAACTGCAGGAGTATGTTAAACAACAGGAGTATGGTATAAACAACAGGAGTATGGTATAAACAACAGGAGTATGGTATAAACAACAGGAGTATGGTATAAACTGCAGGAGTATGGTATAAACAACAGGAGTATGGTATAAACAACAGGAGTATGGTATAAACAACAGGAGTATGGTATAAACAACAGGAGTATGGTATAAACAACAGGAGTATGGTATAAACAACAGGAGTATGGTATAAACAACAGGAGTATGGTATAAACAACAGGAGTATGGTATAAACAACAGGAGTATGGTATAAACAACAGGAGTATGGTATAAACAACAGGAGTATGGTATAAACAACAGGAGTATGGTATAAACAACAGGAGTATGGTATAAACAACAGGAGTATGGTATAAACAACAGGAGTATGGTATAAACAACAGGAGTATGGTATAAACAACAGGAGTATGGTATAAACAACAGGAGTATGGTATAAACTGCAGGAGTATGGTATAAACAACAGGAGTATGGTATAAACAACAGGAGTATGGTATAAACAACAGGAGTATGGTATAAACAACAGGAGTATGGTATAAACAACAGGAGTATGGTATAAACAACAGGAGTATGGTATAAACAACAGGAGTATGGTATAAACAACAGGAGTATGGTATAAACAACAGGAGTATGGTATAAACAACAGGAGTATGGTATAAACAACAGGAGTATGGTATAAACAACAGGAGTATGGTATAAAC
>CM026396.1:26153297-26222183 GCA_014843695.1 Archivesica marissinica | reverse complement strand
AGACGATCAGTAATGTACTGCTATATGGGAGAGACGATCAGTAAAGTACTGCTATATGGGAGAGATGATCAGTAAAGTACTGCTATATCTGAGAGCTGATCAGTAAAGTACTGCCATATGGTAGACGATCAGTAATGTACTGCTATATGGGAGAGACGATCAGTAAAGTACTGCTATATGGGAGAGATGATCAGTAAAGTACTGCTATATCTGAGAGCTGATCAGTAAAGTACTGCCATATGGTAGACGATCAGTAATGTACTGCTATATGGGAGAGACGATCAGTAAAGTACTGCTATATGGGAGAGATGATCAGTAAAGTACTGCTATATCTGAGAGCTGATCAGTAAAGTACTGCCATATGGTAGACGATCAGTAATGTACTGCTATATGGGAGAGACGATCAGTAAAGTACTGCTATATGGGAGAGATGATCAGTAAAGTACTGCTATATGGGAGAGACGATCAATAAAGTACTGCTATATGGGAGAGACGATCAGTAAAGTACTGCTATGTGGGAGAGATGATCAGTAAAGTACTGCTATATGGGAGAGATGATCAGTAAAATACTGTTATATGGGAGAGACAATCAGTGAAGTACTGCTATATGGGAGAGATGATCTGTACAGTACTGTTATATGGGAGAGATGATCTGTAAAGTACTGCTATATGGGAGAGATGATCAGTAAAGTACTGCTTTATCTGAGAGATGATCAGTAAAGTATTGCTATATGGGAGAGACGATCAGTACAGTACTGCTATATGGGAGAGATGATCTGTAAAGTACTGCTATATGGGAGAGATGCTCAGTAAAGTACTGCTATATCTGAGAGATGATCAGTAAAGTACTGCTATATCTGAGAGCTGATCAGTAAAGTACTGCCATATGGTAGACGATCAGTAATGTACTGCTATATGGGAGAGATGATCAGTAAAGTACTGCTATATGGGAGAGACGATCAATAAAGTACTGCTATATGGGAGAGACGATCAGTAAAGTACTGCTATATGGGAGAGATGATCAGTAAAGTACTGCTATATGGGAGAGATGATCAGTAAAATACTGTTATATGGGAGAGACAATCAGTGAAGTACTGCTATATGGGAGAGATGATCAGTAAAGTACTGCTATATGGGAGAGACGATCAGTAAAGTACTGCGATATGGGAGAGATGATCTGTAAAGTACTGCTATATGGGAGAGATGATCAGTAAAGTACTGTTATATGGGAGAGACAATCAGTGAAGTACTGCTATATATGGTAGAGGCGATCAGTAAAGTACTGCTATATGGGAGAGGCAATCAGTAAAGTACTGCTATATGGGAGAGGCAATCAGTAAAGTACTGCTATATGGGAGAGGCAATCAGTAAAGTACTGCTATATGGGAGAGATGATCAGTAAAATACTGTTATATGGGAGAGGCAATCAGTAAAGTACTGCTATATGGGAGAGGCAATCAGTAAAGTACTGCTATATGGGAGAGACGATCAGTAAAGTACTGCTATGTGGGAGAGGCGATCAGTAAAGTACTGCTATATGGGAGAGACGATCAGTAAAGTACTGCTATATGGGAGAGATGCTCAGTAAAGTACTGCTATATGGGAGAGATGCTCAGTAATGTACTGCTATATGGGAGAGACGCTCAGTAATGTACTGTTATATGGGAGAGGCAATCAGTAAATTACTGTTATATGGGAGAGATGATCTGCAAAGTACTGCTATATGGGAGGGATGATCAGTAATGTACTGTTATATGGGAGAGATGATCAGTAAAGTACTGCTATATGGGAGTGATGATCAGTATAGTACTGTTATATAGTAGAGATGATCAGTAAAGTACTGCTATATGGGAGAGATGATCAGTAAAGTACTGCTATATGGAAGAGATGATCAGTAAAGTACTGCTATATGGGAGAGACGATCAGTAAAGTACTGTTATATGGGAGAGGCAATCAGTAATGTACTGCTATATGGGAGAGACGATCAGTAAAGTACTGCTATATGGGAGAGATGATCAGTAAAGTACTGCTATATGGGAGAGATGATTAGTAAAGTACTGCTATACGGGAGAGACAATCAGTAAAGTACTGCTATATGGGAGAGATGATCAGTAAAGTACTGCTATATGGGAGAGACGATCTGTAAAGTACTGTTTTATGGGAGAGATGATCTGTAAAGTACTGCTATATGGGAGAGATGATCTGTACAGTACTGTTATATGGGAGAGATGATCTGTAAAGTACTGCTATATGGGAGAGATGATCAGTAAAGTACTGCTATATCTGAGAGATGATCAGTAAAGTACTGCTTTATCTGAGAGATGATCAGTAAAGTATTGCTATATGGGAGAGACGATCAGTACAGTACTGCTATATGGGAGAGATGATCTGTAAAGTACTGCTATATGGGAGAGATGCTCAGTAAAGTACTGCTATATCTGAGAGATGATCAGTAAAGTACTGCTATATCTGAGAGCTGATCAGTAAAGTACTGCCATATGGTAGACGATCAGTAATGTACTGCTATATGGGAGAGACGATCAGTAAAGTACTGCTATATGGGAGAGATGATCAGTAAAGTACTGCTATATCTGAGAGCTGATCAGTAAAGTACTGCCATATGGTAGACGATCAGTAATGTACTGCTATATGGGAGAGACGATCAGTAAAGTACTGCTATATGGGAGAGATGATCAGTAAAGTACTGCTATATCTGAGAGCTGATCAGTAAAGTACTGCCATATGGTAGACGATCAGTAATGTACTGCTATATGGGAGAGACGATCAGTAAAGTACTGCTATATGGGAGAGATGATCAGTAAAGTACTGCTATATCTGAGAGCTGATCAGTAAAGTACTGCCATATGGTAGACGATCAGTAATGTACTGCTATATGGGAGAGACGATCAGTAAAGTACTGCTATATGGGAGAGATGATCTGTAAAGTACTGCTATATGGGAGAGATGATCAGTAAAGTACTGTTATATGGGAGAGACAATCAGTGAAGTACTGCTATATATGGTAGAGGCGATCAGTAAAGTACTGCTATATGGGAGAGGCAATCAGTAAAGTACTGCTATATGGGAGAGGCAATCAGTAAAGTACTGCTATATGGGAGAGATGATCAGTAAAGTACTGTTATATGGGAGAGGCAATCAGTAAAGTACTGCTATATGGGAGAGGCGATCAGTAAAGTACTGCTATATGGGAGAGACGATCAGTAAAGTACTGCTATATGGGAGAGATGCTCAGTAAAGTACTGCTATATGGGAGAGATGCTCAGTAATGTACTGCTATATGGGAGAGACGATCAGTAAAGTACTGTTATATGGGAGAGGCAATCAGTAATGTACTGCTATATGGGAGAGACGATCAGTAAAGTACTGCTATATGGGAGAGATGATCAGTAAAGTACTGCTATATGGGAGAGATGATTAGTAAAGTACTGCTATACGGGAGAGACAATCAGTAAAGTACTGCTATATGGGAGAGATGATCAGTAAAGTACTGCTATATGGGAGAGACGATCTGTAAAGTACTGTTTTATGGGAGAGATGATCTGTAAAGTACTGCTATATGGGAGAGATGATCTGTACAGTACTGTTATATGGGAGAGATGATCTGTAAAGTACTGCTATATGGGAGAGATGATCAGTAAAGTTCTGCTATATCTGAGAGATGATCAGTAAAGTACTGCTTTATCTGAGAGATGATCAGTAAAGTACTGCTATATGGGAGAGACGATCAGTAAAGTACTGCTATATGGGAGAGATGATCTGTAAAGTACTGCTATATGGGAGAGATGCTCAGTAAAGTACTGCTATATCTGAGAGTGATCAGTAAAGTACTGCTATATGGTAGACGATCAGTAATGTACTGCTATATGGGAGAGACGATCAGTAAAGTACTGCTATATGGGAGAGATGATCAGTAAAGTACTGCTATATGGGAGAGACGATCAATAAAGTACTGCTATATGGGAGAGACGATCAGTAAAGTACTGCTATATGGGAGAGATGATCAGTAAAGTACTGCTATATGGGAGAGATGATCAGTAAAATACTGTTATATGGGAGAGACAATCAGTGAAGTACTGCTATATGGGAGAGATGATCAGTAAAGTACTGCTATATGGGAGAGACGATCAGTAAAGTACTGCTATATGGGAGAGATGATCTGTAAAGTACTGCTATATGGGAGAGATGATCAGTAAAGTACTGTTATATGGGAGAGACAATCAGTGAAGTACTGCTATATATGGTAGAGGCGATCAGTAAAGTACTGCTATATGGGAGAGGCAATCAGTAAAGTACTGCTATATGGGAGAGGCAATCAGTAAAGTACTGCTATATGGGAGAGACGATCAGTAAAGTACTGCTATGTGGGAGAGGCGATCAGTAAAGTACTGCTATATGGGAGAGATGCTCAGTAATGTACTGCTATATGGGAGAGACGCTCAGTAATGTACTGTTATATGGGAGAGGCAATCAGTAAATTACTGTTATATGGGAGAGATGATCTGCAAAGTACTGCTATATGGGAGGGATGATCAGTAAGGTACTGTTATATGGGAGAGATGTTCAGTAATGTACTGCTATATGGGAGTGATGATCAGTATAGTACTGTTATATGGGAGAGACGATCAGTAAAGTACTGCTATATGGGAGAGATGATCAGTAAAGTACTGGTATATGGGAGAGATGATCTGTAAAGTACTGTTATATTGGAGAGATGATCAGTAATGTACTGTTATATGGGAGAGACGATCAGTAAAGTACTGCTATATGGGAGAGATGATCAGTAAAGTACTGCTATATGGGAGAGATGATCAGTAAAGTACTGCTATATGGGAGAGATGATCAGTAAAGTACTGCTATATGGGAGAGATGATCAGTAAAGTACTGCTATATGGGAGAGATGATCAGTAAAGTACTGCTATATGGGAGAGATGCTCAGTAAAGTACTGCTATATGGGAGAGATGATCAGTAAAGTACTGCTATATGGGAGGGACTAGTATATATAGCCGGTGTTATATCAGGGTGTCATACCCCTGTGTATATACATGTGCAATACTAGTATATATAATACTATCACGTCCTACCCCTGTGTATATACAATACTAGTATATATAATTATATCACGTCCTACCCCTGTGTATATACATGTACAATACTAGTATATATAATACTATCACGTCCTACCCCTGTGTATATACATGTACAATACTAGTATATATAATTCTATCACGTCCTACCACTGTGTATATACATATACAATACCAGTATATATAATACTAACACGTCCTACCCCTGTGTTTATACATATACAATACTAGTATATATAATACTAACACGTCCTACCCTTGTGTATATACATATACAATACTAGTATATATAATACTATCACGCCCTACCCCTGTGTATATACAATACTAGTATATATAATACTAACACGTCCTACCCCTGTGTATATACATGTACAATACTAGTATATATAATACTATCACGTCCTACCCCTGTGTATATACATGCACAATACTAGTATATATAATTCTATCACGTCCTACCACTGTGTATATACATATACAATACTAGTATATATAATACTTTCACGTCCTACCCCTGTGTATATACATATACAAGACTAGTATATATAATACTAACACGTCCTACCCCTGTGTATATACATGTACAATACTAGTATATATAATACTATCATGTCCTACCCCTGTGTATATACATGTACAATACTAGTATATATAATACTAACACATCCTACCCCTGTGTATATATAATACTCCATATTATTTCAGGGTGTGTGAAGGAGTAGAATATATTCCAACCGTGGCCACAGGAATACTGACAGGACGGGAAAAGCGACAAACCCAGACGTCCATGGAGAAGGTGAAGAAAGAGCTGCTTCAGTTGAAGGCTAGACGAGAGAATGACCTGCATCTGATGGATAAAAAAAGTGACGATATGCTGAACGACGTCCAGACGTTGAAGAAAAGCATCATTACTAGGGTTGAAGAACTGACAAAGACGTCTAATAAACAAGTATTGCTTAAACATAAAGAGATAGCAGATGGCATAACCAGTGACATTACCTCCCTTGAGGACATGCTAAAGATCTTACAGGTTACACTTGACAATATAAAGCAGTTCAAGACTGTCAACGAGGCTCAACTCTTTGTGCATATTAAGCACGGTAATGCTCAAGCATCAAAGAGTAACGACGTTATCAATCAAGTTGAGAGTAAGCAAGCTTCAACCATTGTGCATGAATTAGATACAAGCATTGAGTCTTGTTTGCATGGTATGAAATCCTTGATTACTCTTATTGATGATACCGTCCATCCTTACATTGCTTCCCCTCTCGGCGAATACAACATCAAGGTAAAACCTGATAAAAAGGTGCCTTACATTAAAGGTGTCTGTGTGCTAGACAACAATCAGACTATCATTACAGACACCAACAATGGCAGACTGAAACGACTGGATAGTACATTCAATGTTACTGACTGGGTTGACACACCGGATAGTCCGTGGGGAATATGTAAAACTGGTCCCACTGAGCTAGCTGTTACTCTTTGTAATGTTCAGAAAGTTCTTGCTGGTGCTGGGAAAGTTCAGTTTATATCTGTGGGCAGATCATTGTCTCTGACACGGTCATTCAGTGTAGGTGTGAAGTGTTTGGGTATCTGTCACAGTCAGGGTGAGTTATACGTTTGTGGTGGTGGGATTGGTGAGCATAATGTTATAGTTTATGATATGTCCGGTTCCGAGCTGCGTGTAATCATGAAGGAGCAGCCGCACAGTATTCCCCCATGGAGGATAACTGTTAGCAGGAACAACTCACTACTGTACATTCCTGCCGGGGATACAGGGGTTATAGTTATGGACAAACAAGGTAACAAACAGACAGTTATGACGGATCCAAGGTTAGTGAGGGCGTCCGATGTTACTGTAGATGACCGACATCAACTGTTTATATGTAGCTTTCGCTCCCACCATGTTATCCAGACTGACAGCCGGGGCAACGTCTTACAGGAACTACTGACACAAACTGACGGGATAACACACCCTTTAACCGTAACCTACCTACCAAATCCACCCAGGATTATGGTTACACAATGTGATTGTGATAAGATCAAAATATTCAGATTGAGATGAATCGTTAATTTACAGTCACATCGAAATATGCATGTATAATCACAGCATGTATATGTACAAACATTAGACATGTATATGTACCAGCATTAGAGATGTGTATATACTAGCATTACACATGTATATGTACTAGCATTAGACATGCATATGTACTAGCATTAGACATATATATGTATGAGCATTATACATGTATATGTACCAGCATTAGACATGTATATATACTAGCATTAGACATGTATATATACTAGCTTAGACATGTATATATACTAGCATTAGACATGTATATACACCAGCATTAGACATGTATATGTACCAGCATTAGACATGTATATATACCAGCATTAGACATGTATATATACCAGCATTAGACATGTATATGTACCAGCATTAGACATGTATATATACCAGCATTAGACATGTATATGTACCAGCATTAGACATGTATATATACCAGCATTAGACATGTATATATACGAGCATTAGACATGTATATATACCAGCATTAGACATGTATATGTACCAGCATTAGACATGTATATGTACTAGCATTAGACATGTATATATACGAGCATTAGACATGTATATATACCAGCATTAGACATGTATATGTACCAGCATTAGACATGTATATGTACCAGCATTAGACATGTATATATACCAGCATTAGACATGTATATATACCAGCATTAGACATGTATATGTACTAGCATTAGACATGTATATATACCAGCATTAGACATGTATATATACCAGCATTAGACATGTATATGTACGAGCATTAGACATGTATATATACCAGCATTAGACATGTATATGTACTAGCATTAGACATGTATATAATCGAGCATTAGATATGTATATGTACCAGCATTAGACATGTATATATACGAGCATTAGACATGTATATGTACGAGCATTAGACATGTATATATACCAGCATTAGACATGTATATGTACTAGCATTAGACATGTATATGTACTAGCATTAGACATGTATATATACCAACATTAGACAGGTATATGTACGAGCATTAGATATGTATATGTACTAGCATTAGACATGTATATGTACTAGCATTAGACATGTATATATACCAACATTAGACAGGTATATGTACGAGCATTAGATATGTATATGTACTAGCATTAGACATGTATATGTACTAGCATTAGACATGTATATATACCAACATTAGACAGGTATATGTACGAGCATTAGATATGTATATGTACTAGCATTAGACATGTATATGTACTAGCATTAGACATGTATATATACCAACATTAGACAGGTATATGTACGAGCATTAGATATGTATATGTACTAGCATTAGACATGTATATGTACTAGCATTAGACATGTATATATACCAACATTAGACAGGTATATGTACGAGCATTAGATATGTATATGTACTAGCATTAGACATGTATATGTACTAGCATTAGACATGTATATGTACCAGCATTAGACCTGTATATGTACCAGCATTAGACATGTATATGTACCACCATTAGACATGTATATGTACTAGCATTAGAAATGTATATGTACCACAATTAGACATGTATATGTACCACCATATACATGTATATGTACCAGCATTAGACATGTATATGTACCAGCATTAGACATGTATATATACCAGCATTAGACATGTATATATACTAGCATTAGACATGTAACGTGTACTAGCATTAGACATGTATATGTACTAGCATTAGACATGTATATATACCAGCATTAGACATGTATATATACTAGCATTAGACATGTAACGTGTACTAGCATTAGACATGTATATGTACTAGCATTAGACATGTATATGTACTAGCATTAGACATGTATATATACTAGCATTAGACATGTAACGTGTACTAGCATTAGACATGTATATGTACTAGCATTAGACATGTATATATACTAGCATTAGAAATGTAACGTGTACTAGCATTAGACATGTATATGTACTAGCATTAGACATGTATATGTATGAGCATTATACCTGTATATGTACTAGCATTAGACATATATATGTACTAGCATTATACCTGTATATGTACTAGCATTAGACATGTATATGTACTAGCATTATACCTGTATATGTACTAGCATTAGACATATATATATACTAGCATTATACCTGTATATGTACTAGCATTGGACATGTATATGTACGAGCATTAAACATGTATATGTACGAGCATTAGACAGGTATATGTACGAGCATTAGACATGTATATGTACTAGCATTAGACATGTATATGTATGAGCATTATACCTGTATATGTACTAGCATTAGACATATATATGTACTAGCATTATACCTGTATATGTACTAGCATTAGACATGCATATGTACTAGCATTATACCTGTATATGTACTAGCATTAGACATATATATATACTAGCATTATACCTGTATATGTACTAGCATTGGACATGTATATGTACGAGCATTAAACATGTATATGTACGAGCATTAGACAGGTATATGTACGAGCATTAGACATGTATATGTACTAGCATTATACCTGTATATGTACTAGCATTAGACATATATATGTACTAGCATTATACCTGTATATGTACTAGCATTAGACATGTATATGTACGAGCATTAGACATGTATATGTACTAGCATTAGACATGTATATGTACCAGCATTAGACCTGTATATGTACCAGCATTAGACATGTATATGTACCACCATTAGACATGTATATGTATGAGCATTAGACATGTATATGTACGAGCATTAGACATTTACCAGCATTAAACATGTATATGTACAAGCATTATACATGTATATGTACGAGCATTAGACATGTACGAGCATTAGACATGTATATCTACAAGCATTAGACATTTACGAGCATTAGACATGTATATGTACAAGCATTATACATGTATATGTACCAGCATTAGACATGTATATATACGAGCATTAGACATGTATATGTACGAGCATTAGACATTTACCAGCATTAACCTTGTATATGTACGAGCATTAGACATGTATATGTACGAGCATTAGACATGTATATATACGAGCATTAGACATGTATATGTACGAGCATTAGACATTTACCAGCATTAGACATGTATATATACGAGCATTAGACCTGTATATGTACGAGCATTAAACGTGTATATGTACCAGCATTAGACATGTATATGTGTGAGTATTAGACATGTATATGTACCAGCATTAGACATGTATATGTACCAGCATTAGACATGTATATGTACCAGCATAAGACATGTATATGTACAAGCATTATACATGTATATGTACCAGCATTAGACAGGTATATGTACCAGCTTTATACATGTATATGTACCAGCATTAGACATGTATATGTACCAGCATTATACATGTATATGTACCAGCATTAGACATGTATATGTGCCAGCATTAAACATGTATATGTACCAGCATTAGACATGTATATGTACCAGCTTTATGCATGTATATGTACCAGCATTAGACATGTATATGTACCAGCATTAGACATGTATATGTACCAGCATTAGACATGTATATGTACGAGCATTAGGCATATATATGTACAAGCATTAGACATTTATATATACTAGCATTAGACATGTATATGTACCAGCATTATACATGTATATGTACCAGCATTAGACATGTATATGTACCAGCATTAGACATGTATATGTACCAGCATTAGACATATATATGTGCGAGCATTAGACATGTACATTTACCAGCATTAGACATGTACATTTCAAACATTCTTGCTAAATACCATAATCACTGTCTGTCATATTTATGTGCACTATACATCAACAAATAGTATACATGTACAATATACATCAACAAATAGTATACATGTACAATATACTCCACCAAATAGTATACATGTACAATATATACCAACACATAGTATACATGTACAATATACATCAACAAATAGTATACATGTACAATATACATCAACAAATAGTATGCATGTACAATATACATCAACAAATAGTATACATGTACAATATACATCAACAAATAGTATACACATACAATATACATCAACAAATAGTATACATGTACAATATACATCAACAAATAGTATACATGTACAATATACATCAACAAATAGTATACACGTACAATATACATCAACAAATAGTATATATGTACAATATATATCAACAAATAGTATACATGTACAATATACATCAACAAATAGTATACACATACAATATACATCAACAAATAGTATACATGTACAATATACATCAACAAATAGTATACATGTACAATATACATCAACAACTAGTATACATGTACAATATACATCAACAAATAGTATACATGTACAATATATATCAACAAATAGTATACATGTACAATATACATCAACAAATAGTATACATGTACAATATACATCAACAAATAGTATACATGTACAATATACATCAACAAATAGTATACATGTACAATATACATCAACAAATAGTATACACATACAATATATATCAACAAATAGTATACATGTACAATATATATCAACAAATAGTATACATGTACAATATACATCAACAAATAGTATACATGTACACTATATATCAACAAATAGTATACATGTACACTATATATCAACAAATAGTATACATGTACACTATATATCAACAAATAGTATACATGTACACTATATATCAACAAATAGTATACATGTACAATATATATCAACAAATAGTATACATGTACAATATATATCAACAAATAGTATACATGTACACTATATATCAACAAATAGTATACATGTACAATATACATCAACAAATAGTATACATGTACACTATACATCAACAAATAGTATACATGTACAATATACATCGACAAATAGTATACATGTACAATATACATCGACAAATAGTATACATGTACAATATATATCAACAAATAGTATCATGTACATTACATAAAATAGTATACATACAATATACATCAACAAATAGTATACATGTACATACATACAAATAGTATACATGTACAATATACATCGACAAATAGTATACATGTACAATATACATCAACAAATAGTATACATGTACAATATACATCAACAAATAGTATACATGTACATTATATACCTACAAATAGTATACATGTACAATATACATCAACAAATAGTATACATGTACAATATATACCTACAAATAGTATACATGTACAATATACATCAACAAATAGTATACAGTACATATATATCAACAAATAGTATACATGTACAATATACTCCACCAAATAGTATACATGTACAATATACATCAACAAATAGTATACATGTACAATATACATCAACAAATAGTATATATGTACAATATACATCGACAAATAGTATACTTACATTATACACCACCAATAGTACATGTACAATATACATCAACAAATAGTATACATGTACATTATACATCAACAAATAGTACATGTACATGCATCAACAAATAGTATACTTGTACAATATATATCAACAAATAGTATACATGTACATTATATACCTACAAATAGTATACATGTACAATATACATCAACAAATAGTATACATGTACAATATACTCCACCAAATAGTATATATGTACAATATACATCAACAAATAGTATATATGTACAATATACTCCGCCAAATAGTATACATGTACAATATACATCGACAAATAGTATACATGTACAATATACATCAACAAATAGTATACACGTACACTATATATCAACAAATAATATACATGTACAATATACTCCACCAAATAGTATACATGTACAATATACATCGACAAATAGTATACATGTACAATATACATCAACAAATAGTATACACGTACACTATATATCAACAAATAATATACATGTACAATATACTCCACCAAATAGTATACATGTACAATATACATCAACAAATAGTATACATGTACAATATACATCAACAAATAGTATAAACGTACACTATATATCAACAAATAATATACATGTACAATATACTCCACCAAATAGTATACACATACAATATATATCAACAAATAGTATACATGTACACTATATATCAACAAATAGTATACATGTACAATATACCTCAACAAATAGTATACATGTACAATATATATCAACAAATAGTATACATGTACAATATACATCGACAAATAGTATACACATACAATATACATCAACAAATAGTATACATGTACAATATATATCAACACATAGTATACATGTACAATATACATCAACAAATAGTATACATGTACAAAATACATCAACAAATAGTATACATGTACAATACATATCAACAAATAGTATACATGTACAATATACATCAACAAATAGTATACATGTACAATATACATCAACAAATAGTATACATGTACAATATATACCTACAAATAGTATACATGTACAATATACATCAACAAATAGTATACATGTACAATATACATCAACAAATAGTATACACATACAATATACATCAACAAATAGTATACATGTACAATATACATCAACAAATAGTATACACATACAATATATATCAACAAATAGTATACATGTACAATATATATCAACAAATAGTATACATGTACAATATACATCAACAAATAGTATACATGTACACTATATATCAACAAATAGTATACATGTACACTATATATCAACAAATAGTATACATGTACACTATATATCAACAAATAGTATACATGTACACTATATATCAACAAATAGTATACATGTACAATATATATCAACAAATAGTATACATGTACAATATATATCAACAAATAGTATACATGTACACTATATATCAACAAATAGTATACATGTACAATATACATCAACAAATAGTATACATGTACACTATACATCAACAAATAGTATACATGTACAATATACATCGACAAATAGTATACATGTACAATATACATCGACAAATAGTATACATGTACAATATATATCAACAAATAGTATACATGTACACTATACATCAACAAATAGTATACATGTACAATATACATCAACAAATAGTATACATGTACATACCTACAAATAGTATACATGTACAATATACATCAACAAATAGTATACATGTACAAAATACATCAACAAATAGTATACATGTACAATACATATCAACAAATAGTATACATGTACAATATACATCAACAAATAGTATACATGTACAATATACATCAACAAATAGTATACATGTACAATATATACCTACAAATAGTATACATGTACAATATACATCAACAAATAGTATACATGTACAATATACATCAACAAATAGTATACACATACAATATACATCAACAAATAGTATACATGTACAATATATATCAACAAATAGTATACATGTACAATATACATCAACAAATAGTATACATGTACAATATACATCAACAAATAGTATACACATACAATATACATCAACAAATAGTATACATGTACAATATACATCAACAAATAGTATACATGTACAATATACATCAACAAATAGTATACATGTACAATATACATCAACAAATAGTATATATGTACAATATACATCGACAAATAGTATACCTGTACATTATACACCACCAAATAGTACATGTACAATATACATCAACAAATAGTATACATGTACATTATACACCACCAAATAGTACATGTACAATATACATCAACAAATAGTATACATGTACAATATACATCAACAAATAGTATACATGTACAATATACATCAAGAAATAGTATATATGTACAATATATATCAACAAATAGTATGCATGTACAATATACATCACCAAATAGTATACACATACAATATACATCAACAAATAATATACATGTACAATATACATCAACAAATAGCATACATGTACAATATACATCGACAAATAGTATACATGTACAATATACATCAACAAATAGTATACATGTACAATATATATCAACAAATAGTATACATGTACAATATACTCCACCAAATAGTATACATGTACAATATACATCGACAAATAGTATACATGTACAATATACATCAACAAATAGTATACGTACACTATATATCAACAAATAATATACATGTACAATATACTCCACCAAATAGTTACATGTACAATATACATCAACAAATAGTATACATGTACAATATACATCAACAAATAGTATACATGTACATATATATAATAGTAATGTACAATATACATCAACAAATAGTATACATGTACATTATACACCACCAAATAGTACATGTACAATATACATCAACAAATAGTATACATGTACAATATACATCAACAAATAGTACATGTACAATATACATCGACAAATAGTATACCTGTACATTATACACCACCAAATAGTACATGTACAATATACATCAACAAATAGTATACATGTACATTATACACCACCAAATAGTACATGTACAATATACATCAACAAATAGTATACATGTACAATATACATCAACAAATAGTACATGTACAATATATATCAACAAATAGTATACATGTACAATATACATCAACAAATAGTACATGTACAATATACATCAACAAATAGTATACATGTACAATATACATCAACAAATAGTATACATGTACAATATACATCAACAAATAGTATGTTTTTGTTACACATACAATATACATCAACAAATAGTATACATGTACAATATATATCAACACATAGTATACATGTACAATATACATCAACAAATAGTATACATGTACAATATACATCAACAAATAGTATACATGTACAATATACATCAACAAATAGTATACATGTACAATATACATCAACAAATAGTATACATGTACAATATATACCTACAAATAGTATACATGTACAATATACATCAACAAATAGTATACATGTACAATATACATCAACAAATAGTATACACATACAATATACATCAACAAATAGTATACATGTACAATATATATCAACAAATAGTATACATGTACAATATACATCAACAAATAGTATACATGTACAATATACATCAACAAATAGTATACACATACAATATATATCAACAAATAGTATACATGTACAATATACATCAACAAATAGTATACATGTACAATATATATCAACAAATAGTATACATGTACAATATACATCAACAAATAGTATACATGTACAATATACATCAACAAATAGTATACATGTACAATATATATCAACATGTTCATGTACATATAATCAACAAATAGTATCATGTACAATATACCCACAAATAGTATACATGTACAATATATATCACAAATAGTATACATGTACAATATATATGTTGTTTTGTTTGTTTTCAACAAATAGTATACATGTACAATATACATCAACAAATAGTATACATGTACAATATATCCAATAGTATACATGTACAATATACATCGACAAATAGTATACATGTACAATATACATCAACAAATAGTATACACGTACACTATATATCAACAAATAATATACATGTACAATATACTCCACCAAATAGTATACATGTACAATATACATCAACAAATAGTATACATGTACAATATACATCAACAAATAGTATAAACGTACACTATATATCAACAAATAATATACATGTACAATATATCCACAAATAGTATACACATACAATATATATCAACAAATAGTATACATGTACACTATATATCAACAAATAGTATACATGTACAATATACCTCAACAAATAGTATACATGTACAATATATATCAACAAATAGTATACATGTACAATATACATCGACAAATAGTATACACATACAATATACATCAACAAATAGTATACATGTACAATATATATCAACACATAGTATACATGTACAATATACATCAACAAATAGTATACATGTACAAAATACATCAACAAATAGTATACTGTACATATACACCACCAAATAGTACATGTACAATATATATCAACAAATAGTATACATGTACATATACATCAACAAATAGTATACATGTACAATATACATCAACAAATAGTATAATGTACAATATATATCTACAAATAGTATCATGTACAATATAATCAACAATAGTATACATGTACAATATACATCAACAAATAGTTACATGTACAATATACATCAACAAATAGTATACATGTACAAATAATCAACAAATAGTATACATGTACAATATACATCAACAAATAGTATACATGTACAAATACATCAACAAATAGTATATATGTACAATATACATCGAAAATAGTATACTGTACATTATACACACAAATAGTACATGTACAATATATATCAACAAATAGTATACATGTACAATATACATCAACAAATAGTATCATGTACAATATACATCAACAAATAGTATATATGTACAATATATATCAACAAATAGTATCATGTACAATATATATCAACAAATAGTATACATGTACAATATACATCACAAATAGTATACATGTACAATATACATCAACAAATAGTATCATGTACAATATACATCGACAAATAGTATACCTGTATATTATACACCACCAAATAGTTCATGTACAATATATATCAACAAATAGTATACATGTACAATATACATCAACAAATAGTATCATGTACAATATACATCAACAAATAGTATACATGTACAATATACATCAACAAATAGTATACATGTACAATATACATCAACAAATAGTACATGTACAATATACATCAACAAATAGTATACACATACAATATACATCAACAAATAGTATACATGTACAATATATATCAACACATAGTATACATGTACAATATACATCAACAAATAGTTACATGTACAATATACATCAACAAATAGTACATGTACAATATACATCAACAAATAGTATACATGTACAATATACATCAACAAATAGTATATATGTACAATATACATCGACAAATAGTATACCTGTACATTATACACCACAAATAGTACATGTACAATATATATCAACAAATAGTATACATGTACAATATACATCAACAAATAGTATACATGTACAATATACATCAACAAATAGTATACACATACAATATACATCAACAAATAGTATACATGTACAATATATATCAACAAATAGTATACATGTACAATATACATCAACAAATAGTATGCATGTACAATATACATCAACAAATAGTATACACATACAATATACATCAACACATAGTATACATGTACAATATACATCAACAAATAGTATACATGTACAATATACATCAACAAATAGTATACATGTACATTATACACCACCAAATAGTACATGTACAATATACATCAACAAATAGTATACATTTACATTATACACCACCAAATAGTACATGTACAATATACATCGACAAATAGTATATATGTACAATATACATCGACAAATAGTATACCTGTACATTATACACCACCAAATAGTACATGTACAATATACATCAACAAATAGTATACATGTACATACCTACAAATAGTATACATGTACAATATACATCAACAAATAGTATACATGTACAAAATACATCAACAAATAGTATACATGTACAATACATATCAACAAATAGTATACATGTACAATATACATCAACAAATAGTATACATGTACAATATACATCAACAAATAGTATACATGTACAATATATACCTACAATTAGTATACATGTACAATATACATCAACAAATAGTATACATGTACAATATACATCAACAAATAGTATACATGTACAATATACCTCAACAAATAGTATACACATACAATATACATCAACAAATAGTATACCTGTACATTATACACCACCAAATAGTACATGTACAATATACATCAACAAATAGTATACATGTACATTATACACCACCAAATAGTACATGTACAATATACATCAACAAATAGTATACCTGTACATTATACACCACCAAATAGTACATGTACAATATACATCAACAAATAGTATACCTGTACATTATACACCACCAAATAGTACATGTACAATATACATCGACAAATAGTATACCTGTACATTATACACCACCAAATAGTACATGTACAATATACATCAACAAATAGTATACATGTACATTATGCACCACCAAATAGTACATGTACAATATACATCAACAAATAGTATACATGTACAATATACATCAACAAATAGTACATGTACAATATATATCAACAAATAGTATACATGTACAATATACATCAACAAATAGTACATGTACAATATACATCAACAAATAGTATACATGTACAATATACATCAACAAATAGTATACATGTACAATATACATCAACAAATAGTACATGTACAATATACATCAACAAATAGTATACACATACAATATACATCAACAAATAGTATACATGTACAATATATATCAACACATAGTATACATGTACAATATACATCAACAAATAGTTTACATGTACAATATACATCAACAAATAGTATACATGTACAATATACATCAACAAATAGTATACATGTACAATATACATCAACAAATAGTATATATGTACAATATACATCGACAAATAGTATACCTGTACATTATACACCACCAAATAGTACATGTACAATATATATCAACAAATAGTATACATGTACAATATACATCAACAAATAGTATACATGTACAATATACATCAACAAATAATATATATGTACAATATATATCAACAAATAGTATGCATGTACAATATATATCAACAAATAGTATACACATACAATATACATCAACAAATAATATACATGTACAATATACATCGACAAATAGTATACCTGTGTATTATACACCACCAAATAGTTCATGTACAATATACATCAACAAATAGTATACATGTACAATATACATCAACAAATAGTATACATGTACAATATATATCAACAAATAGTATACATGTACAATATACATCAACAAATAGTATACATGTACAATATATATCAACAAATAGTATACACATACAATATACATCAACAAATAGTATACATGTACAATATACATCGACAAATATTATACATGTACAATATACATCAACAAATAGTATACATGTACACTATATATCAACAAATAGTATACATGTACACTATATATCAACAAATAGTATACATGTACAATATACATCAACAAATAGTATACATGTACACTATATATCAACAAATAGTATACATGTACAATATACATCAACAAATAGTATACATGTACAATATATACCAACACATAGTATACACGTACAATATACATCAACAAATAGTATACATGTACAATATACATCGACAAATAGTATACATGTACAATATACACCACCAAATAGTATACATGTACAATATACATCAACAAATAGTATACATGTACAATATACATCAACAAATAGTACTAGACTTATTGTTCTCGTAGACTACTAGACCTATTGTTACACTAGACCTAGTGTTCTCGTAGACTACTAGACCTAGTGTTCACGTAGACTACTAGACCTAGTGTTCTCGTAGACTACTAGACATATTGTTCTCATAGACTACTATATCTATTGTTCTCATAGACTACTAGACATATTGTTCTCATAGACTACTAGACATATTGTTCTCATAGACTACTAGACCTATTGTTACTCTAGACCTAGTGTTCTCGTAGACTACTAGACTTATTGTTCTCATAGACTACTAGACCTACTGTTCTCATAGATTACTAGACCTATTGTTCTCGTAGACTACTAGATATATTGTTCTCATAGACTACTAGACCTATTGTTACTCTAGACCTAGTGTTCTCATAGACTACTAGACTTACTGTTCTCATAGACTACTAGACATATTGTTCTCATACTCTACTAGACCTATTGTTCTCATAGACTACTAGACCTATTGTTCTCATAGACTACTAGACATATTGTTCTCATAGACTACTAGACATTTTCTTACCCTAGACATAGTGTTCTCGTAGACGAATATAGACTATTCCTATATCACCTTCCTGCTATGTGACTTAAATAAAGAAAGTGTAGCACAGACAGCTAAATGGCATTTGGACATTTCTATAATAGAATGTAGAACATTTGGATATTAAAGTAACCCTCACAATAAAGAGACTGTCCCAATAAAGAGACCGTCCCAATAAAGAGACCATCCCAATAAAGAGACCGTCCCAATAAAGAGACCGTCCCAATAAAGAGACCATCCCAATAAAGAGACCGTTCCAATAAAGAGACCCTCCCAATAAAAAGACCGTCCCAATAAAGAGACCATCCCAATAAAGAGACCGTACCAATAAAGAGACCGTCCCAATAAAGAGACCGTCCCAATAAAGAGAATGTCCCAATAAAGAGACCGTACCAATAAAGAGAATGTCCCAATAAAGAGACCGTCCCAATAAAGAGAATGTCCCAATAAAGAGACCATCCCAATAAAGAGACCGTCCCAATAAAGAGAATGTCCCAATAAAGAGACCGTCCCAATAAAGAGACTGTCCCAAAAAAAAGAATGTCCCAATAAAGAGAACGTCCCAATAACCAATAAAGAGACTGTCCCAATAAAGAGACTGTCCCAATAAAGAGACCGTCACAATAAAGAGACTGTCCCAATAAAGAGACTGTCCCAATAAAGAGACTGTCCCAATAAAGAAACTGTCCCAATAAAGAGACTGTCCCAATAAAGAGACTGTCCCAATAACCAATAAAGAGACTGTCCCAATAAAGAGACTGTCCCAATAAAGAGAATGTCCCAATAAAGAGACCATAATAATAAAGAGACTGTCACAATAAAGAGACTGTCACAATAAAGAGACTCCCAATAAAGAGACCGTCGCAATAAAGAGACTGTCCCAATAAAGAGAGTCACACTAAATAGACGTCCCAATAAAGAGACCGTCCCAATAAAGACTGTCCCAATAAAGAGTCTGTCCCAATAGCCAATAAAGAGACTGTCCTATTAACCATTAAAGAGACTGTCCCAAAAAAGAGACTGTCCCAATAAATAGACTTCCCAATAAAGAGACCATCACAATAAAGAGACTGTCCCAATAAAGAGACCGTCCCAATAAAGAGACCCTCCCAATAAAGAGACTGTCCCAATAACCAATAAACTGACTGTCCCAATAACCAATAAAGAGATTTCCCAATAAAGAGACTATCCCAATATAGAGACCGTCCCAATAAAGAGACTGTTCCAATAAAAAGACCATCCCAATAAAGAGACTGTCCCAATAAAGAGACCGTCCCAATAAAGAGACTGTACCAATAAAGAGAACATCACAATAAAGAGACTGTCCCAATAAAGAGACCATCCCAATAAAGAGACCGTCCCAATAAAGAGACCGCTTGACAACATGAATGCGCGTACCTCACTTGACAACACGTTTTATTATGATTGTTGGTATTTAAACCTTGACACTTGCATACACAGGACACTCATATAAACGGGACACTCATATACACGGGACACTCATATAAACGGGACACTCATATACACAGGACACTCATATACACGGGACACTCATATACACGGGACACTCATATAAACGGGACACTCATATACACAGGACACACATATACACGGGACACTCATATACACGGGACAATCATATACACAGGACACTTGCATACACGGGACACTCGTATACACGGGACACTCATATACACGGGACACTCATATACACATGACACTTGCATACACGGGACACTCATATACACGGGACACTCATATACACGGGACACTAATATACACAGGACACTCATATACACAGAACACTCATATACACGGGACACTCATATACACAGGACACTCATATACACAGGACACATGCATACACGGGACACTCATATACACGGGACACTCACATACACAGGACACTCACATACACGGGACACTCGCATACATGGGACACTCACATACATTGGACACTCACATACACAGGACACACACATACACAGGGCACTCACATCCACAGGGCACTCACATACACAGGGCACTCACTTACACAGGTCACTCATATACACAGGACACACATATACACAGGACACTCACATACACAGGGCACTCACATACACAGGACACTCACATACACAGGGCACTCACATACACATGGCACTCACATACACAGGACACTCACATACACAGGGCACTCACATACACAGGGCACTCACATACACAGGACACTCACATACACAGGGCACTCACATACATGGGACACTCGCATACACTGATATACCGTTTTGTGAACACGATTATGACTTTTAAATTAAACATTTAAACATATTGAAATTGCTTACTGTTAACATATTGAAAGTGCTTACTGCTAACATATTGAAAGTGCTTACTGCTAACATATTGAAAGTGCTTACTGCTAACATATTGAAAGTGCTTCCTACTAACATATTGAAATTGCTTACTGCTAACATATTGAAAATGCTTACTGCTAACATATTGAAAGTGCTTACTGCTAACATATTAAAAGTGCTTACTGCTATCATATTGAAATTGCATACTGCTAACATATTGAAAGTGCTTACTGCTAACATATTGAAAATGCTTACTGCTAACATATTGAGAATGCTTACTGCTAACATATTGAAAGTGCTTACTGCTAACATATTGAAAGCGCTTACTGCTAACATATTGAATGTGCTTACTGCTAACATATTGAAAATGCTTACTGCTAACATATTGAAAGTGCTTATTGCTAACATATTGAAAGTGCTTACTGTTAACATATTGAAAGTGCTTACTGCTAACATATTGAAAGTGCTTACTGCTAACATATTGAAAGTGCTTACTGCTAACATATTGAAAGTGCTTACTGCTAACATATTGAAAGTGCTTACTGTTAACATATTGAAAGTGCTTACTGCTAACATATTGAAAGTGCTTACTGCTAATATATTGAAATTGCTTACTGCTAACATGTTGAAAATGCTTACTGCTAACATATTGAAAGTGCGTACTGCTAACATATTGAAAGTGCTTACTGCTAACATATTGAAAATACTTACTGCTAACATATTGAAATTGCTTACTGCTAACATATTGAAAGTGCTTACTGCTAACATATTGAAAGTGCTTACTGCTAACATATTGAAATTGCTTACTGCTAACATATCTAACATATTGAAAGAAAACAAGCAACATGTTTTGAAATTGTGACAGTGATTTTGGACAGGAATACGATTTTATTTCATTACACGCAGCTAGCGGCATAAATAACATTCTAACATGACCATATTTTGTTTCTATAAACAAGTAACAAATCTACCATTGTTAAATCTGCAATAAACAATGGCTATTGAATTTTCTCCCACCCCCCCCCCGGTAAAAAAACTGATTTATGGACATAACTATGAACAACTTTTAACAATTCTACATTGGAATTGAATACAGATTATGGGCATGATTTGTAGCGTTAATAACCAGCCATACAGGACATACAGTGTTGATATCTGGAGGATGAATTCCAGTGACACTGGAATACAGGGAGGTATTTTGTAAAAGCAGCCATCAGCCAAATAACACACAAGGAAACAAAATAACACACACATTTATTCGTTTGTAGCATTATATTGGGTAATGTTAGAATGGAAATAATATTTGTCTTGCCATTGTTTATCGGCGAGTGAACAACTGTGTGTCATTCTGATGTGTAGGAATTAACCACGTACATGTAGGCATATGACCTGCATTAACCACGTACATGTAGGTATAGGACCTGCATTAACCACGTACATGTAGGTATAGGACCTGCATTAACCACGTACATGTAGGTATATGACCTGCATTAACCACGTACATGTAGGTATAGGACCTGCATTAACCATGTACATGTAGGTATATGACCTGCATTAACCACGTACATGTAGGTATATGACCTGCATTAACCATGTACATGTAGGTATAGGACCTGCATTAACCACGTACATGTAGGCATATGACCTGCATTAACCACGTACATGTAGGTATATGACCTGCATTAACCATGTACATGTAGGTATAGGACCTGCATTAACCACGTACATGTAGGCATAGGACCTGCATTAACCACGTACATGTAGGTATAGGACCTGCATTAACCACGTACATGTAGGTATATGACCTGCATTAACCACGTACATGTAGGTATATGACCTGCATTAACCACGTACATGTAGGTATATGACCTGCATTAACCACGTACATGTAGGTATATGACCTGCATTAACCACGTACATGTAGGTATATGACCTGCATTAACCACGTACATGTAGGTATAGGACCTGCATTAACCACGTACATGTAGGTATATGACCTGCATTAACCACGTACATGTAGGTATATGACCTGCATTAACCACGTACATGAAGGTATAGGACCTGCATTAACCACGTACATGTAGGTATAGGACCTGCATTAAGCACGTACATGTAGGTATAGGACCTGCATTAACCACGTACATGTAGGTATATGACATGCATTAACCACGTACATGTAGGTCTATGACATGCATTAACCACGTACCTGTAGGTATATGACCTGCATTAACCACGTACATGTAGGTATAGGACCTGCATTAACCACGTACATGTAGGCATATGACCTGCATTAACCACGTACATGTAGGCATATGACCTGCATTAACCACGTACATGTAGGTATATGACATGCATTAACCACGTACATGTAGGTATATGACCTGCATTAACCACGTACATGTAGGTATATGACCTGCATTAACCACATACATGTAGGCATATGACCTGCATTAACCACGTACATGTAGGTATATGACCTGCATTAACCACGTACATGTAGGTATAGGACCTGCATTAACCACGTACATGTAGGCAAATGACCTGCATTAACCACGTACATGTAGGCATATGACCTGCGTTTAACCACGTACATGTAGTTCTATGACATGCATTAACCACGTACATGTAGGCATATGACCTGCATTAACCACGTACATGTAGGTATATGACCTGCATTAACCATGTACATGTAGGTATATGACATGCATTAACCACGTACATGTAGGTCTATGACCTGCATTAACCACGTACATGTAGGTCTATGACATGCATTAACCACGTACATGTAGGTATAGGACCTGCATTAACCACGTACATGTAGGTATATGACCTGCATTAACCACGTACATGTAGGTCTATGACATGCATTAACCACGTACATGTAGGTATAGGACCTGCATTAACCACGTACATGTAGGAATATGACCTGCATTAACCACGTACATGTAGGTATAGGACCTGCATTAACCACGTACATGTAGGTATAGGACCTGCATTAACCACGTACATGTAGGTATATGACCTGCATTAACCACGTACATGTAGGTATAGGACCTGCATTAACCACGTACATGTAGGTATAGGACCTGCATTAACCACGTACATGTAGGTATATGACCTGCATTAACCACGTACATGTAGGTCTATGACATGCATTAACCACGTACATGTAGGTATATGACCTGCATTGACCACGTACATGTAGGCATATGACCTGCATTAACCACGTACATGTAGGTATATGACCTGCATTAACCACGTACATGTAGGTATAGGACCTGCATTAACCACGTACATGTAGGCATATGACCTGCATTAACCACGTACATGTAGGCATATGACCTGCATTAACCACGTACATGTAGGTATATGACATGCATTAACCACGTACATGTAGGTATATGACCTGCATTAACCACGTACATGTAGGTATATGACCTGCATTAACCACGTACATGTAGGCATATGACCTACATTAACCACGTACATGTAGGTATATGACCTGCATTAACCACGTACATGTAGGCAAATGACCTGCATTAACCCACGTACATGTAGGTATATGACCTGCATTAACCACGTACATGTAATGTTAATTCCTAATAATCAGAACTCCAATTTCAATAGAATTCTGCATTTCCATTAGAACTGTGCAATTTCATTAGAAGTGTGCAATTTCAATAGAATTCTGCAATTTCATTAGAACTGTGCAATTTCATTAGAATTGTGCAATTTCATTAGAACTGTGCAATTTCATTAGAACTGTGCAATTCCATTAGAACTGTGCAATTCCATTAGAACTGTGCAATTCCATTAGAACTGTGCAATTCTATGACATTTTTCCAGTTACAAATAAGTCACAAATAAGTAAAACACTTTAATGAATTGTTGAAGTTGCTGAGTATTAATAATGTGCCTACTACTAATATATAAAATGTGATCAAAATACAAGAATAATAGCTGAGGTGGATAGGGGGGCTACATCTGTAATAGCTGAGGTGGATAGGGGGGCTACATCTGTAATAGCTGAGGTGGATAGGGGGCGCTACATCTGTAATAGCTGAGGTGGATAGGGGGCTACATCTGTAATAACTGAGGTGGATAGGGGGGGCTACATCTGTAATAGCTGAGGTGGATAGGGGGCTACATCTGTAATAGCTGAGGTGGATAGGGGGGCTACATCTGTATATCTGAGGTGGATAGGGGGCTACATCTGTAATAGCTGAGGTGGATAGGGGGGCTACATATGTAATAGCTGAGGTGGATAGGGGGGCTACATCTGTATATCTGAGGTGGATAGGGGGGCTACATCTGTAATAGCTGAGGTGGATAGGGGGGCTACATCTGTAATAGCTGAGGTGGATAGGGGGGCTACATCTGTAATAGCTGAGGTGGATAGGGGGGCTACATCTGTAATAGCTGAGGTGGATATGGGGGCTACATCTGTAATAGCTGAGGTGGATAGGGGGGCTACATCTGTAATAGCTGAGGTGGATAGGGGGGCTACATCTGTAATAGCTGAAGTGGATATGGGGGCTACATCTGTAATAGCTGAAGTGGATAGGGGGGGCTACATCTGAATGCAAGTCGATTCCATTAATCCTACTGTTTTATAAACACAACATGAGATGACATGTACCAAGATTCCATTAGTCCCACTGTTTTATAAACACAACATGAGATGACATATACCAATATTCCATTAATTCTACTGTTTTATAAACACAACATGAGATGACATATACCACAGACATGACTGTCATCTGGTCGCATCCTCTGCTGCCTGTCTGGCATTCTGAACATGTTCTTTGGTCTCAGATAAGTCTACGGGAATCAAAGGACAATCGTTTTTATGACATGTCATGTCCAATTGAGCAGCTTCCTGCACAGAGGCAGAGCTTAATCTGGCTCCGTCAAACACATCAGAGGCTGAATCGTTTGGGACACTGACGATTGAGCTAACCAGGGTTTCATTAGTTCTCGGTGTGAATCCGACTGACACCAACGAGCAATTTGTGGAACTGTTACAGTTATTCAAGTCGGAAGAACTCGGTAGCATTTTTTCCAATTCTGTCGGAGAACTGTCCGAGGAATTTGCAGCGTCTCGATATATGGCAGTAATTGGGTCACCGCCGATGGGAGGCCATCCCGGGGTTGATATGATGGCATCCTCAATAGCACAGTATTCAAACTTGAGGGACGGAAAACAACGCTCTTTTACACGACGGAATTTATCTCTCATGACGGCGTGATCCAACAAGAACGTCTGCAGTGCAACGTGATTTATAATATATATTCAGTGGTGTATTTGGAGGTTCAGTGGTGTATTTGGAGGTTCAGTGGTGTATGTGGAGGTTCAGTGGTGTATTTGGAGGTTCAGTGATTTGGAGGTTCAGTGGTGTATATGGAGGTTCAGTGGTGTATATGGAGGTTCAGTGGTGTATGTGGAGGTTCTGTAGTGTATTTGGAGGTTCAGTGGTGTATTTGGAGGCTCCGTGGTGTATATGGAGGTTCAGTGGTGTTATGATATGCTATGTTATATTTCGGGTTTTACGCCTGCATCAGCACCATTTTGGGCTATATCGCCGGCGGGCAGTTTACCTAACAACACCTTTCCTGGGCAGGCTCCAGCGGTTAACCAGCACTTGGGTGCACCAACCTTCGTAAGAAACTGCCAACTTATTCATATAAATGAGACACGGCCTGAGCGGGGCTCGAACCCGTGACCATCAGTGATGATAGGTTACAGTGGTATACAAGTCAGCGACCTTAACCACTCGACCACGGATGCGGACTCTACCAGTTGTATCAGAAACTGCTGAATTGGAACAATAACAACCGTGCAACTATTGCACGTCAAACTCGGATATATAACCATTCGTTTATACACTCTTCTACTGAATTATGGAACAATGGCAACCATGCAACTATTGCACGTCAAACTCGGATATATAACCATTCGTTTATACCCTCTTCTACTGAATTATGGAACAATAACAACCATGCAACTATTGCACGTCAAACTCGGATATATAACCATTCATTTATACCCTCTTCTACTGAATTATGGAACAATGACAACCATGCAACTATTGCACGTCAAACTCGGATATATAACCATTCATTTATACCCTCTTCTACTGAATTATGGAACAATGACAACCATGCAACTATTGCACGTCAAACTCGGATATATAACCATTCGTTTATACCCTCTTCTACTATATATATTCTTTGTATTCTTTATTTATCCTCCAGTATTGAAGAGCATACAATTCACATATTACAAGAACAATTACAACAGTGAAATATATTACAATGTTATAAGGAAATTAAGTAACAGAAATAAACGCTTATATACATATACTATATATAATCGCAACAAGCGATGTGTAGTACACACACGTATACATATATACGCACACCAAGCATACGTATATATACATAATACACGCATACACACACATGTATATATATACATACATATACATACATACGTATACATACACACATGCGTATACATATATACACACACCAAGCATATGTATATATACATACATACGTATACATACACACATGCGTATACATATATACGCACACCAAGCATACGTATATATACATAATACACGCATACACACACATGTATATATATATACATACATATACATACATACGTATACATACACACATGCGTATACATATATACACACACCAAGCATATGTATATATACATAATACACGCATACACACACATGTATATATATACATACATATACATACATACGTATACATACACACATGCGTATACATATATACGCACACCAAGCATATGTATATATACATAATACACGCATACACACACATGTATATATATACATACATATACATACATACGTATACATACACACACACGTATACATATATACACACACCAAGCATATGTATATATACATAATACACGCATACACACACATGTATATATATACATACATATACACACATGCGTATACATATATTATACCAATACAAACATATACATATCACTGTAATATTGTATTACTCGCTTATACTACATGTATAAAGCATACCGAAAATAAATTCAATTGTTACAGTATCTCTTACATTACTGCAAGTGTTACCCCCTTACCGAAACGAAACTATAAGAGAGGTATGTGCAGAGTAGCGTAGATAGGGATGCTGGTACATATACTTGCTTTAGTACTGTCTCATAACCAATTCATGTAATAGGCAGATTGTTATATGTTATGTTATATTTCGGGTTTTACGCCTGCATCAGCACCATTTTGGGCTATATTGCCGGCGGGCAGTTTACCTAACAACACCTTACCTGGGCAGGCTCCAGCGGTTAACCAGTACTTGGTGCACCAACCTCCGTAAGAAACTGCCAACTTTTTCATATAAATGAGACACGGCCTGAGCGGGGCTCGAACCCGTGACCATCAGTGATGATAGGTTACAGTGGTATACAAGTCAGCGACCTTAACCACTCGACCACGGAGGCGGACTACAATAGGCAGATTGTAAAAACACTTTAAAGCTTGCTACTCTCTGATCGTCTGTCAATTGAAATGCTGTAAAGCCACGGAACATTTCAATGAGTTGCAGCTCTGGTGAGAGTGAGCAGAGACTTTTAAAGGTACTGGTACCTAGAGACTTTTAAAGGTACTGGTACCTAGAGACTTAGAGAGTTTCATCCAGAGTGTGGTTCTCCATTTGTCATTAAATGGGCAAAACAACAGTATATGTCTGCTAATCTCGTCTGTGACCAAGTGACATTTCATACACTGTATATCGTATTTATGAGAGAAAAACCTACACATTAGGATAAAGATGGATGTACAATGTGGCTGTAGGTATGTGTATTCTCTACAGAAATTCCATAGGTTACAAGTTTCATATTCTGACTGGACTAGGGAGAAAGTATTTAAACTTGCATCGCAAAGTAACCTACTATTCCAGTCGTATACTACCTGGTTTTATACTGCCAGTTTAACGTTATATTTCCATACACCTACGCTCGGGAATATACAATCGTGTAATTAATCTAAGAAGAACTGTGTCAGATTATATTTTCCTAGAATTCTATATATATCGGGGATAAAACCTTTTGCAATTTTGGGAGATGTCATGAATGATGTGGTTCTATGCACAAACACGTCTTTGATTTTAAACTTGGTATCTAATCGACAGAGTTGACCAAATAGTAGAAGTTTCCGTTTATCTATCAGCTGGACTATAGGATATATACCGAGACAGCTTAATGCTATATCCGTTCTAGTATATGTAGGGATAGATTGAATACGTTTGATACATTGTCTATGCAATTTTCGCAAGGGGAGTAACTGGGTATCGGTGACACCGTTCCACAATTCGCTCCCATATAATGCTTTTGGTAGTACAATGGATTCGTATATTTTTTTACAAGTTGCGGGATGCAGGCCGTTTCTATAAATACCACAGTCTACAATGCTGAAGAAGGATTTACGCAACCGATCACAACTTGTAGCTATATTTTCACTTAAATCTAGGTCTGTATTACATTGGACGCCTAGATGGAGGTAACTGCTGGTTTCATGAAAGGTTTCATCACCCAGTTTCCAGTATCTCTCTGTACTCATGGTGTCATTGAATACAATAGTATTGCATTTGGTAGTGTTGTAGAGATACCGTTCACGTTTAGAGTTCATATAACACAAGTTGATTAACGTATCTAGACCATGCTTAGTGTTCGATAATACAACCATGTCATCGGCGGAGGTAGGGCATCCACAACTCAAGTCTCCAATCCTGAAGCAATATGAGCTTCTTTCTACTTCATTCATTGGTTCGTTTATGAAGACGAGGTAGAGGAACGGACTCATACATTGACCTTGGCGGGTTCCCTGTAGGATAGGGAACCACTCCGACATGTAACCATTGGACTTAACGCAACTTAAGCAGTTATCAAAAAATGACATGATAGCTTTGAAAAGCATAACATGGATACCAGTTTTGTATAGTTTGACAAGCAACGATGCAATCCAAGTCCTGTCGAAGGCTTGTCTAGCGTCCAGGAAGCAAGCATAAATGGGAGAATGGTGTTCCATACCATAATTTACACATTCTCTTAACATGAATGACGTCATTAGGCAGTTTCCTTTCTTCTGAAAACCACCCTGAGATGCATTGAATGTTACTTTTTTGTCCTGTTCAATAAAACTTAATAGGACCTTCTCATATAGTTTGAGAATGACTGAGCACAATGAAATCGCTCTGTAGCTATTTGGATCAGTTTTCTTTTTGTTACCGCCCTTATATAATGTTACTATAACACCTTTTTTCATTTCAGACGGTGTATATGAATATGTAATCATGTAATTAAACAGTTGGGTTATGACTTTTATTAATAGTGAACCACCATATATGACATTTTCGTAGCATATATCGTCATTTCCACTGGCCTTTCCTTTTTTACAAGATCGAAGTGCTGCCTGTACCATTTCAACACTAACAACATGTTTACTACTGGTTTGTGGAGAGACTATGGACTTAATAGTTAATAATTCGGTTTCTACAGAATGTTTATGTTCTTCGCTAAAACTTGGGTCGGCCGAAGGAGAATACAAGTCACAGAAGTACTTTCCCCATTCATAATTTATATCCTGGGGGTTATTATAGGTGGTGCCACCAAAGCACATTTCAAATCCCTTGTTTTCTATTGTTTTGTTTCTACGTTTATTTATTAACCGCCAAAATTCGTTGTTGTCACATTCAGCGGCCGTGTCAACTTGTGCGTCTTGCTCATTTAAGTATGTCAAAACTGCCAATCGATGAGCAGAGCGGAATTTTCTCTTATAAATCTTATATTGTTTAAAATACACGGAATCGTCATTCTTGGCCTGTGGTGTTTTATCCATTCTATGCGTTTTATGACCATTTCTTTATGTAAACGTGTGAGAAGATCATTCCAATAGGGTTTGATGTATGATTTAAATTTAACCTTTGGTATGAACAATTGAGTTGCAAGGTTTACAATGACAACGATTCCTGAGTATAAATCGTCTATATCCGAGGTGTGTCTGACAGGGAAATCGAGTGCACAAGACAAAACATCGCTGCATTCTAAAAAGTGCATATATTGGTCAACATGTTCTTGTTTAACATTGTGCCAATTGATACTATTTGGGGAAATGACACGAGTCTTAGGACCATGACTCGTCTGTATAGACAAAGAACAAATGAGTGGACGATGGGTTGAAACATTTAGTGCGCTATCTTCTAGGATTTGACAGTCCAATATGGTGCTTAAGATTCTATCTGATATCACAACATGATCTATCAACGTTTCTCTGTTTGTGTTATATGGAACGTTACTGTATTTAGCCCCACGGCATATGTTCAGAGTATTTATTGGTATAAGGGAGTACTTGTTCAATAATTCTAATAATAGTGTACCTCTAGAATCTATATTAAAATATGTAGATAAACGTTCAGTGCCTAGTTCGGTATTATAATCCCCCATTATAATCAACGAGCCTTTATCTTCATACATACATATCATGTTCTCCAGTTCTTCCAAACAGTTTCTGTATATATTCCTACTATGATTCTTACATGGTAAGTAAACCTGAAAAACGAAAATATACTCCCCAGGATTCAGTAGAATTTGTATACCAATAAAGTGTTTTACATTAGTTTCTAATATTGTTACAAATTGCGTCATACGCTTATGCCATAACAGGGCTATGCCACCTTTACCGACCCGCCTATGCCATAACAGGGCTATGCCACCTTTACCGACCCGCCTATGCCATAACAGGGCTATGCCACCTTTACCGACCCGCCTATGCCATAACAGGGCTATGCCACCTTTACCGACCCGCCTATGCCATAACAGGGCTATGCCACCTTTACCGACCCGCCTATGCCATAACAGGGCTATGCCACCTTTACCGACCCGCCTATGCCATAACAGGGCTATGCCACCTTTACCGACCCGCCTATGCCATAACAGGGCTATGCCACCTTTACCGACCCGCCTATGCCATAACAGGGCTATGCCACCTTTACCGACCCGCCTATGCCATAACAGGGCTATGCCACCTTTACCGACCCGCCTATGCCATAACAGGGCTATGCCACCTTTACCGACCCGCCTATGCCATAACAGGGCTATGCCACCTTTACCGACCAGCCTATGACTACACGTATCAAGATCGGGGTCCGAGACAGCGTAGCTCACATAATCAGAGTTAATACAATCGAGAAAGTGCAGATTTTGTTTGAACAACCAGTGTTCTGATACCCCACATATATCAACGTCGGACTTAGTTAACATGTCCCACAGGTAGCTAGCACTGGAAATGATACCGGTTGAATTCCAAGTTGCAATATTTATTGCATATTTATTAGGTTTAGTATTCATGATCTTCGTCACATTCGTCGCGCAGGGGCGAATAGGGGTTATAATTACGGTTAGTGTAGTGTTTCCACCTGTTTAACCCATTATGTTGGCCATTGTTATAACTGTTACGGTATGTATCTCGGCCACGACGAGATGATCTTTGCTCGGAGTAATCATCATCTGTCTGGGTGTTATAACGGCTTTTATAAGCATTCATGGATAACCACGGCCTACAGGTTACTCCTCTTGGCCAGAAATGTGGGTCATCAACGAGAAGGTTGGCATTGCCGTCATCTTCTACATTGATGCGAATTACAACCGTTCTAAGCTTACGGTTTCTAAATATAGTGGACCTTTTTGAACTGCTGAATTGGAACAATAACAACCATGCAACTATTGCACGTCAAACTCGGTTATATAACCAATCGTTTATACCCTCTTCTACTGAATTATGGAATTAACTAAATACAGAGGTTCGTAACTCTACGACACTAAATATATTTAAGTCAAATATAAAATAAAAAAGTTAAAGCACCAGTTATACGTAAACACTTTATATGCTGACAGATTATATTCGATACTTCACGCCCGTTTAAGAAATCGTTGCAGCAAATTAAATAATTATTTATGAAACATATAAGAGAACATGCATTCTGTGATTGTAGATATCCTGTTAGCATTCTGTGATTGTGGATATCCTGTTAGCATTCTGTGATTGTAGATATCCTGTTAGCATTCTGTGATTGTAGATATCCTGTTAGCATTCTGTGATTGTAGATATCCTGTTGAGAATGCAGAACATTTTCTTTCAATGTTACACATTTTACGATGAAAAAGCAGAATCACCAACTTAATGTGGATATCTGGTAGTGATACGTTGAAAGTGGATGATAACAAACTAATACCTGCAGCTGTTCACAAACTAATACCTGCAGCTGTTCACAAACTAATACATGCAGCTGTTTACAAACTAATACCTGCAGCTGTTCACAAACTAATACCTGCAGCTGTTCACAAACTAATACCTGCAGCTGTTCACAAATTCATTAAGCATTCGAAAATTTTAACTACTAATAGTGCACACATGTGTGTGTGTTTAACGTTTATTTATCGTCGCTACCGGTTGCCCATATGAGCGACGTCTCCTGAAGAGATTAGTCAGTTTAGATGTTTGGAGGATAGTGCAATGATACAGAAAGAGACCCATTCCAGAGTCTCCTCTGGTTCTTTTACGTGCACGGTGTAAAGCACCGACACGAGACCTCGGTTTAACGTCCCAACTGAAAGACTTAATTTTATTAGGGTCAGACGGGGGATCGAACCTGCGATCCTGGATTACCAGTCCAGCGTGTTACCACTGGACTACATATCCGTCTGTACTACACACATTTACCATACTAGTTGTTTATATATGTGCTGAACTGAATGAGGGTGGTCTCGGTGAAACAACTGGACATTAGGTTCGGCAGAAAACGTCCGGGTGGGGTAGCACATAGGGATATGCATTAACTAAACATTATTCTTTATTATTTAGACTAAACTTGTTATTTTATCGCTTTTTATTATTAATTTCATTGGGAGTGATGGCCAATTACTAATTTTATATTATTACTAAATTAAATTTCTTTATTTTTGGAAGTGCAAACTTACATAAAAAATTGGCATCGTTTTTCGGCATGCCTCTTTCTTGATTATATAGACGATATTTTCTTGTGACACTGGATCGTGGGTTCGTGTATTGGCGTGGTGTGGGGAAACAACAGTTGGGATCGTGGGTTCGTGTATTGGCGTGCTGTGGGGAAACAACAGTTGGGATCGTGGGTTCGTGTATTGGCGTGGTGTGGGGAAATAACAGTTGGAATCGTGGGTTCGTGTATTGGCGTTGTGTGGGGAAACAACGGGTGGAATCGTGGGTTCGTGTATTGGCGTGGTGGGGGAAACAACAGTTGGGATCGTGGGTTCGTGTATTGGCGTGGTGTGGGGAAACAACAGTTGGAATCGTGGGTTCGTGTATTGGCGTGGTGTGGGGAAACAACAGTTGGGATCGTGGGTTCGTGTATTGGCGTGGTGTGGGGAAACAACAGTTGGGATCGTGGGTTCGTGTATTGGCGTGGTGTGGGGAAACAACAGTTGGAATCGTGGGTTCGTGTATTGGCGTGGTGTGGGGAAACAACAGTTGGGATCGTGGGTTCGTGTATTGGCGTGGTGTGGGGAAACAACAGTTGGGATCGTGGGTTCGTGTATTGGCGTGGTGTGGGGAAACAACAAGTGTTGGATCGTGGGTTCGTGTATTGGCGTGGTTGTGGGGAAACAACAGTTGGAGTGTTCGGTATGGCGTGGGTGGGGAAACAACAGTTGGAATCGTGGTCGTGTATTGGCGTGGTGTGGGGAAACAACAGTTGGGATCGTGGGTTCGTGTATTGGCGTGGTGTGGGGAAACAACAGTTGGGATCGTGGGTTCGTGTATTGGCGTGGTGTGGGGAAACAACAGTTGGAGTCGTGAGATACATGTATCAATCTAAGCAACAATACCTCTCGGAAGTCGTAATAGCGCAGTGGATGCGCGTTCGCTTCAGGTGCGAAAGGTCCGGAGTTCGAGCGTCGCTGGAGCCGTTACGATTGTGTCCTTAGGCAAGGCATTTAAATTCCACGTTGCCTCTTCTCTCTCCCTCGTGGCGATGGATTCCATCAGGAATGAGGTCTCGTGAGTGATTTATATAAGTTGAAATAACTTGTTTCGCATTCGAGCGAAAATAAATTTGTATAAACTAAATCATAACGGCAATGAAATTAATACGCGTACATGACTTTTAACAGTAGGTATTATATTGCTGGCATAAAAGGGGACCATCGCATACAATGCAATTTCTGTTTCTTTAAGAAGAATACATATTTTTAAATCAAGAGTTTATTTAAGTTACATTACAGGATTAAACACGTGCGCTGCTACCCGACTATAGCCCCACCAGTGCGCCGCCGAAGTGCTGAAACAGAAGTGGTGCCAAGTATATTATACTCTAAGAAACGCGTACACACATTACATGGATACAATGGTAACACCAGAAGCATTCCAACTGTCAGAAGCTAACATGGAGTGGAATCTTGAGTTCCGGTTTAGTTTCAAGGTTGTATATACGTAAATAGGTGGAAGTGCATCCGAGGCCAAATGTAGTCTTGATAACCAATATAATGCAGTTCTCTTTTTGAAAACAAATTCATTTTCATGACAGGAAGTGTATAGGTTTTGTGTTATTATGTGACTTGAGAAGACTTCAGACTAGTCGATGTGGAGAACATATGTGATATAAGAATTCGGGCAACGCAACAGGTTGTGGTATACTGTGCTATTTGGCGGAGGAATACAGCGTGCAAACACAGTGACGACATTCACAGGTGACACGGTACAATTCTCAGCATTACATTGTACTATTTTTGCTGTTTTCTTAGTTTGATTTGAATGCCTCTTCACAGTGGATGTGGTATCAGAAGAAATAAAAGATTGAAAATATAAATGAACAGACCGTATGATTTTAATTTTTACTTTGTATTTAATAGGCAATTTATTTGTTGTTTTATAACCTATAACGATATTTCATTTCAGATATCCTGTTGTACTTATATACCGTATATATATTGAATGAACTGAATAAAATATGTTTAAACTAAACTAACCTATAACGACAACACCGGTTTATGGCTGCAATTCCAAATATGTATCAATATGTCGTAAATAATCACATATAAATGTATGCACAAAGTCCCGATTCATCAGTTGTTTAATCCATAGTAATAATTCATTGTACATACAATGTTCTTTGTTAGGTTTTGGATACTAAGGTAGATTCAACAATGTGTACTTGTTTGGGGACAATGCCATCATGCAATTATACGTTCATACACTCGAATTATTGCTATTTCTGTTCTTTTTTTATTTAGTTTATGAACTTGCAATCACTTCCTGTGTACACAACAACACATCCTCGTGTGTACACAACAACACATCCTCTTGTGTACACAACAACACGTTCAGAATTACAATAACCATATTTGCATTATTTTCATATCAACATCAAAAGGGTGTCGGATTGTTTCATGTGAGCAATATTATGTTATATTTCGGTTTTACGGCTGCATCAGCACCATTTCGGGCTATATCGCCGGCGGGCAGTTTATACCTTTCCTGGGCAGCTCCAGCGGTTAACCAGTACTTTGGTGCACCAGCTTCCGTAAGAAACTGCCAACTTTTTCATATAAATGAGACACGGCCTGAGCGGAGCTCGAACCCGTGACCATCAGTGATGATAGGCTACAGTGGTATACAAGTCAGCGACCGTAACCACTCGACCACGGAGGCGGACTTCATGTGAGCAAGCTATCCAGCTCCCTTATGGAGGATCGGTGGTTGTACTCTGGTGCTACCCGTGCATGAACTACTGATTGGATTATTTGCACACGGAGTCTCCGTCCATCAACTACTGATTGGATTATTTGCACACGGAGTCTCCGTCCATCAACTACTGATTGGATTATTTGCACACGGAGTCTCCGTCCATCAACTACTGATTGGATTATTTGCACACGGAGTCTCCGTCCATCAACTACTGATTGGATTATTTGCACACGGAGTCTCCGTCCATCAACTACTGATTGGATTATTTGCACACGGAGTCTCCGTCCATCAACTACTGATTGGATTATTTGCACACGGAGTCTCCGTCCATCAACTACTGATTGGATTATTTGCACACGGAGTCTCCGTCCATCAACTACTGATTGGATTATTTGCACACGGAGTCTCCGTCCATCAACTACTGATTGGATTATTTGCACACGGAGTCTCCGTCCATCAACTACTGATTGGATTATTTGCACACGGAGTCTCCGTCCATCAACTACTATTGGATTATTTGCACACGGAGTCTCCGTCCATCAACTACTGATTGGATTATTTGCACACGGAGTCTCCGTCCATCAACTACTGATTGGATTATTTGCACACGGAGTCTCCGTCCATCAACTGTACACGTTTCCGTTGTGACTTTACATCCCAAAAAGCAAACATTCAAAATTACATTCTGAACTTACGATATGAATGACCACATATACGCTTCCATCCGAGCCAACGAGAGTGATTAATATAAGTTGCTAATACTTGCTTCGCAATCGGTGTAAAATAAATAAAGTATAAAAAAATAAAAAACTTACGATATTCACATATGAATGGATTCCGCTGACCTACGTCACCAAACAGTCCTACAGATCCACAGATCACATCATCCCATTGACCGTAATAAGGCGCGTAGGGAACGAGCAACACACAATCTTCATTATAATGACTAGCAAGATTACCCTTCCTATCCGGGTGCCAGTTAGTGTAGACGAGATGGTCACCTAAATAAACAGTTCAGTGTCAGGTGTTTAAATGGCTGCCGTAACCTATTCTGTCATTATTGGCCCATTAATAGTAGGTAAATATGACCAACACAGCAGCTTAAAACATTACCGTATTATATAACATTATCTTAATAAATATTAATTAGCCCAAAAGGAACTTGAAAACAAGTATATTTATACAGCATTCCACACGCAGCATTCCACACGCAGCATTCCACACGCAGCATAGCATTCCACACGCAGCATTCCACACGCATTCCACGCGCATTCCACACGCAGCATTCCACACGCAGCATTCCAGCATTCCACACGCAGCATTCCACACGCAGCATCATTCCACACGCAGCATTCCACACGCAGCATTCCACACGCAGCATTCCACACGCAGCATTCCACACGCAGCATTCCACACGCAGCATTCCACACGCAGCATTCCACACGCAGCATTCCACACGCACATTCCACACGCAGCATTCCACACGCAGCATTCCACACGCAGCATTCCACACGCAGCATTCCACACGCAGCATTCCAGCATTCCACACGCAGCATTCAACACGCAGCATTCCCACGCAGCATTCCACACACAGCATTCCACACGCAACATTCCACACGCAGCATTCCACACGCAGCATTACACACGCAGCATTTCACATGCAGCATTTCACACGCAGCATTCCCACGCAACTTCCACACGCAGCATTCCAGCTTCCACACGCAGCATTCCCATTCCACATGTAGCATTCAGCATTCCACACGCACATTCCACACGCAGCATTCCACACGCAGCATTACACACGCAGCATTTCACACGCATCATTCCACACGCAGCATTTCATACGCAGCATTTCATACGCAGCATTCACACGCAACATTCCACACGCGGCATTCCACACGCAGCATTCCAGTATTCCACACGCAGCATCCACACGCAGCATTCCAGCGTTCCACACGCAGCAATCCACACGCAGCATTCCAGCATTCCACACGCAGCATTCCACACGCAGCATTCCAGCATTCCACACGCAGCATTCCACACGCAGCATTCCACACGCAGCATTCCACACGCAGCATTCCACACGCAGCATTACACACGCAGCATTCCAGCATTCCACACGCAGCATTCCACACGCAGCATTCCACATCGTGGTGTTACACACTTTACACCTCGTGGTGTTACACACTTATTGATACTTTGTTCGACGTTTACGCCTTCATCAGCACCATTTGGGCTATATTGTACAGTTTGGGCTATATTGGATAGTTTGGGCTATATTGTACAGTTTGGGCTATATTGGACAGTTTTGGCTATATTGTACAGTTTGGGCTATATTGGGACAGTTTGTGCTATATTGTACAGTTTGGGCTATATTGGACAGTTTTGGCTATATTGTACAGTTTGGGCTATATTGGGACAGTTTGGGCTATATTGTACAGTTTGGGCTATATTGGATAGTTTGGGCTATATTGTACAGTTTGGGCTATATTGAACAGTTTGGGCTATATTGGACAGTTTGGGCTATATTGGACAGTTTGGGCTATATTGGGACAGTTTGGGCTATATTGTACAGTTTGTGCTATATTGTACAGTTTGGGCTATATTGAACAGTTTGGGCTATATTGGACAGTTTGTGCTATATTGTACAGTTTGTGCTATATTGTACAGTTTGGGCTATATTGTACAGTTTGGGCTATATTGTACAGTTTGGGCTATATTGGATAGTTTGGGCTATATTGTACAGTTTGTGCTATATTGGAGAGTTTGGGCTATATTGTACAGTTTGTGCTATATTGGAGAGTTTGGGCTATATTGGACATGTTGGGTTATATTGGACAGTTTGGGCTATATTGGACAGTTTGTGCTATATTGGAGAGTTTGGGCTATATTGTACAGTTTGGGCTATATTGGACAGTTTGTGCTATATTGGAGAGTTTGGGCTATATTGTACAGTTTGTGCTATATTGGAGAGTTTGGGCTATATTGTACAGTTTGTGCTATATTGGAGAGTTTGGGCTATATTGGACATGTTGGGCTATATTGGAGAGTTTGGGCTATATTGTACAGTTTGGGCTATATTGTACAGTTTGGGCTATATTGTACAGTTTGTGCTATATTGTACAGTTTGGGCTATATTGGACAGTTTGTGCTATATTGGACAGTTTGTGCTATATTGGACAGTTTGGGCTATATTGGAGAGTTTGGGCTATATTGTACAGTTTGTGCTATATTGTACAGTTTGGGCTATATTGGACAGTTTGGGCTATATTGGACAGTTTGGGCTATATTGTACAGTTTGGGCTATATTGTACAGTTTGGACTATATTGGAGAGTTTGGGCTATATTGTACAGTGTGTGCTATATTGTACAGTGTGTGCTATATTGTACAGTTTGGGCTATATTGGACAGTTTGGGCTATATTGGAGAGTTTGGACTATATTGGACATGTTGGGCTATATTGGAGAGTTTGGGCTATATTGTACAGTTTGGGCTATATTGGAGAGTTTGGGCTATATTGTACAGTTTGTGCTATATTGGAGAGTTTGTGCTATATTGTACAGTTTGTGCTATATTGGACAGTTTGGGCTATATTGGACAGTTTGGGCTATATTGTACAGTTTGTGCTATATTGTACAGTTTGTGCTATATTGGATAGTTTGGGCTATATTGTACAGTTTGGGCTATATTGTACAGTTTGGGCTATATTGGACAGTTTGTGCTATATTGGACAGTTTGGGCTATATTGGACACTTTACTTAACAACAGCTTTCCTGGACAGGTTCCATGTTAAATATCAGCAACAGTCCATATATAAATGAACAATGAGTGGACGTCGTGATAGCACGTGATGGTCGTGATAGTGCGTGATGATCGTCGTGATAGTCATGATAGCACGTGATGGTCGTGATAATGCGTGAATGTCATGATAGCACGTGATGGTAGTGATAGCGCGTGAAAGTCGTGATAGTGCGTGAAAGTCATGATAGCACCTGATGGTCGTGATAGTGCGTGTGTCATGATAGCACGTGATGGTCGTGATAGTGCGTGAGTCATGATGGCACCTGATGATCGTGATAGTGCGTGAGTCATGATGGCACACAATGGTCGTGATAATGAGTGAAAGTCATAATAACACGTGGAAGTCGTGATAGCTCGTGGAAGTCATGATATCACGTTGAAGTCATGATCGCACGTGGAAGTCATGATAACACGTGGACGTCATGATAGTACGTGTTTGTCATGATAGCACGTGCTTGTCATGATAGCACGTGCTTGTCATGATAGCACGTGCTTGTCATGATAGCACGTGCTTGTCATGATATCACGTGATTGTCAAGATAGCACGTGATTGTCATGATAGCACGTGGAAGTCATTGATATCACGTGGAAGTCATTGATAGCACGTGATGGTCGTGGTAGCACGCGATGGTCGTGGTAGCACGCGATGGTCGTGATTCCACGTGATGGTCGTCGTAGCACGTGGAAGTCATTGATAGCACGTGGAAGTCCTTGATAGCACGTGATTGTCGTGATAGCACGTGATGGTCATGATAGCACGCGATGGTCGTGATAGCACGTGATGGTCGTGGTAGCACGTGGTGGTCGTGATAGCACGTTGAAGTCATGATAGCACGTGGAAGCCATGATATCACGTGGAATTCATGATAGTACTTGGAAGTCATTGATAGCACGTGATTGTCGTTATAGCACGTGCTGGTCATGATAGCACGTTGAAGTCATGATGTCACATTGAAGTCATTGATAGCATGTGATTGTCGTGATAGCACGTGATTGTCGTGATAGCACGTGGTGGTCCTGATAGCATGTGATTGTCGTGATAGCACGTGATGGTCGTGATAGTAAGTTGGAGTCATAATAGCACGTGATGGTCGTGATAGCGGAGTAGAGGTCATGATATCACGTGATGGTCGTGATAGTAAGTTGAAGTCATGATAGCACGTGATGGTTGTGATAGTAAGTTGAAGTCATGATAGCACTTGAAAGTCATGATAGCACGTGATCGTCGTGATAGCACGTGATGATCGTGATAGCGTGTAGAGGTCATGATAGCGTGCAGAAGTCATGATAACACGTGATTGTCGTGATAGCACGTGGTGGTCGTGATAGCGCAGTGGTATAACGTTCGCTGTATGTTCGAGACCCCGAATTCCACATTGCCTCTTCTATCCATCATTGCCTATTCTCTCCATCATTGCCGATTCTCTCCATCATTGCCTATTCTCTCCATCATTGCCTATTCTCTCCATCATTGCCTCTTCTCTCCATCATTGCCTATTCTCTCCATCATTGCCTATTCTTTCCATCATTGCCTATTCTCTCCATCATTGCCTTTTCTCTCCTTTTCTCTCCATCATTGCATATTCTCTCCATCATTGCCTCTTCTCTCCATCATTGCCTCTTCTCTCCATCATTGCCTCCCTCTTCTCTCCATCTTTGCCTCTTCTCTCCATCATTGCCTGTTCATTGCCTCTTCTCTCCATCATTGCCTATTCTCTCCATCATTGCCTATTCTCTCCTATTCTCTCCATCATTGCCTATTCTCTCCATCATTGCCTCTTCTCTCCACATCATTGCCAATTCTCTCCATCATTGCCTTTTCTTTCCTATTCTCTCCATCATTGCCTATTCTCTCCATCATTGCCTATTCTCTCCACATCATTGCCTATTCTCTCCATCATTGCCTCTTCTCTCCACCTCATTGCCTATTATCTCCATCAATGCCTTTTCTCTCCTTTTCTCTCCATCATTGTCTCTTCTCTCCATCATTGCCTCTTCTCTCCATCATTGCCTCCCTCTTTTCTCCATCATTGCCTCTTCTCTCCATCATTGCCTGTTCATTGCCTCTTCTCTCCATCATTGCCTATTCTCTCCATCATTGCCTATTCTCTCCTATTCTCTCCATCATTGCCTTTTCTCTCATATTCTCTCCATCATTGCTTCTTCTCTCCAGCATTGCCTCTTCTCTCCATCATTGCCTATTCTCTCCATCATTGCCTCTTCTCTCCATCATTGCCTCTTCTCTCCATCATTGCCTATTCTCTCCCTCATTGCCTCTTCTCTCCCTCATTGCGATATATTTGATCAGGAGTGAGGTTTCGAGAGCGATTGTTTCGAGAGCGATTTAACTAATATTGTAAGAAATTGTTTTGCAATTGTGCTAATATATGTTTTGTTATATTTCGGGTTTTACGCCTGCATCAGTACCATTTTGGGCACCAACCTCCGTAAGAAACTGCCAACTTTTTCAAATAAATGAGACACGGTCTGAGCGGGGCTCGTACCCGTGACCATCAGTGATGATAGGTTACAGTGGTATACAAGTCAGCGACCTTAACCACTCGACCACGGAGGCGGACTATTGTGCTAATATAAATTTGACATAAATAAACATACAGGGTGGAAAACAGCAACTGTTCCCAAAAAGCTATATGACATTGTACAAATGTCAACGAATCTTACCGGAAATCCACTCAAAGTGCTCCTCTGTACGCACATCGTGTAATCCTGTCCACACGGCGTGATTAAAATTGTACGACTTGATCCATTTATAAATGTAATCCTGAATGCTTCTGCTGTTGATATGAAACAAGTCCCCACCCTTGGCAATGCAGTCTTGTTCTGCCTTGGACCAGATAGCACGGACTGGGACAAGTTCGTAACAATAGTCTCCGTACTGTGTGAGGGCGCCACCGTCTTCACGTGTATACTGATGGAGTATAGCTGGGCATAGATTCGTATTTCCTGGAATGTAATTTGCATGTATTAGTCCGCAAACATTCGCTTTGACAACATTTCAACTTGGTGGCAAGGATGTAAGAAATGAAATAGAATGATGACAACGATTATTCTCTTCGTGCAGATGTTATCATTTATATGCAGATATTACGACATGTTTATAATACAGCGACACCGGTGACATCGTGTAGATTATATCTGTGAGAAGTGAGCGGTCCATGGAAAATCAGTTGCTGGCACTGAACGTTTTGACAATTTATTTGTAAGCGTAATGCGCTTTTTCATGTATATTTTGCATACACATATTTCGTACATCTTATCTATAGGCGGTAGAATGTCGAGCGGGCCGAAGAGACCGGTTTAGGGTGTCCGTGTATAACACACATGCAAATAAGTGTTTTCCTTTGTTTTTATCGTTGTTTCTTTCGCACAACATGCTAGCAATTTTATCCCACTATCGCTTCTTATGATTATTAAATTTAATATAATCTCAACAGATCTCGAACAGTATAATATACAATACTCATTTATAAAATAATGTTTTAAATTAATTAACAGGTTTTTGATAAAATCACATTTATCATAGCGCAACATCTGGCTGGGGCACAACGGTAAAAACAAAGGATTCCAACAGGACCTATTGACATTTTGGGATAAATCAGACTTTGTCTGCCAAGGGAGGTAATAGAAAATTACAGATGTCTCTTATTGACAGGATTAACATCACTATTTCGTATAGAAATGTATGCAACAGTTTATATATAAGCACAGTGCTACACAATTACAGAGGAAATGTATGCAACAGTTTATATATAAGCACAGTGCTACACAATTACAGAGGAAATGTATGCAACAGTTTATATATAAGCACAGTGCTACACAATTACAGAGGAAATGTATGCAACAGTTTATATATAAGCACAGTGCTACACAATTACAGAGGAAATGTATGCAACAGTTTATATATAAGCACAGTGCTACACAATTACAGAGGAAATGTATGCAACAGTTTATATATAAGCACAGTGCTACACAATTACAGAGGAAATGTATGCAACAGTTTATATATAAGCACAGTGCTACACAATTACAGAGGAAATGTGTAAACTTAACCATTATTACCAGTAATATGCTTGACTTGTCATTGGTTGTATTGTCGTGATGGGCGTGGTCTAGGGGGGCGTGGTCTTGGGGGATGTGGTATTGGGGGCGTGGTCTTGGGGGATGTGGTGGTCGTGGGGGATGCTTTTGTTGTATTTGTTGTAGTTGACGGTACAGGTGTTGTTGTTGTTGTTGTTATTGTTGTTGTTGTCGCCGCCGGGGCGCTTGTCACTTAAAGAAGAACAATAGCACAGCGTTACATGTACAACATATTGCAGCAATATCACAGCGTTATATGTACAACATATTGCAACAATATGACAGCGTTATATGTACAACATATTGCAACAACATCACAGCGTTATATGCACAACATATTCCAACAACATCACAGCGTTATATGTACAACATATTGCAACAATATCACAGCGTTATATGTACAACATATTGCAACAACATCACAGCGTTATATGTACAACATATTGCAACAACATCACAGCGTTATATGTACAACATATTGCAACAACATCACAGCGTTATATGTACAACATATTGCAACAACATCACAGCGTTATATGTACAACATATTGCAACAACATCACAGCGTTATATAACTGACGAGGTACTCACGGCGATCTGATGTAGGCGGATTTCCAGGACACAATTTCCTAGCAACATGCTGGGTTGTATCTTCGTTCACATAACCCAACTGAAATACATATTTTGTAATGTTGGTTTTACTTGAGTCGCATTTATCAACTTAATTAAGTCAAGTGGCGACTTTGTAGCTACTGTTGGTGAAGGAAAACTATGGGTGCACTTCGGAGCAAACGTTCATGCACGGGCAGGTACACCATGGGTGCACTTCGGAGCAAACGTTCATGCACGGGCGGGTACACCATGGGGGCACTTCGGAGCAAACGTTCATGCACGGGCGGGTACACCATGGGGGCACTTCGGAGCAAACGTTCATGCACGGGCGGGTACACCATGGGGGCACTTCGGAGCAAACGTTCATGCACGGGCGGGTACACCATGGGGGCACTTCGGAGCAAACGTTCATGCACGGGCGGGTACACCATGGGGGCACTTCGGAGCAAACGTGTATCGTCTTCAGTTACACGAGTGTATCGTCTTCAGCTACACGAGTATTACATCTTCTGTTACATGAGTGTATCGTCTTCAGTTACACGAGTATTACATCTTCTGTTACACGAGTGTATCGTCTTCAGTTACATGAGTGTATCGTCTTCAGTTACACGAGTGTATCGTCTTCAGCTACACGAGTATTACATCTTCTGTTATACGAGTGTATCGTCTTCAGTTACACGAGTATTACATCTTCTGTTACACGAGTGTATCGTCTTCAGTTACACGAGTGTATCGTCTTCAGCTACACGAGTATTACATCTTCTGTTACACGAGTGTATCGTCTTCAGTTACACGAGTATTACATCTTCTGTTACACGAGTGTATCGTCTTCAGTTACACGAGTATTACATCTTCTGTTATACGAGTGTATCGTCTTCAGTTACACGAGTATTACATCTTCTGTTACACGAGTGTATCGTCTTCAGTTACACGAGTGTATCGTCTTCAGCTACACGAGTATTACATCTTCTGTTACACGAGTGTATCGTCTTCAGTTACACGAGTATTACATCTTCAGTTACACGAGTGTATCGTCTTCAGTTACACGAGTATTACATCTTCTGTTACACGAATGTATCGTCTTCAGTTACACGAGTGTATCGTCTTCAGTTACATATGATTTTTAGAAAGTGTAATAGTTGTTTTGAACAATACTGTCACATTAAATGCCAATGTTCTGGGCTCACACACATACAATTACCTGATGTTCAAATGCTATGACGTTCCATCCAGGTGGCGCTTCAGACACTGTCAAAACCTCTTTACAATCGAACTCGTACATGTATCCTATAGGGTTAGATTGTATACTGGACTGAAAAATATACAATATTCGAAAGTACAAATAGTAAATTACATTATTCGTTATTATAAAGTGTGTAGTTAGTTTGCACTAGCATGGATATCACGCAATAAAAGGCATTTACCTACATATGCATGTCGTAATTAAATGCGGATACATTCCACGTCGTAATTAAATGCGGATACATTCCATGTCGTAATTACATGCGGATACATTCCATGTCGTAATTACATGCGGATACATTCCATGTCGTAATTACATGCGGATACATTCCATGTCGTAATTACATGCGGATACATTCCATGTCGTAATTATCTGTATATACATTATACGTCGTAATTACATGCGGATACATTCCACGTCGTAATTACATGCGGATACATTCCATGTCGTAATTACATGCGGATACATTCCACGTCGTAATTACATGCGGATACATTCCATGTCGTAATTACATGCGGATACATTCCATGTCGTAATCACATGCGGATACATTCCATGTCGTAATTACATGCGGATACATTCCATGTCGTAATTACATGCGGATACATTCCATGTCGTAATTACATGCGGATACATTCCATGTCGTAATTACATGCGGATACATTCCATGTCGTAATTACATGCGGATGCATTCCATGTCGTAATTATCTGGCGATACATTATACGTCGTAGTTACCTGTGGATACATTACACGTCGTACTTACCTGTGGATACATTACACGTCGTATTTACCTGTGGATACATTACACGTCGTAGTTACCTGTATATACAGTACACGTCGTAGTTACCTGTGGATACATTACACGTCTTAGTTACCTATGGATACATTACACGTGGTAGTTACCTGTAATACATTACACGTCGTAGTTACCTGTGGATACATTACACGTCGTAGTTACCTGTGGATACATTACACGTCGTAGTTACCTGTATATACATTACACGTCGTAGTTACCTGTGGATACATTACACGTCGTAGTTACCTGTGGATACATTGCACGTCGTAGTTACCTGTGGATACATTACACATTACACGTCGTAGTTACCTGTGGATACATTACACGTCGTAGTTACCTGTGGATACATTACAGGTCGTAGTTACCTGTGGATACATTACACGTCGTAGTTACCTGTGGATACATTACACGTCGTAGTTACCTGTGGATACATTACAGGTCGTAGTTACCTGTGGATACATTACACGTCGTACTTACCTTTGGATACATTACACGTCGTAGTTACCTGTGGATACATTACAGGTCGTAGTTACCTGTGGATACATTACAGGTCGTAGTTACCTGTGGATACATTACAGGTCGTAGTTACCTGTGGATACATTACAGGTCGTAGTTACCTGTGGATACATTACACGTCGTACTTACCTTTGGATACATTACACGTCGTAGTTACCTGTGGATACATTACAGGTCGTAGTTACCTGTGGATACATTACAGGTCGTAGTTACCTGTGGATACATTACACGTCGTAGTTACCTGTGGATACATTATACGTCGTAGTTACCTATGGATACATTACACGTCGTAGTTACCTGTGGATACATTACACGTGGTAGTTACCTGTGGATACATTACACGTCGTAGTTACCTGTGGATACATTATACGTCGTAGTTACCTGTGGATACATTACACGTCGTAGTTACCTGTGGATACATTACAGGTCGTAGTTACCTGTGGATACATTACACGTCGTAGTTACCTGTGGATACATTACACGTCGTAGTTACCTATGGATACATTACACGTCGTAGTTACCTGTGGATACATTGCAGGTCGTAGTTACCTGTGGATACATTACACGTCGTAGTTACCTATGGATACATTACACGTCGTAGTTAGCTGTGGATACATTTAACGTCGTAGTTACCTGTATATACAGTACACGTCGTAGTTACCTGTGGATACATTAGACGTCGTAGTTACCTGTGGATATATTACACGTCGTAGTTACCTGTGGACACATTACACGTCGTAGTTACCTGTGGATACATTACACGTCGTAGTTACCTATGGATACATTACACGTCGTAGTTACTGTGGATACATTACACGTCGTAGTTGTGGATACAGTACACGTCGTAGTTACCTATGGAAACATTACACGTCGTAGTTACCTGTGGATACATTACACGTCGTAGTTACCTGTGGAAACATTACACGTCGTACTTACCTGTGGATACATTACACGTCGTAGTTACCTGTGGATACAATACACATTACACGTCGTAGTTACCTGTGGATACATTACACGTCGTAGTTACCTGTGGATACATTACACGTCGTAGTTACCTGTGGATACATTACACGTCGTAGTTACCTGTGGATACATTACACGTCGTAGTTACCTGTGGATACATTACACGTCGTAGTTACCTGTGGATACATTTCACGTCGTACTTACCTGTGGATACATTACACGTCGTACTTACCTGTGGATACATTACACGTCGTAGTTACCTGTGGATACATTACACGTCGTACTTACCTGTGGATACATTATACGTCGTAGTTACCTGTGGATACATTACACGTCGTAGTTACCTGTGGATACATTACACGTCGTAGTTACCTGTATATACATTATACGTCGTAGTTACCTGTGGATACATTACACGTCGTAGTTACCTGTATATACATTATACGTCGTAGTTACCTATGGATACATTACACGTCGTAGTTACCTATGGATACATTACACGTCGTAGTTACCTGTATATACATTATACGTCGTAGTTACCTGTGGATACATTACACGTCGTAGTTACCTGTATATACATTATACGTCGTAGTTACCTATGGATACATTACACGTCGTAGTTACCTGTATATACATTATACGTCGTAGTTACCTGTGGATACATTACACGTCGTAGTTACCTGTGGATACATTACACGTCGTAGTTACCTGTGGATACATTACACGTCGTAGTTACCTGTGGGTACATTTAATGTCGTCATTACCTGCGGGTACAATTAATGTCGTCATTACCTGCGGGTACATTTAATGTCGTCATTACCTGTGGGTACATTTAATGTCGTCATTACCTGCGTGTACATTTACTGTCGTCATTACCTGCGGGTACATTTAATGTCGTCATTACCTGCGGGTACATTTAATGTCGTCATTACCTGCGGGTACATTTAATGTCGTCATTACCTGCGGGTACATTTAATGTCGTCATTACCTGCGGGTACATTTAATGTCGTCATTACCTGCGGGTACACCTGGCGTTCCACGTCGTAATTACACAGACATGTATAATCCCCCTGAACTCCAGAATATAGAATATATAGAAGGAACAGCAACGATATACGTGTTATAAAACCCATGTCAACGATAGCTGTATACATACATGCCATTGCGATGTCGAAATCACACAAGGAACTAGAGATAAGACACCAAACGTTTACAGTAGGTCAACACGTAACTATGGACAGGATATCTGTGTAATGTAAATGTTCCGTATTGTCCGTGTATAGTAGATCAGTACGTACACACGGACAGGATATCTGTGTAATGTAAATGTTCCGTATTGTCCGTGTACAGTAGGTCAGTACGTACACACAGACAGGATATCTGTGTAATGTAAATGTTCCGTATTGTCCGTGTACAGTAGGTCAGTACGTACACACAGACAGGATATATGTGTAATCAACGGTAAATGTTACGATTGCGCCCTTTAGGCAAGGCATTGTGTACAATAAACCACAGGGATTCGACACGTTTGGTGTACTAGTATATATATTTAAGTACATCAAACGCAAAAGAAAGTGTGCATAGAGGTTTTTATATTCCTTATATCCATAATAGAAATTGTATGATGTTTGGTACCACTGTTTAGCTTATTCAATTGCCTACAAACCCAAATAATATTTTTAAAAATAGCGGTTACTATAGATGCCCAAATTACTGTTACATGTGTTTACGGTCAAAATGAAAAATACACAAACTGTGATATTGGTGTTATTGTGAGTATAATCACGTTTTGCAGCTCTCCTAATGGTTTTGTTGTGATTATTTGATTGATACCGGGTATAGCGGCCAGTTTGTCTGTAACCTGTACAATACGACGTCTCATGGAATTGACGTAAAGTTGTACGACGTGTGTATGTATGTTGTTCCATTCCATCTGCAGAGCATTCTGTAGGTCCTGCAAATTGTTGACGACATGTCTTGACCCAACTCAACGACCAAGAACACCCCAAATATCCTCGATTGGGTTGAGGTCAGGAGAAACGGCAGGCCAAGGCAAGGCGTTAACGCCATTTGCATTTAAGTATTGCTGCGTTAGCTGTGCCGTATGCGGATGTGCATTGTCGTGCATCAATGTTGCGGGTGCATGCTGATTAACGAATGGAACAGCTACTGGTCTTAACACCTGGTTAATGTACTCGGCTACATTAAGATCAGTTTTCCTGTTTCCCATGATCTCGCCCCAAACCATAACACTGCCCCCGCCAAACCTGTTTATCTCTACAACACAAGCGTCAGCAAATCGCTCCCCTCTCCTAAATACCCTCACCCTCAAATCATGATGATTCCGATTAAACCTAGATTCATCGGAAAAGACAATTCTATCCCACTGACGTCTTTGCCAGCGGAGATGAAGCCATGCCCAGTTCAAACGAGCAACGCGATGACGTCGAGTACATTACCAACGTAAGCCAGTCTAGGTCTGATAGGCCGAACACAATGACGCAGACGCCTCAGAACTGTGTCCCTGCTAATACCGTTATTGCCTCGCTGTAGAGCTAGCACTTTGGAAACGACGCCTGGTGTGCGTCAGTTCAAAATGACGGTCTAATCTGACGTCAGTTACACGAGGCCTGCCAGTTCGAGGACGATCGGCAACTGTTCCTGTTTGCTGGAACCTGGCACGAAGTTTACTTACTGTGTTTCTGTGGCAATTAAATGCGCGTGAAACAGTATCGATGCTTAGCATCATCAAAGTTTCAATACGTTGACGCTGAGAGAGTCTGGGCATGGCGAGTTTTGAAAATATTCAAATTGCTGTGTGTTTTTCATACTCTTAGATGTTGTAAGAAAGTAATGAGATATTATTTGACAGATTTCACATTTGTCCAGACATTGCACGGACAAATCGTGCAAAACGCTTGTATAGGGACGTTACGTAACAATACTGACACATTTCTGACCGATGTAGCCATTGTTCAACACAGTGACAGGCGTGCTTCACGTGCTACACAGGTGAACGATTTATAACCGATATAACTATAGCTATCATAAAAAGAAACGTGCACACTTTCTTTTGCGTTTGAGTATATATACTACTACCCCCAAACGTGCCGAATCCCTGTGCAATAAACATATTGCAAATAACTTAATGAAACTGGACGGACAGATCTGTAGTCCAGTGGTAACACGCTGGACTGGTAATCCAGGGGTAGCAGGTTCGATCCCACGTCTGACCCTAATAAAATTAACAGTCTTTCAGATGGGACGTTAAACCGAGGTCTCGTGTCGGTGCTTTTCACCGTGCACGTAAAAGAACCAGAGGAGAGTCTGGAATGGGTCTCTGTCTGTATTATTGCACTATCCTCCAAACATCTAAATTGACTAATCTCTTCAGGAGGCGTCGCTCATATGGGCAACCGGTAGCGACGATAAATAAACTTAAAGCACACACGTGTTGTTTACGACAAGCTTATGTAACAATAACCCACGAAAACAGTCGACACCTAAGAAAATGCCTCAGATACATGTAGGCCTACCAACATAATTTACCTTCATATTTTTCCAACATAATTTACCTTCATATTTTTCCAACATAATTTACCTTCATATTTTTCCAACATAATTTACCTTCATATTTTTCCAACATAATTTACCTTCATATTTTTCCAACATAATTCACCTTCATATTTTTCCAACATAATTTACCTTCATATTTTTCCAACATAAATTACCATCATATTTTCCAACATAATTTACATTCATATTTTCCCAACATAATTCACATTCATATTTTTCCAACATAATTCACCTTCATATTTTTCCAACATAATTTACCTTCATATATTTCCAATGTCCAGTCGACAGTGTGTTCACCGATTATTGTTCCGCTACCCGATTGTCCCATTTGTGACATAACAACGTATATTATATTCAGAAGTAGGTTCATATTCTACATTTCCGATATGACCGCCTATGGAATACAAAGTTTAAATCCAGGTGTATGTCTTAAACAGTTAAATCAGAACGGACTGGTACGTCACCTTTCGGGTGTGCAAAGTATACATTACGGAGCAGTAACCCCCATAGATCGCGGCGAAGAGACGTGTGCTCGTGAAGAGGATGAAAGAGGAGAAGCAGGCAGGGAATAGGGCGTGGATCTCGTATGATACTGTGAAGAACGCATAGGACGGATTGGATGGACTTAAGTGTTTTGTTTGGAATTGCAATGGTTTGAGTACGCGTAAAAGATCAGACTGTGATTTTGTTAAGCTTCTATCGGATAATGATATTATTATTTTAATTGAGTCTTGGACTGATAAAAATAGTAAAATAGATTTGGATGGTTATTACTGTTATAATTTCTATAGAAAATTCAGACATCGAAATGCGAAAAGGAATTCGGGTGGAATGGTTATTTATGTACGCAATGAGATTAAAGAAGGAATTTCAATTGCAAAAAATACACATGATACATTGATTTGGTTAAAGTTTGATAAAGCTTTTTTCAATATTGACTCGGATGTGTTCTTAGCAGCTGTTTATATTTGGAATGACAGTTCGCCTATTACCAATGTAATTGACCTGTTTGATTGCTTACAAAATGATATAAATGATATTACTATGAAGCTAAAGGTAGAGTACTGGTCGCTGGTGATTGTAACGCGAGGACATCATGTAAACAAGACTCCATTTTATATGATAGACTAGTTCCAGAACTAGATGACGTGGACTACTGCGTCGATACATTGTTGCCAAGAATATATATGGACAATGTGAGTAATTCACATGGAAATCGATTAATTGACATGTGTAAAGCAACATCTCTTTGAATTGCAAATGGTCGTCTAGGAAATGACTTTGGTAAAGGATCGTACACGTGCTTCAACAGGAGCGGATCAAGCGTAATAGACTATTTGTTATTAAGTGAGAACAGTTTTAATAGTATTTTAGACTTCAGTATTCATGAGTTTAATAATTTCAGTGACCATGCTCCACTTAGTTTTAATATTAAATGCCATTCCACTATTGAACATTGTGAAACCCCTTGTAATGTACAGTTTATTAAGTGGACTATTGAAGACAAAGACACCTTTAGAGCAGCACTGATCGAAAATTTGATTAACTTCGATACCATAGTTAACATCGAAGGAAGCGACGAGACAGCTGTTAACAGCATGGTGAATTCGTTCACCAGTATTATTAGAGACATTGCCGATCCATTATTTGTAAAGTATGTACGTAAAACTAGTTCATTTGTGCGATCAAATATAGATGATTGTAATAAATGGTTCGATTTAGAGTGCAGACAAGCAAAACGTCTATATAAGGACGCATTATTTCAATATAATCAAACACAATCTGATGCTGATAGAGTAGAGCTATGCCATTATAAAAATGTATACAAAAGGGTTATAAGACATAAAAGCAGAGCATTTAAATTTAAACAAACCAGAGATTTTGAAAACCTTAAAAAATGTAAACCTCGTGATTTGTGGAGGTATTTTAAAAATAATAATACAGTAAACAGTTGTAATATACCTTTGGGTGATTTTAAAATGTATTTTGAAGAAATGTTTTCTAATGTTAATCACAATATAAATAATGATGCGGAAAGCTTCAATGACACCAATAATTTTGACAATATTGACACAGCTTACGAAGAATTAGATGCTAAAATGTCATATAGTGAAATTTGTAACGCAATAAAACAATTAAGTAGAAATAAGGCATCTGGGGAAGATAAGTTGCTAAACGAGTATTTTCTTGAGGCTAGTGATACTCTAGCTGGATATATTACTGTTATGTTTAATAACATTTTAGACACTGGAATATTCCCAGAGGTATGGACAAAAGGTATCATTATTCCGTTGTATAATATGGGTATTAACGGTAAACTTTTACGTGTAATTAGAAGTATGTACCAAACTGTGAAATCGTGTGTACGATCTTGTGATGCTGGTAACTACTCTGATTTCTTTGAAATTGCAGTCGGATTGAGACAAGAGGAGATAATTTCTCCGATTATGTTTTCGCTGTTTGTAGAAGATTTGGAATTGTATTTACAAAATAGAACAGAAAGTGGCCTTACTTTACAAGATATTTGTCTGATTTTATTGTTGTTCGCAGATGGTATGGTAATTCTAGCTTTAAACCCCGAAGATATGCAAGCGTCTTTAGATACATTACACGAATATTGTAACAAGTGGGGACTCGAAGTTAACATTGAGAAAACCAAATGTGTTGTATTTAGAAAGCGTGGAGGATTACTAAGAGGCGAGAGATGTATATATGGAAATGCATATCTAGAGGTTGTAAATGATTTTAATTATTTGGGTGTAACACTTAATTATACTGGTAATTTTAACTTAAATACACATACATTGTATGGAAAAGGTCTTAAATCAATGAACACCCTCACTGCTAATCTAAAAAGACATGACACTTTGCCCAAAGTGGCGTTGCAGTTATTTGATGCATTTGTAAATTCAACAATTTCTTATGGATGTGAAATATGGGGTTTTTCAAAATCCAAAATGTTAGAAAATATACATGTTAAATTCTGTAAAATGGTATTAGGAGTTAGACAATCAACATATAACGTTGCTGTTTATGGCGAATTAGGACGTTATCCATTATATATAAACAGATATACACGTATTGTTAAATATTGGTTAAAATTGTGTCGTAATGATAATATTATTATAAAATCAATTGTTGATACTGCCATGAAGGATGTATCGAATGGTAAGGCAAATTGGTTTACTAGTGTTAAAGATTTATTATCTAAATATGGATTCCTGTATAAATGGAATGATGTTACATATAACCAAATATCAGAATGCAATGATCAATCGTTCCTTTTATTGTTCAAACAAAGAGTATTGGATGAATGTATGCAGGAATGGCGTATGACTATAAATAACATGGAAGTGCTAACATTGTATAAATGTGTTAAGGATACATTAGATATAGAATTTTATTTGAATAACATTGTGTCTCGCAATCTGCGTATTGCACTTACAAGAATAAGAATATCTGCACATAGTCTTAGAATTCAAACTGGTAGATATGGAAGAGATATAATTGATAGAAATCTAAGATATTGCCAAATTTGTTCTACAAACGAAATAGAAGACGAATTTCATTTTATATTTAAGTGTTGGCCATATGAATTTTATAGACGAACTTATATAAAACGGTATTATAGAGTAAACCCAAGTATGTTTCAATTTACACAGTTATTGCCCAGTAAAAACAAATCAGAATTATATATGTTAAGCAAATTTATTCAAGAAGCTCTTGAGTTACGTATCATTAGATCATAAACGGTTCCTGGAGGTCTTTAAAACTGATATTAATATGTCTTATACAATTATATTGAATGTTTATCTTTGCTTAGATCAACATATAACTATGAGGTCACAATTATAGAATTCGTTGAACAATACATTTTATATGATAGCCCATACTGAGAATAGTATTGGTGTAACAGTCAGATGGAATCTATTCCGAGGAGAGTGTCACAGGTGTAGCGGGAGCCTCGTAGGTAGGGATCGACCCAATCACTGGACCGGCTACACTCTGTGATACACGAGTCTATTCCGAGGAGAGTGTCACAGGTGTAGCGGGAGCCTCGTAGGTAGGGATCGACCCAATCACTGGACCGGCTACACTCTGTGATACACGAGTCTATTCCGAGGAGAGTGTCACAGGTGTAGCGGGAGCCTCGTAGGTAGGGATCGACCCAATCACTGAACCGGCAACACTCTGTGATACACTTCTTGGAAGTGGATTCTAGTTTAATGTTTTCTAGTAACGCTGTATTGCATACGGTTCTGTATATGACTTGATTGATCTGAACACTCGACTAAAAGATACAGATACGGGGTTTTCAATATGTTGTCCATTTCAATATACACTAGTATCAGGTTTATATGTCACTTTTTGTTGTAAATAGTATTTATTGATATGTTGTACTGAAATACAGTATATCGCATATATAGATGTCACAGTAATTAGGATTGCATTTAGTAATGTTTCAAGATTTCGAGTATGTAAAATTATATACTATAGTTCATCCCTATAGTAATATGGTATGCCAATAAGTATCACCTACATTTGTTGTCATAATTTTATACTTATGTTGTAGAATGTAATATTGCTATGTCACTAAAAACTGTATAGTTTATGTGAATAAAATATGTTCGTTCGTTCGTTCGTTTTGTAACTAATTGTCTCAAACATGTTTTATTCACGAAATCCACGATTTAAACCGTTTGCAATAAATTATCGCGTGCACGGGAAGGGCAGCAACTTTATAGCTACACTATTGACTTATACTAACATCACTGTCTAATTTGACCAGATAATACAAGCTAAGAAAACTGACTGTGTCATGCAAGGACTCGCATTTAACTCGGAAATATAAATTTGACTATGATTCTGAAAATGAGACCAGGAACATAACATTTTCCAAGATAGGAGCATTTGTTTAAATTACAGATTCATGTTAGACTTACATTCTGCCGAGAGGTAAACTCCCCATACCCCAACTCCTCCACGGTAGCGGTGCACATGTTAGACTTACATTCTGCCGAGAGGTAAACCCCCCATACCCCAACTCCTCCACGGTAGCGGTGCACATGTCAGACTTACATTCTGCCGAGAGGTAAACTCCCCATACCCCAACTCCTCCACGGTAGCGGTGCACATGTCAGACTTACATTCTGCCGAGAGGTAAACTCCCCATACCCCAACTCCTCCACGGTAGCGGTGCACATGTCAGACTTACATTCTGCCGAGAGGTAAACTCCCCATACCCCAACTCCTCCACGGTAGCGGTGCACATGTCAGACTTACATTCTGCCGAGAGGTAAACCCCCCATACTCCAACTACTCCACGGTAGCGGTGCACATGTCAGACTTACATTCTGCCGAGAGGTAAACTCCCCATACCCCAACTCCTCCACGGTAGCGAGGTAAACTCCCCATACCCAACTCCTCCACGGTAGCGGTGCACATGTCAGACTTACATTCTGCCGAGTGGTAAACCCCCCATACCCCAACTCCTCCACGGTAGCGGTGCACATGTTAGACTTACATTCTGCCGAGAGGTAAACTCCCCATACCCCAACTCCTCCACGGTAGCGAGGTAAACTCCCCATACCCCAACTCCTCCACGGTAGCGAGGTAAACTCCCCATACCCCAACTCCTCCACGGTAGCGAGGTAAACTCCCCATACCCCAACTCCTCCACGGTAGCGAGGTAAACCCCCATACCCCAACTCCTCCACGGTAGCGAGGTAAACCCCCCATACCCCAACTCCTCCACGGTAGCGGTGCACATGTCAGACTTACATTCTGGGGAGAGGTAAACTCCCCATACCCCAACTCCTCCACGGTAGCAGTGCACATGTCAGACTTACATTCTGCCGAGAGGTAAACCCCCCATACCCCAACTCCTCCACGGTAGCGAGGTAAACCCCCCATACCCCAACTCCTCCACGGTAGCAGTGCACACGTTAGACTTACATTCTGCCGAGAGGTAAACTCCCCATACCCCAACTCCTCCACGGTAGCGAGGTAAACTCCCCATACCCCAACTCCTCCACGGTAGCAGTGCACACGTTAGACTTACATTCTGCCGAGAGGTAAACTCCCCATACCCCAACTCCTCCACGGTAGCGGTGCACATGTCAGACTTACATTATGCCGAGAGGTAAACTCCCCATACCCCAACTCCTCCACGGTAGCGGTGCACATGTCAGACTTACATTCTGCCGAGAGGTAAACCCCCCATACCCCAACTTCTCCACGGTAGCAGTGCACATGTCAGACTTACATTCTGCCGAGAGGTAAACTCCCCATACCCCAACTCCTCCACGGTAGCGGTGCACATGTCAGACTTACATTCTGCCGAGAGGTAAACTCCCCATACCCTAACTCCTCCACGGTAGCGGTGCACATGTCAGACTTACATTTTGCCGAGAGGTAAACTCCCTATACCCCAACTCCTCCACGGTAGCGGTGCACATGTCAGACTTACATTCTGCCGAGAGGTAAACTCCCCATACCCCAACTCCTCCACGGTAGCGGTGCACATGTCAGACTTACATTCTGCCGAGAGGTAAACTCCCCATACCCCAACTCCTCCACGGTAGCAGTGCACACGTTAGATATATACCAACATAATATGATTGTTTTAAAGCGACATTACATCGCAAATAGCCAAACAATTCATTTCCCCCATTTAAATGCATTGCTACCCCAAATTCTTCCGAACATTTTGAACACTAACATTGTACCAATAACAGTGTTGTAGTGATCTACACATTTTCAAAAGTGAAAATAGGATTTCATATAACGGTCATCCACGCTGTGTTTGTCATTGGAGTCGATACTACACGCGTGATATCGTCGCTTAGAGATCATTTAACTAAGATTAAAATTAGATATTCATAGTCACAAATGTGAGATATAACGGTAAATGTGTACCATAAATCGTGTTATTCAGGATACACACATTGCATTACGCATGGATGTTGTCCCTATTTACATTAGTTTGTCAGGTCAACAAACGTCGTATATATTATTAGTAGTAAACTACTCAGTTTTAGAGGCAAATATTTCGAATAAAAAGATTACCATGTAATTGAAAATAACATTCTGTAGAAATGTGCATTTTCACCGATTAGTGTTGCTTTAATGTAGATACAAACGATGTCGCTTTAATAAGTATCAACCGTTAACGCTGTTTTCCTATTTTCAACTAAGCACAATCACATCATATTTTCAGCATTACTTTTATATACTATAGCTTTATACTATCTCTGTATTACGTGTATATACTATAACTTTATACTATATCAGCATTACTATCATATACTATAACTTTATACTATCTCAGCATTACTTGTATATACTATAACTTTATACTATCTCAGCATTACTTGTATATACTATAACTTTATACTATCTCAGCATTACTTGTATATACTATAACTATATACTATCTCAGTCTTACTTGCATATACTATAACTATATACTATCTCAGCATTACTTGTATATACTATAACTTTATACTATCTCAGCATTACGTGTATATACTATAACTTTATACTATCTCAGCATTACTTGTATATACTAGAACTTTATACTATCTCAGCATTACTTGTATATACTATAATTTTATACTATCTCAGCATTACTATTATATACTATAACTTTATAATATCTCAGCATTGCTTGTATATATTATAACTTTATACTATCTCAGCATTACTTGTATACACTAATTTTATACTATCTCAGCATTACTTGTATATACTATAACTGTATACTATCTCAGCATTACTATTATATACTATAACTTTATACTATCTCAGCATTACTAGTATGTACTATAACTTTATACTATCTCAGCATTACTTGTATATACTATAACTTTATACTATCTCAGCATTACTTGTATATACTATAACTGTATACTATCTCAGCATTACTTGTATATACTATAACTTTATACTATCTCAGCATTACTTGTATATACTATAACTTTATACTATCTCAGCATTACTTGTATATACTATAACTTTAGATGTATGTACATATCTCTCTATATATACACATACATACATACATACATACATCGATATACATGCACATATAGGGAGGCAATAGGTTTGTGTACATATCTCTCTATATATACACATACATACATACATACATCGATATACATGCACATATAGGGAGGCAATAGGTTTATGTACATATCTCTCTATATATACACATACATACATACATCGATATACATGCACATATAGGGAGGCAATAGGTTTATGTACATATCTCTCTATATATACACATACATACATACATCGATATACATGCACATATAGGGAGGCAATAGGTTTATGTACATATCTCTCTATATATACACATTACATACATCGATATACATGCACATATAGGGAGGCAATAGGTTTATGTACATATCTCTCTATATATACACATACATACATCGATATACATGCACATATAGGGAGGCAATAGGTTTATGTACATATCTCTCTATATATACACATACATACATACATCGATATACATGCACATATAGGGAGGCAATAGGTTTATGTGCATATCTCTCTATATATACACATACATACATACATCGATATACATGTACATATAGGGAGGCAATAGGTTTATGTACATATCTCTCTATATATAACATACATACATACATACATCGATATACATGCACATACAGGGAGCCAATAGGTTTATGTACATATCTCTCTATATATACACATACATACATCGATATACATGCACATATAAGGAGGCAATAGGTTTATGTACATATCTCTCTATATATACACATATATACATCGATATACATGCACATATAAGGAGGCAATAGGTTTATGTACATATCTCTCTCTATATATACACATACATACATCGATATACATGCACATATAGGGAGGCAATAGGTTTATGTACATATCTCTCTATATATACACATACATACATCGATATACATGCACATATAGGGAGGCAATAGGTTTATGTACATATCTCTCTATATATACACATACATACATCGATATACATGCACATATAGGGAGGCAATAGGTTTATGTACATATCTCTCTATATATACACATACATACATACATCGATATACATATGTGTAAGAAGGACTATTTTTACAGTTATCCTCTAACGGTTATGTTATTAGTGATATGTGTGGGTGGTTTTTATATATATCATAAGAACGTTTATTCCAGCCTCAGTTCCATACAAAACGCGTCTATGGAATTATAATACAGCAGAATTTAGTAAACTTAATAAGCTGTTAACAAATACTGAATGGAATTTCTTACAATCGAATTCAATTCACGAGGCAACCAATTTATTCACTAAAATGTTTTATTGAGGTATCCTAGGAAGGTATCCCCTCAAACTTTGTAACAATAAGAACTAATGATAAGCCTTGGCATGACTCTACAATTCATTGCACACCTCGTAAAAGACACCGACCCAAAACAAAAGTATATAAATTATGCACAAATAAACCAAACGAATGGATCAAATATAAACTTCTGCTAAACAAAGTAAACACTCTTAAAAACATGCAATAGAACGAGTCTTTAATGACATAGAAACCACTTTAGGTGACAGATATATATCTATATAGAGAGAGTGAGAGAGAGAGAAGAGAGAGATATAGAAGAGATAGAGAGAAGACGGAGAGAGACGAGAGAGATAAAAGTGAGTGAGAGAAGAGATACGAGAGTGAGAGAAGATAGACAAAAAGAGAGAGAGGAGAGAGAGATAGATAGAAGAGAGGGATAGATAGAGATAGAGATAGAGAAGAGAGAGAGAGAGAGAGAAGATATAGAGAGATAGATAGAGAAGATAGATGAGAGAGATATTGACTCAGTTGTCAGGTTCTTTGGAGATCAGTCATACATTATTTACCATCACCATATCGTACCTACTCCTGGATCACATACCAAATAAAGACAATATATATACGAACCCTTATATAGTCGTTGTTTATGGACATGAATGTAGAGTGAATTACCCCCCATAACCCACTAATATAACATGTTTACTTTATGTTACTGTGTTTGTTACATTTTCCTGCAAACAATCAAATGAATAAATTAAATAATATCCTTCTGGAGACATCGCCCGATGAATCAGGGGGCGAAGACAAATAAACGTAGGTCGCGCTTCGCCACATAGGAAGGGGAGATAACGACGTAGGTGGCGCTACACCACATAGGAAGGGGAGATAACGACGTAGGTGGCGCTACACCACATAGGAAGGGGAGATAACGACGTAGGTGGCGCTACACCACATAGGAAAGGGAGAAAACGTCTCCTCATTTACTTCCGTATTGGGTATAAAATAGAATTAATTTTATTGTGTACTAAGTTAAATATAACGATGATTTTAATTAAATAGTAAATCACTATTGATATACGACACGTGGAATTAAACTCAGATAAATAGATACCGGTAGATGTGAAGTATTTAATAAATATTTCTAGTTTCGTTTTCCTATTTTCTTAGTATTACACAATGAGGAAGTTGGCTTGTTTCGATTTCATAATGAACAGTAACGACCTTTAGATGGAACAAAATGGCTGAATGTCATGATTTGACACGGTCGCAGGTTGGAGCTTCTGACGTTATATACGACTTCTGCTGTGCGCCGTGTTCCGACGATGGGAAGAACTCCGAGGCGGAATATCAGTGCGTTGAATGTCAGACGAATTTCTGTCAGAAATGTGTGAAATTTCATAATAAAGTCCTCAGAGCGCACACTTTACTGGACAAGGCGGCCATGCACGCTGGTATAGGTCAGAATATATCAAAGACGGGACCGTTACCAGCAGATACGTGCCACGATCATCCTGGGAGGGTGATAGAACTGTTCTGTGGACAACATGACGTAGTGTGCTGCAGCGTGTGCATAGCGGTGGATCACAGGTACTTTCTAAACTTTATTTAATTAGTTAAATGTTATTTGGGTATTTAGTTGTCCACATATTTAAACTTGAAAAATGTAACATTTTACTATCGAGGAATTTAGATCTAAACAAAATAAGTAGAGGTCTTATATATAGGACTAGGTATTTAGGTGCCACTATTTAATAACTGCCAGGTAGAGGTCTTATATATAGGACTAGGTATTTAGGTGCCACTATTTAATAACTGCCAGGTAGATGTCTTATATATAGGACTAGGTATTTAGGTGCCAATATCTAATAACTGCCAGGTAGAGGTCTTATATATAGGGCTAGGTATTTAGGTGCCAGGATTTAATAACTGCCAGGTAGAGGTCTTATATATAGGACTAGGTATTTAGGTGCCAGGATTTAATAACTGCCAGGTAGATGTCTTATATATAGGACTAGGTATTTAGGTGCCACTATTTAATAACTGCCAGGTAGAGGTCTTATATATAGGACTAGGTATTTAGGTGCCAGTATTTAATAACTGCCAGGTAGAGGTCTTATATATAGGGCTAGGTATTTAGTTGCCAATATTTAATAACTGCCATGGGCGTAGCTAGCCTTTTTGAATGTGGTCTAGATTTGATACCATTCACTGTTATGCTAATGCCCATTCCATTTGTTACTGTATATTTGGCCTATTTGGAGTTCTCGTGCTCTGCTACAGGCACTGGCCTTCCGTGCCTTATTAGAGCTACGTGCCTGACTGCCTTCACTAATTAACCATAACAAGAAGGTCAAAGAAAAAGCTTATAACACCTATGTACGTCCTCAACTTTGTATTGCTCACCGTAAAATTCTCTCACCTATAAAGCAGATCAGCCGCACGCTATGTCTGCGTATGCCAGGGATCGCAGGTTCGATCCCCCGTCTGACCCTAAAATAATCTTTCAGATGGTACGTTCAATCGAGGTCTCGTGTCGGTGCTTTACACCGTGCACGTAAAAGAACCAGAGGAGACTCTGGAATGGGTATCTGTCTGTATCATCGCACTACCTTCCAAAATCTAAAATTACTAATCTCTTCAGGAGGCATCGCTCATATGGGCAACCGGTAGCGACGATAAATAAACGTAAATCACGCTATGTCTGCAATGCAAGCAGTGTAACAAAAATGATCAACTCCCTGAACTGGCAAACACTTGAATATTGACGCATACAATCATCAGTAATATACCTATATAAAATCAAAAATAACTTGGTATGCGCCGACCACAACCACCTAACACGGTATGGGCCGACCACAACCACCTAACACGGTATGGGCCGACCACAACCACCTAACACGGTATGCGCCGACCACAACCAACTAACACATACAACCTGAACTACTTAATTCCTCAGTCCCGAACCCAGTACCATATAAATTCTTCTTTCCCTCGGACAATACGTCTCTTGAATGGCCTGCCCTACTATGTACAGTCCAGCCCCAGCTTAACCATGTTTGCTGAGCGGCTGGCCACGGTACCACTCTTGTAACATGATGTCTGTTTTTAACTTTAGTATGTAGTTCTTTTTAACACTCTCTATCTCAATAATTGAGATTGTTAACCACTATCCCTGACAAGCGCCTCCCTGTCATCCTCGCGTCTGAGTGTTGGGAGTATTAACCACTGTCCCTGCAAGCGCCCCCTGTCATCTCGCGTCTGAGTGTTGGAGTATTAACCACCCCAACCCCCCCACCCCAAAAACCACCCCCACTCGCGTCTGAGTGTTGGGAGTATTAACCACTGTCCCTGGCAAGCGCCCCCCTGTCATACTCGCGTCTGAGTGTTGGGAGTATTGTGTAGATGTAGATATTATGTTGATCAATAGTGAGAGCATATCTCGATGAATGATAGTTGTTTCTTTCCAACATTAATTTTGTGGGTTTTTTTCGAGTCAATTTCTAGGACATCTCTGTATATATCTCTATCTATATACTAGCTATGTCTAGATACCAGGGGCGTATCTTGGGATTGATATATGTGTGGGTAGCCGTAGGATAAGTGTTTATGAAGGTTTTCAAAGTCTCTATTGCAGCAGATGCATTCCGGGACATTTTAAGGCATGCTCTCTCGAAAAATAAGGAACATATTTTTTGCCGTTTTTAAAATCGTCTTTTTCGATGGTTTCGCTGTACATCATACACATCCACCCCATCATATATATCCACCCCTTCATACATCTCCACCCCTTCACACACCTACACCCCTTCATACACCTCCACCCCTTCATACACATCCACCCATTCATACATCTCCACCCCTTCATACACCTCCACCCCTTCATACATCCCCACCCCTTCATACACCTTCACCCCTTCATATATCTCCACCCCTTCATACACCTCCAACCCTTCATACACCTCCAACCCTTCATGTATCTCCACCCATTCATACACCTCCACCCTTCATACACCTCCACCCCTTCATACACCTCCACCCCTTCATACACATCCACCCATTCATACATCTCCACCCCTTCATATGCCTCCATCCCTTCATACACCTACACCCTTCATATATCTCCACCCATTCATACACCTCCACCCCTTCATACCTCCACCCATTCATACACCTCCACCCCTTATACACATCCACCTTCATACGCCTCGATACTTCATACACCTCCACCCCTTCATACACCTCCACCCCTTCATACACCTACACCCCTTCATACACCTCCACACCCTTCATACACCTCCACCCTTCATAACCATCCCATCCACCCATTCATACATCTCCACCCCACATACACCTACACCCCTTCATACACCTCCCCCCTTCATACACCTCCACCCTCAATATATCCACCCATTCATACACCTCCCCTTATACGCCTCCACCCCTTCATACACCCCCAACCCTTCATAAACCACCACCCACACCCCCACCCCACACCTACACCCCTTCATACACCCCACCCCAACACCCCACCCCACAAAATCCACCCCTTCATACATCTCCACCCCTTCACACACCTACACCCCTTCACACACCTCCACCACTTCATACACATCCACCCTTCATACACCTCCACCCTTCATACATCCCCACCCCTTCATAAACCTACACCCCTTCATACACCTCCACCCCTTCATACACATCCACC
>CM026396.1:26136332-26152297 GCA_014843695.1 Archivesica marissinica | reverse complement strand
TTTTTACGAAGAAAACTGGAATTATTGTTACTAAAACTTAATTAAACGTGTACATTTTTATATCAAATTGGACGTGAACGTTTGCCTGAAACGATTGAAATAGTGATATGTGTAAATATTATTTAATTTGGACGTGATCAGTGAAATTCTGAGAACAATAGACAGTGACTATTTCGCTCGCCATTGTTATAACTTTCATAACGTGTGGAGGAGCCTCTGGCTAGGTATTACCTGGTGGTAGATCACAGGTTAACAGGTTAATCCAAGATGGCGATGGATAATGGCAACATAAACATTGAATTTGAACCTGTTATGATGGATGAAAATACTGAAGTAAAACGACCGTACATACCAGCACCACGTGAGTCATGCTTGTGCGATAGTAACGTTCCATCAATGCCCCATCCCCAATATACTGAGACAGTTGCAGCAGAAATTGTCCCCGATACGGTCATCGAGAGGGAGTCCAGTTATGATACAGATAGTGTTCCACAGTACGATGGATTAGAAGAATATAACAAACTTGTAAAACTGTATAACGATGTACCCAGGGACCTATTTGTTCCACAGTTAATACGAATGTACTCATCATCTGAGCCTGATCTTGAAAGAGTTCGGGCTCAGTATTTTGAAGTCCTGAAGCAGGAGCATGATGAATTCCCTTTTGGACTAGACTCGGATTTGAAACGCAGAATGTTCAGAGGTAACGGTGACCCGATTGTCGTGAAGCTTGCTCAAGACATTTATACCATAATATCAGTGTCCCAGGGTGAAGAGTATAATCTGCTCCGTGATATGATTAGTACGTCAAGACGACGTACTATCTCAGTTGCTGCGCCGGTTTCTGAGCCGAAAACGCCGACGTCGAACCGGAAGAACGGTAAAAACGGCAACACCGACCATTCATGTCAATGTGCTGCTGAAATAGCATTGTTAAAGGATACGGTATCTTCATTGCAAGCTGGGTTCTTATTACTTAAGCAACATCTACATGCAAGTGATAAACTGAGATCTGGTCAAATGGATTATGTAAAAGCTGCGTTGAATAGCATTAAGTGTGATGTTCTTGAAGGCAAACAATCAGTACGCAGGAGTGTTCTTGAAACAGAGATTGCACTCGGCCAGAAACAAGGTGAGATTCTCAAAAATGACTTGCATGAACGGATGTCAGCGATTGAAACATTCATAGACTCAAATAACATATACTCAGTGACACCATTAATACACAGTAATACATGTATATTGCCTCAGGCGAGTGAATATATTGACGAACCCATGGAGAGCTTCGGTAACATGGACATACCAGTAGTTGCTGGTGATAGAGATCGTGTCAATACCGAGGAAGCTCAGATTGCAAAGTTCTTGTCCTCCGTAACACAATTGACGACTGAGTTCACGGAAACTATCGAAAATGAGCCTGCGGTCACGGAAAATACCGAAATCGAGTCTCCCGCGGTAATGGAAACTGATGTCGATCATCCCACGGCAAAGGAACATAACGATATAGAGCCTCCTACGTACACGGAGGTTATCAGTGTCGCTTTCAGTCCTGACATTACAGTGTCGCTTTCAGTCCTGACATTAATGAATTTCAAGCAGGAACCTTACATGACCCCATTGTCATCCCAGGTGAACCTTCCGATATACAGGAGCAACAAATCGTTATACCGGATGACGATATTGTGGTAACGGAGGATACCGTTGCTATGGAAACAAGTGAACAGTGGTTAGAACAGATATCAGTACGAGTGATGAACACACCGTCAGAAACTATAATAAATGACAACTTCGAGCAACAAACACGTAGGCACACACGCCACTTTTGTGTACTTGGATTTAAAAGGCCGTTGAATCGTGATATACTGCATACATTTATCAGTAAAGGAGGATTTCTTTTCCAAGAATTGCGCCCAGGACAAAATCCTACTGTATACACTATCAGGACATATCCCATGCGTAGATTTCCCGACAAGCTTGTTGTTCGTGTCAATGTTGCTGCAGATTATAGCGCCGATTTGTTGCTAAATGACAGGTTTTGGCCTAGTCATGTCACGTGTAAACAGTGGAGATCGAAATCGTGGGTGTCACGTGATGCCCGCAATCGGCGATCACAGCAGACACTACAAGGTGCGAGACGTCAACGATCAAATATAGGTCAGACTGATTGTGCTGATCATGCGATTCAAAATAATCCATTCTTTCGTGACAACCCGTTCAATAATTTAATCGAGCAAGTAGACTAAAATGTGCATATTGTATATAGTAATAGAAATCCTAACGTTAAATACAGGCACAATGGATTTAAATATAATGACATGGAATGTGACAGGGTTAATGTCAAGTGCATCATACCTTGCGGACATACTTAAGAACAGACAAATAGACATATGTGGGGTATCTGAACATTGGTTATTTCCATATACTTTACATTTCTTTGATAGTATAATAAGTGATTACAATTTTCACGCTGTTTGTAATTCAGACTTGTACAATCAGAATAGCAGAAAAGTGGGTAAAGGCGGTGTTGCTATTATGTGGCATAGGAAATATGACAATTATGTTCTCCCGTTAAACATAGAAGATGACCATATAGTAGGCATTCAGCTTGAAATCGCACCACATCAATATGTTTTTATCTTTCAAGTGTACTTGCCCTGTACAAATCATAGTAGTGCAGTATTTGTAGAATACATAAACAAACTTTTTGACCTATATAATGTGTATTCAGAGTATGGTGTGCCGATATTTATGGGTGATTTTAATTCAAAGTGTACACATTTCTGCTTAAATAATCGTGATATGCACTTTGTGAAATTCTTAACAGATTGTAATTTGACAGCTGTCAATACATTGTCTTCATGCGTCGGTGCCAAATATTCATATGTTTCATATGACAATCGTTACAGTTCACTGATTGATTATATGTGTGTTCCTATAGAAATACTAGACTTGATATTACATTGTGAAATTGTAGATGATAACTGCTTAAATGTTTCAAGACATAGACCTATTTTAATGTCTATACAGTTGTACACTGAACATACTTTGTGCGATATTTCAAGCCTTGGTGTTAACATAAACTGGAAAAGGGCCACTTGTAATGATTTAGAGCAGTATCGGACTATGCTTGTGGGTGATGCAGATTTTCAAAACATGGAATGGCAATGTTATGAGAAGATTGAAATTGACAATGCAATTTCCACACTCAGTGAGAAACTTCTGAATAGCGCAAAACATGCTCTCCCGATGAAACAGTATAAACCATTCTTGAAGCCGTATTGGTCCGAAGAACTTTCGAGATATCACAACAAAATGACTTCTTTACGCAACGTATGGTGTCGTGAAGGAAGACCACGTGACAAAACGAACCCTAGTTATGTTAACTATAAAAATGCTAAGTGTATTTTCAGAAGGATGCATAGAAACAGTGTGTATAATTATTTGGCTTTACAGGATCAGGAGCTTGATAGAACTGCTGAAGTAGACTCTGTACAATTTTGGAAACTAATAAATTCGAGAAAAAGGAAATCCCAGTCAAAAATGAGCTCTGGCATAAAGTTTCAAAATGATGTTATTCGAGACCGGAATGAGTTAACGAAACAGTGGGGTATTTATTTTAGAAATCTGTATTCTCCCTCTGAGTCAGAATCATTTGATGAGGCGTGGAAACAGACGGTGACAAATACTGTGAATGAAACGTTTAGTCGTCTGTCTACAGATCGACATGTGAGGGTTCTCCCGGAAGTTGTTACTGACGTGATTAAAACTTTACCTACCGGAAAAGCAGCCGGAGAAGACAATATTACCTACGAGTATTTGATACATGCAAATGATATAGTGTCGGGTATTTTAGCCAATATTTTTACGTATATGTTGCGACACGGTTATATTCCAGACAGTTTGAAAAGGGGGATTATTATTACTTTACATAAAGGTGGTAAAAAGAGGAAAGATGACCCGAACAATTATCGTGCTATTACATTATCCTCCGTTATACTGAAAGTATTTGAAATGGTGCTTTTGTACAGATGTAAAGAAACTTTAATTAGTCAATTAAACATACAGCAAGGCGGATTTCAAGAAAAGTTAGGCTGTGTTATGACTTCGTTTGCCCTGCGGGAATGCATACACTTCTCAAGGGGAAAATTCTTCACCTCTTTATGTTTGTTATTTGGACGGCAAACAAGCCTTTGACAATGTGTGGCACGACGGCCTATTCTACAAATTGATCGAATTAAACGTGGATGAGACGACATTAATTGGATTTAAAGAGCTGTACAAAAATGTAACCAGCAGTGTGAGATATAACGGTCTACTGTCACATGAATTCCCGGTGTTGCAAGGCACGCGTCAAGGAGGGAAGAGCTCACCGTTACTGTATTTAATTTTTATAAACGGTCTCATACAGCAACTGGAACAAAGTGGCTATGGTATGTGTTTATACGGTATGAATGTTTGCAGTCCGACGGTGGCTGACGACATGGTATTGGTATCACTGTCAAAAAATGGTATGAACAATATGTTAAACATATGTGATAGTTATTCAAAACGATGGCGTTTTTGTTATAATGGTAGCAAATGTGCAGTTATAGTCTTTAATGAACGTTGTAAACCGCCAATTGATCGAACATTTAGTCTTGGAAATGAACTGATAAAAGAAGCTGAAGACTATACGCATCTTAGTATTATATATGACAAATTCCTCTCGACAACAAAATTGATCCATCAAGCCTGTGTAAAAATCAGAGGGACGTTTCTTTGTGTTTCGAAGAATGGAATTGATACACAGTCGTTAAACCCTTTGACTTCAAAAACGATATATAAGTGCGTTGTTTTACCTAGAGCTCTTTATGGCTGTGAACTGTGGAATATGTACTCTGATACTGATATGTTATCTTTGGAAAGAGCTCACAGATATTGCTTAAAATCCATGCAACAGTTTAAAGTACACACTAACACTGATTTTTGTTTAAGTGCTATTGATATAAATTCTATTGAGACAATTATTGACTATAAAAAGCTCCAATTTTTCGGTCAGTTGTGCAAGCTCCCGGATAAGTATTTAGCCAAGCAGATATTCCTACATAGACTGACAAGATTTGCAAATTATGACAAACAGGCATGCGGTTTCATGCCAGACTTGCATAGACTCTTTCAAAAGTATGGATTGGAGACTTTCGTCACAGACTACTTACAGACGGCATATTTCCCCACAAAATACGTGTGGAAATCTACTTTGAGAAAAGTGGTAGGCTTATCAGAATCAGTTGAAAGGGTGACACGCGTCCAAGGGATAATGCCAAAGATATCCAATGTGATCACAGTTAACCGTCCGTGTATATTATGGGCAACTGCGAAATCAAACCCAAAACTATTATTTATGTGTACTTTTGTAATGGATTGCATTGCTAAAGTAATGTCAAGAACTTTTGTTCAAAAGTGTCACAAGTGTGGTTACCTAACTGAAGACCTAACTGTTCACTTGGTTTGTTTCTGCACGGCAAATAGTTCCGCTCAACTTGAATTGTGGGATATTACCATCAAGCATCACGGCGTTGAAACGTTTGCGCAGACGTTCTCCATGAGCCCAAAGGAACAGTGTTGGTTTTATGTTACAATAGCTGCAGATACCTACGGATACTGCTTGTCTAATTATAGCGTTGGTAAACTTCTGTGGCGCATCATGCATTAAACAATTATAGTGAATAGTAGGTCACTATTTATGACTCATTATCAATAGTTACATGATGTATGTGACGTACTTCTAATGTCATCATACACAGTCACTATCACAACTACGGCAATTCATATATCCGATGTGTTTAAATAGTATTATTATATAGTGAATATATGTGTATTACTTAACATGTCATTGCTTCGAAATGGTTGTATATTGCCAATGTCGTATAAGAATTTAAAGTTGTTTCTTTTTGTTTTGGTTATGCGATGTAAGTTATTGACACCAACTAACCAAACATTCTATTAGTACATAGTCGTCTGTGCCGCATATTCTTGCTATTTCGTCTCGGGTCAAGATTTCGGTAAGAGTATGGTACTAAATGAATATTTAATAATTAAATCAATGCCAATACTTTAGATTTAACTTTCGTTTTCGCGTTAAGTCGAGGCTAATTTTGGCTTCCTAGATTTGGTTAAAATAGGTATTATTTCCTCCTCATCTCTGATACAAACAAGTCATAAGTATAATGGCTTTGTGCAATTTAAATTTCATAAATATTACTTACTAAAATTTACATACTAAAAGCAATCTTTCATTTTCTTGAGTTTATTTTTGACAGTAGTTTTAGATAGTGTAAATTAATATCTCACTAAATAGTTTCATTATCGTCAGTGCATAAAACTGCACTCGAGTGTTGTCGGATACGAATATGTGTTAAAAATGTATGTTGTAAATGACATTCTTGTACATCTTCATTTATGTAATTATGTATGTTCATTAATTTGTCATGCATGTATATATGTTAAAATCTTCAATATTGGAGGAACAATAAATATATTATTATTATTTATTAGCTATATCCAATAATTGATTTCTTTCATATTGAATAAGGCACATTGTGATATAATTATCCTTTGAGAACTAGTTCATCCAAAATTGTAATCCTTGTAAAATATTATAGGTTAAAATCTTGTATAAAATGTTATAAACATCCAATTGTTTATGTTAATATCCAAGCAATTAATTACACTTTCACTTCATAAATCAAGAATCAGTTGTGTATGATATTCATAAATGTCTTCAGCAAAAATCAGAATTTTATCATCAATAGTTTTTTCACAATAAATGATAATTTGTCAGAGCAAATGTTTGGCAGCCAACACTCGGCGCACTATACTCCCCTCATTGACTCCCCTCATTGACTCCCCCATTGACTCTCCTCATTGACTCTCCTCAGTGACTCTCCTCATTGACTCCCCCATTGACTCTCCTCATTGACTCTCCTCATTGACTCCCCCCATTGACTTCCCTCATTTACTCCCCCATTGACTCCCCTCATTGACTCCCCCATTGACTCCCCTCATTGACTCTCCTCATTGACTCTCCTCATTGACTCTCCTCATTGACTCTCCTCATTGACTCCCCCATTGACTCCCCATTGACTCCCCTCATTGACTCTCCTCAGTGACTCCCCTCATTTACTCCCCTCATTTACTCCCCCATTGACTCTCCTCATTGACTCCCCTCATTGACTCCCCTCATTGACTCCCCCCATTGACTCCCCCATTGCCTCTCCTCATTGACTCTCCTCATTGACTCTCCTCATTGACTCCCCTCATTGACTCCCCTCATTGACTCTCCTCATTGACTCTCCTCATTGACTCTCCTCATTGACTCTCCTCATTGACTCTCCTCATTGACTCTCCTCATTGACTCTCCTCATTGACTCTCCTCATTGACTCCCCTCATTGACTCCCCTCATTGACTCCCCTCATTGACTCCCCCATTGACTCATCTCATTGACTCCCCTCATTGACTCCCCCATTGACTCTCCTCATTGACTCCCCTCATTGACTCTCCTCATTGACTGTCCTCATTGACTCTCCTCATTGACTCTCCTCATTTACTCCCCTCATTGACTCCCCTCATTTACTCCCCTCATTTACTCCCCTCATTGACTCCCCCATTGACTCCCCTCATTGACTCCCCTCATTGACTCTCCTCATTGACTCTCCTCAGTGACTCTCCTCAGTGACTCTCCTCAGTGACTCTCCTCATTGACTCCCCTCATTGACTCTCCTCATTGACTCTCCTCATTGACTCTCCTCATTGACTCTCCTCATTGACTCTCCTCATTGACTCTCCTCATTTACTCCCCTCATTGACTCTCCTCATTGACTCTCCTCATTGACTCTCCTCATTGACTCTCCTCATTGACTCTCCTCATTGACTCTCCCCATTTACTCCCCTCATTGACTCCCCCCATTGACTCCCCTCATTGACTTCCCTCATTTGCGATTCGAACCCAAATAGCCGTGAGGCAAATGTTTGTTTTCACAGCTTTGTTTGATTTTAGGGGTTTAACGTCGCACCAACAGCTTAGGCAATAAAACGACTTTCCAGATAATATTGATGGCCGAAGACCCCAGATGCCCCATCGAACAGAGTGTCAGGCGTGGGCAGTCACCCAGGTAGAACCACCGACTCTAAGTCAATGACTTACCTTCACATAGCATATCGACTCTTTAAATACCATCACTGCCATCAATTCTCGACCTTCCGAGTCTTCTATCATCAAATCCCGGGTCAGTTCCTACAATATATATACAGTATATTACTGTACAGTACAGTTCCTACAATATATATACAGTATATTACTGTACAGGACAGTTCCTACAATATATATACAGTATATTACTGTACAGGACAGTTCCTACAATATATATACAGTATATTACTGTACAGTACAGTTCCTACAATATATATACAGTATATTACTGTACAGGACAGTTCCTACAATATATATACAGTATATTACTGTACAGGACAGTTCCTACAATATATATACAGTATATTACTGTACAGGACAGTTCCTACAATATATATACAGTATATTACTGTACAGGACAGTTCCTACAATATATATACAGTATATTACTGTACAGGACAGTTCCTACAATATATATACAGTATATTACTGTACAGGACAGTTCCTACAATATATATACAGTATATTACTGTACAGGACAGTTCCTACAATATATATACAGTATATTACTGTACGGGACAGTTCCTACAATATATATACAGTATATTACTGTACGGGACAGTTCCTACAATATATATACAGTATATTACTGTACAGGACAGTTCCTACAATATATATACAGTATATTACTGTACGGTACAGTTCCTACAATATATATACAGTATATTACTGTACGGGACAGTTCCTACAATATATATACAGTATATTACTGTACGGTACAGTTCCTACAATATATATACAGTATATTACTGTACGGGTCAGTTCCTACAATATATATACAGTATATTACTGTACGGGACAGTTCCTACAATATATATACAGTATATTACTGTACAGGACAGTTCCTACAATATATATACAGTATATTACTGTACAGGACAGTTCCTACAATATATATACAGTATATTACTGTACAGTACAGTTCCTACAATATATATACAGTATATTACTGTACGGGACAGTTCCTACAATATATATACAGTATATTACTGTACGGTACAGTTCCTACAATATATATACAGTATATTACTGTACGGGACAGTTCCTACAATATATATACAGTATATTACTGTACGGGACAGTTCCTACAATATATATACAGTATATTACTGTACGGGACAGTTCCTACAATATATATACAGTATATTACTGTACGGGACAGTTCCTACAATATATATACAGTATATTACTGTATGGTACAGTTCCTACAATATATATACAGTATATTACTGTACGGGACAGTTCCTACAATATATATACAGTATATTACTGTACAGGACAGTTCCTACAATATATATACAGTATATTACTGTACGGGACAGTTCCTACAATATATATACAGTATATTACTGTACGGTACAGTTCCTACAATATATATACAGTATATTACTGTACGGGACAGTTCCTACAATATATATACAGTATATTACTGTACAGGACAGTTCCTACAATATATATACAGTATATTACTGTATGGTACAGTTCCTACAATATATATACAGTATATTACTGTACGGGACAGTTCCTACAATATATATACAGTATATTACTGTAAGGGACAGTTCCTACAATATATATACAGTATATTACTGTACGGGTCAGTTCCTACAATATATATACAGTATATTACTGTACAGGACAGTTCCTACAATATATATACAGTATATTACTGTACAGGACAGTTCCTACAATATATATACAGTATATTACTGTACGGTACAGTTCCTACAATATATATACAGTATATTACTGTACAGGACAGTTCCTACAATATATATACAGTATATTACTGTACAGGACAGTTCCTACAATATATATACAGTATATTACTGTACGGGACAGTTCCTACAATATATATACAGTATATTACTGTACAGGACAGTTCCTACAATATATATACAGTATATTACTGTACAGGACAGTTCCTACAATATATATACAGTATATTACTGTACGGGACAGTTCCTACAATATATATACAGTATATTACTGTATGGTACAGTTCCTACAATATATATACAGTATATTACTGTACAGGACAGTTCCTACAATATATACACAGTATATTACTGTACAGGACAGTTCCTACAATATATATACAGTATATTACTGTACAGGACAGTTCCTACAATATATATACAGTATATTACTGTACGGGACAGTTCCTACAATATATATACAGTATATTACTGTATGGTACAGTTCCTACAATATATATACAGTATATTTTACTGTACGGGACAGTTCCTACAATATATATACAGTATATTACTGTACAGGACAGTTCCTACAATATATATATACAGTATATTACTGTACAGGACAGTTCCTACAATATATATACAGTATATTACTGTACGGGTCAGTTCCTACAATATATATACAGTATATTACCGTACAGGACAGTTCCTACAATATATATACAGTATATTACTGTACAGGACAGTTCCTACAATATATATACAGTATATTACTGTATGGTACAGTTTCTACAATATATATACAGTATATTACTGTACGGGACAGTTCCTACAATATATATACAGTATATTACTGTAAGGGACAGTTCCTACAATATATATACAGTATATTACTGTACGGGTCAGTTCCTACAATATATATACAGTATATTACTGTACAGGACAGTTCCTACAATATATATACAGTATATTACTGTACAGGACAGTTCCTACAATATATATACAGTATATTACTGTACAGGACAGTTCCTACAATATATATACAGTATATTACTGTACAGGACAGTTCCTACAATATATATACAGTATATTACTGTACAGGACAGTTCCTACAATATATATACAGTATATTACTGTACGGGACAGTTCCTACAATATATATACAGTATATTACTGTACAGGACAGTTCCTACAATATATATACAGTATATTACTGTACAGGACAGTTCCTACAATATATATACAGTATATTACTGTACAGGACAGTTCCTACAATATATATACAGTATATTACTGTACGGGACAGTTCCTACAATATATATACAGTATATTACTGTACAGGACAGTTCCTACAATATATATACAGTATATTACTGTACGGGACAGTTCCTACAATATATATACAGTATATTACTGTACGGGACAGTTCCTACAATATATATACAGTATATTACTGTACGGGACAGTTCCTACAATATATATACAGTATATTACTGTACGGGACAGTTCCTACAATATATATACAGTATATTACTGTACGGGACAGTTCCTACAATATATATACAGTATATTACTGTACGGGACAGTTCCTACAATATATATACAGTATATTACTGTACGGGACAGTTCCTACAATATATATACAGTATATTACTGTACGGGACAGTTCCTACAATATATATACAGTATATTACTGTACGGGACAGTTCCTACAATATATATACAGTATATTACTGTACGGGACAGTTCCTACAATATATATACAGTATATTACTGTACGGGACAGTTCCTACAATATATATACAGTATATTACTGTACGGGACAGTTCCTACAATATATATAGATCAGGCGCGGACCAGCACCCGGAAGGAACAACTTGGTGGAACACGGCCTTCCCTTTGCCCAGTAGATCAGGCGCGGACCAGCACCCGGATGGAACAACTTGGTGGAACACGGCCTCCCCTTTGCCCAGTAGATCAGGTGCGGTACAGCACCCGGAAGGAACAACTTGGTGGAACACGGACTTCCCTTTGACCAGTAGATCAGGCGCGGACCAGCACCCAGAAGGAACAACTTGGTGGAACACGGACTTCCCTTTGACCAGTAGATCAGGTGCGGACCAGCACCCGGAAGGAACAACTTGGTGGAACACGGCCTTCCCTTTGACCAGTAGATCAGGCGCGGACCAGCACCCGGAAGGAACAACTTGGTGGAACACGGCCTTCCCTTTGCCCAGTAGATCAGGCGCGGACCAGCACCCGGAAGAAACAACTTGGTGGAACACGGCCTTCCCTTTGCCCAGTAGATCAGGCGCGGACCAGCACCCGGAAGGAACAACTTGGTGGAACACGGCCTTCCCTTTGACCAGTAGATCAGGTGCGGACCTGCACCCGGATGAAACCACTTACATTCCGGAAGCAAGCTGGATAGCTTCCTCACTTTCTAAAGATTCGAATCTACATGGGTGATAGGCGATTTGAAATAAACGGCCACAACCACTCGACTAAGGAAGCTCCGGAGAAGGAAAGTATTTGTAAGAACCTGTTCATGGTGCAGCTTCATTTTAAAATGTTTGAAGTATCTCCATTGTGTGTGGTCATTGGTAACAGCGAGCGACTTGTATTTGATTTCTGCCTCGTAACCAAAGGAGTCAAACTGCTTGTTTCTGTCGAAGAGTACTGTAGTGGGAGCCTGGTGACCGGACTCTGTGCTCCCTATCCATTCTTGTTCATAGTTGATGTTCTGCAAGAACACGGTAATAATGTATTATGAAAAAAAAAATGTATAATTATATACTATATACAAATTTATTTTAGTTTGATTCTTACAACTTATATTAACCCATTTCATTCTGGATACATTTAAAGGCTTTTGCAAACAACATAGATCCAGATCAGCCACAGCGTGACACTGCATGCTGATCAGGATCTATGTTGTTTGCTACATAAGTGTCTTAGCAAGATCATCTGAATAGCAAACAGAATAGAGCCTGATCAGACGGCACGTTCCGTGGCGGTTGATCTGGTTCTATGTTCTTTGCAAATACTGTTTGAACGGTATCCAGAATGAAATGGGTTAATCACTACCTGGATCTCATTCCCATTCCTGTAGTGCTATAAATAAGACCTCTACATAAACAATTGTTTCTGTTATTTCTTGATAGTAAAATGTCACATTTTCAAGTCTAAATATTTGAACTATCATTCCTGATGGAATCCATCGCCACGAGGTAGAGAAGAGGCAACGTGGAATTTAAATGGCTTACCTAAGGGCATAATCGTAATGGCTCCAGCTTGTTTCGTAAATAAAGTTTTTATACCTTCAGAAAATTCTGGCTCTCTTCTTTCAGATAAAATGCCGACCCAGTGTACGTAGTTCCGAAGTCTATAGCAGCCACGGCACATGTGCCTTTTTGTAAACACGCCATTGTAAGCTGTGGAAGAGAAAGCAAACGACAGTTAGTTAGTTAGTGGTCACCTCTGTTAAGCAGCTAACCTGTATTAAGCAGCCACTTTCCAGATTCCCAATTTGTTGTTTTACTATATATTTAACCTCTATATATTTGACCTCAATTAAGCAGCCACCTGTGCTAAGCAGCCACTTTCTGTGATTCCCTTGGCTGGCTGCTTAAGACTAGTTTGACTGTACTCTTATATAGAACATGTTTTATTGCAAATTCGGCAATAACCTTGCCTTTAGCTATACAAGGTACATACATAGTAGTATACATGACATGAGAAACAAAATGTAATATACACAAATTACATTGATAATAGGTTGACATGGCGTTATTTAAAACGATAAACCAATTAAGACGCTATATTGGCAAAGAGCGAAACCAATTCAATGATATTATAGAGTTGTCTTTGCTTGATAATACATATTAATATGATACTATACATTCATGAATGTTCATCACCTAAAGATTTAAATAGGATTTGTTCTTAGTTTAAAGGCATTCTAAATATATATTTTAGCAGTATTTATTATTATTGCATACGTTACTATAAATAGTAACACATTTAATGGTAGAAAAGCCAAATATCTGGTCGACGTGGGCAATATATTTCAATTTTCGGCTCTGCCGGGCCAATATCGGATAACGAGCCGATAACGAACCACGAGCACGTGTCACAGGTAGCAACAACATAGTAACTACATTGTGTAAACATGGCCGCCGAAGCAACACTAAAGTCATTGTCTGACAGATTGTTGTCTCTTGACGGTAAATAATGAGCGAAATAAGCAAATAACAGCAGAAAAAACATACGGCTATATCTCCATAACCTCTAAATATTTTAATATTCTTACTTTTCATATTTATTCAATGTAGACCAACTTATTGTGGCTAAAACTTGAATCTTATTTCATTGTACATTGGAAATAAAATGGTATTCTGCTTCAATAGCGTTTGTATTGCAACATTTACTTACTTTGTTTAGTCTATTAGCATAACGTGGAGTTAATAAAACCGTTCTCTTGATCTCAAACTATAGGTCAAGTGATATTATTGGTTGATTATGAGATTTGCACCGAGCTCCACCAATCAGAAGCTTGGGGAGTTCGGAGATAGCTGGAGAATGGAGATAACGAAGTGTAGCGGGTTCGCTTCAGATGTGAGAGGCCCGGACTTTCCCGCCCGGGTGTAGCCGGCATGACTGTACCTTTAGGCACGGCACTTACATTCCGCATGACATTTGCTTAACTCCCTCGCGTTTCGAGAGCGATTAAACTAATGTTGTAATTTTAAGAACTTGTTTCGCAAATTTGTATAAGTGAACAGAAGTATCCCGGTGTTACTGGTTTCCGACGATGTAGTACATAACGGACTCCTATATGTTTAGAATTGTGTGTAGCTAAATATGTAGATGCGCAGTAATCGATTAAATTATAAATGACATGGTATATGTTTATGGTATATGTTTATGGTATATGTTTATGGTATATGTTTATGGTATATGTTTATGGTATATGTTTATGGTATATGTTTATGGTATATGTTTATGTTTTGTTTGATTTTGGGGTTTAAAGTAGCACCCTCTCGTATCCCGGAACATCCCCGGAACATCCCGGAACATCCCGGAACATCCCAGGTGTCCCTACTAGCAGTATTCAGGAACATCCCAGGTGTCCCTACTAGCAGTATTCAGGAACATCCCAGGTGTCCCTACTAGCAGTATTCAGGAACATCCCAGGTGTCCCTACTAGCAGTATTCAGGAACATCCCAGGTGTCCCTACTAGCAGTATCCCGGAACATCCCAGGTGTCCCTACTAGCAGTATTCAGGAACATCCCAGGTGTCCCTACTAGCAGTATCCGGAACATCCCAGGTGTCCCTACTAGCAGTATTCAGGAACATCCCAGGTGTCCCTACTAGCAGTATTCAGGAACATCCCAGGTGTCCCTACTAGCAGTATCTCGGAACATCCCAGGTGTCCCTACTAGCAGTATTCAGGAACATCCCAGGTGTCCCTACTAGCAGTATCCCGGAACATCCCAGGTGTCCCTACTAGCAGTATTCAGGAACATCCCAGGTGTCCCTACTAGCAGTATCCCGGAACATCCCAGGTGTCCCTACTAGCAGTATTCAGGAACATCCCAGGTGTCCCTACTAGCAGTATCCCGGAACATCCCAGGTGTCCCTACTAGCAGTATTCAGGAACATCCCAGGTGTCCCTACTAGCAGTATTCAGGAACATCCCAGGTGTCCCTACTAGCAGTATTCAGGAACATCCCAGGTGTCCCTACTAGCAGTATTCAGGAACATCCCAGGTGTCCCTACTAGCAGTATTCAGGAACATCCCAGGTGTCCCTACTAGCAGTATCCCGGAACATCCCAGGTGTCCCTACTAGCAGTATTCAGGAACATCCCAGGTGTCCCTACTAGCAGTATTCAGGAACATCCCAGGTGTCCCTACTAGCAGTATTCAGGAACATCCCAGGTGTCCCTACTAGCAGTATTCAGGAACATCCCAGGTGTCCCTACTAGCAGTATTCAGGAACATCCCAGGTGTCCCTACTAGCAGTATTCAGGAA
>CM026396.1:26097688-26135332 GCA_014843695.1 Archivesica marissinica | reverse complement strand
AGGTGTCCCTACTAGCAGTATTCAGGAACATCCCAGGTGTCCCTACTAGCAGTATTCAGGAACATCCCAGGTGTCCCTACTAGCAGTATTCAGGAACATCCCAGGTGTCCCTACTAGCAGTATCCCGGAACATCCCAGGTGTCCCTACTAGCAGTATTCAGGAACATCCCAGGTGTCCCTACTAGCAGTATTCAGGAACATCCCAGGTGTCCCTACTAGCAGTATTCAGGAACATCCCAGGTGTCCCTACTAGCAGTATCCCGGAACATCCCAGGTGTCCCTACTAGCAGTATTCAGGAACATCCCAGGTGTCCCTACTAGCAGTATTCAGGAACATCCCAGGTGTCCCTACTAGCAGTATTCAGGAACATCCCAGGTGTCCCTACTAGCAGTATCCCGGAACATCCCAGGTGTCCCTACTAGCAGTATTCAGGAACATCCCAGGTGTCCCTACTAGCAGTATCCCGGAACATCCCAGGTGTCCCTACTAGCAGTATTCAGGAACATCCCAGGTGTCCCTACTAGCAGTATTCAGGAACATCCCAGGTGTCCCTACTAGCAGTATTCAGGAACATCCCAGGTGTCCCTACTAGCAGTATCGGAACATCCAGGTGTCCCTACTAGCAGTATTCAGGAACATCCCAGGTGTCCTACTAGCAGTATTCAGGAACATCCCAGGTGTCCCTACTAGCAGTATTCAGGAACATCCCAGGAACATCCCAGGTGTCCCTACTAGCAGTATTCAGGAACATCCCAGGTGTCCCTACTAGCAGTATTCAGGAACATCCCAGGTGTCCCTACTAGCAGTATTCAGGAACATCCCAGGTGTCCCTACTAGCAGTATTCAGGAACATCCCAGGTGTCCCTACTAGCAGTATTCAGGAACATCCCAGGTGTCCCTACTAGCAGTATTCAGGAACATCCCAGGTGTCCCTACTAGCAGTATCCCGGAACATCCCAGGTGTCCCTACTAGCAGTATTCAGGAACATCCCAGGTGTCCCTACTAGCAGTATCCCGGAACATCCCAGGTGTCCCTACTAGCAGTATTCAGGAACATCCCAGGTGTCCCTACTAGCAGTATTCAGGAACATCCCAGGTGTCCCTACTAGCAGTATTCAGGAACATCCCAGGTGTCCCTACTAGCAGTATTCAGGAACATCCAGGTGTCCCTACTAGCAGTATTCAGGAACATCCCAGGTGTCCCTACTAGCAGTATTCAGGAACATCCCAGGTGTCCCTACTAGCAGTATTCAGGAACATCCCAGGTGTCCCTACTAGCAGTATTCAGGAACATCCCAGGTGTCCCTACTAGCAGTATTCAGGAACATCCCAGGTGTCCCTACTAGCAGTATTCAGGAACATCCCAGGTGTCCCTACTAGCAGTATTCAGGAACATCCCAGGTGTCCCTACTAGCAGTATTCAGGAACATCCCAGGTGTCCCTACTAGCAGTATTCAGGAACATCCCAGGTGTCCCTACTAGCAGTATTCAGGAACATCCCAGGTGTCCCTACTAGCAGTATTCAGGAACATCCCAGGTGTCCCTACTAGCAGTATTCAGGAACATCCCAGGTGTCCCTACTAGCAGTATTCAGGTGGTGTTTGGTTGGAACATCCCAGGTGTCCCTACTAGCAGTATTCAGGAACATCCCAGGTGTCCCTACTAGCAGTATTCAGGAACATCCCAGGTGTCCCTACTAGCAGTATTCAGGAACATCCCAGGTGTCCCTACTAGCAGTATTCAGGAACATCCCAGGTGTCCCTACTAGCAGTATTCAGGAACATCCAGGTGTCCCTACTAGCAGTATTCAGGAACATCCCAGGTGTCCCTACTAGCAGTATTCAGGAACATCCCAGGTGTCCCTACTAGCAGTATTCATGAACATCCCAGGTGTCCCTACTAGCAGTATTCAGGAACATCCCAGGTGTCCCTACTAGCAGTATTCAGAAACGGATGGCCATGTGGGTAGAACCACCGACCTTCCGCAAGCTAGCTGGATAGCTTCATAACATGAAAGACTTCGATCGCCTCATTCGAATCTACAACGCTGAGAGGCAAGTGATTTGAAGTCACCGACCGTGGCCAGTGGGCCATGGAGGCAGCCAGTGGACTACAGAGGCAGCCACTGGGCCACGGAGGCAGCCACTGGGCCACAGAGGCAGACAATGGGCCACAGAGGCAGCCACTGGGTCACAGAGGCAGCCACTGAGCCAATGGAGACAGCCACTGAGACACAGAGGCAGCCACTGGGCGACACGGAGGAAACCACTGGGACACGGAGGCACCTACTGGGACACGGAGGCACCTACTGGGACACGGAGGCACCCACTGGGACACGGAGGCACCCACTGTGCCACGGAGGCACCCACTGGGACACGGATGCACCAACTAGGCCACGGAGGCACCCACTGGGACACGGAGGCACCAATTAGGCCACGGAGGCACCCACTGGGACACGGAGGCACCCCACTGGGACACGGAGGCATTTACTGGGACACGGAGGCACCCACTGGGACACGGAGGCATTTACTGGGACACGGAGGCACCCACTGGGACACGGAGGAATTTACTGGGACACGGAGGCACCCACTGGGACACGGAGGCATTTACTGGGACACGAAGGCACCCACTGGGACACGGAGGAATTAACTGGGACACGAAGGCACCCACTGGGACACGGAGGAATTTACTGGGACACGAAGGCACAGGTTCACAAGGTATACGTACATATTTAACATGAAATATAGTGTAGAAAGTAAAAGTAAATGAAAGACTCACGCGTACAGTAGTACAATGGCTGTCCTCACTAACCACAAGGGACCGTGTAGGTTAGATATCCGAATCTGTCTAATCCTAAAATGTAAATTGGTATATTTTCAGTAGGTCTACAGTCCAGAACTTCAACTTTTCAACTTCAACTATAAATTTTACTGCCGAACAATCAATACGGCTTTTAACTTGACATGTATGAATAATCTAGACGCGAATTACACAGACAAACTTTATAATATAGACGCGAATTACACAGAGAATCTTTATAATAAAGACTCGAACTACACAGACATAAACTGAATAACATATACGCGAATGACACAGACATAAACTGAATAACATATACGCGAATTACACAGACATAAACTGAATAACATATACGCGAATTACACAGACATAAACTGAATAACATATACGCGAATTACACAGACATAAACTGAATAATATAGACGCACACACATCACAGTCAAAGACACTTGCAAACTATTGCGCATTGAAATTTTCCATAATATAGAAATAATTCCTGACCTCGAAAAGTAATTTATGAATAACCTTGCTATAAATACACGGCATATAACCATAGAGTTTCCATTGCACAATACAAATATACATGTATAATGAACGACTATATTCCAATATCAGAAAAAACATTGGTATATATCAGCATGTACCAACCTGCACCTCCTACCCGTGATAAATGTCATTGGATCGTTATATCTGGTGCTAGTAATCGATAATGTAACGTTATGTACATGTGTATTTCTATTGGTTATAAACTATTTTATCAATGTGTATGTATATCTATTGAATGGCGTGTTTGTTAAATATTTATGCTATAGTGTTAAACTTTTAATCCATGTTCGTATACCTTGTATTAGTAGGAACATAACTATGTTTAATCCATGTTCGTATATCTTGTTTTAGTAGTAAAATAACTATATTTAATCCATATTCGTATACCTTGTGTCAGTCGGAAACTGTTCGTATATCTTGTTTCAGTCCTAACTATATTTAATCCATGTTCGTATACCTTGTTTCAGTCGGAAACTAACTATATTTAATCCATGTTCGTATATCTTGTTTCAGTCGGAAACTAACTATATTTAATCCATGTTCGTATATCTTGTTTCAGTCGGAAACTAACTATATTTAATCCATGTTCGTATACCTTGTTTCAGTCGGAAACTAACTATATTTAATCCATGTTCGTATATCTTGTTTCAGTCGGAAACTAACTATATTTAATCCATGTTCGTATATCTTGTTTCAGTCGGAAACTAACTATATTTAATCCATGTTCGTATACCTTGTTTCAGTCGGAAACTAACTATATTTAATCCATGTTCGTATATCTTGTTTCAGTCGGAAACTAACTATATTTAATCCATGTTCGTATATCTTGTTTCAGTCGGAAACTAACTATATTTAATCCATGTTCGTATACCTTGTTTCAGTCGGAAACTAACTATATTTAATCCATGTTCGTATATCTTGTTTCAGTCGGAAACTAACTATATTTAATCCATGTTCGTATATCTTGTTTCAGTAGGAAAATAACTATATCCGACTCAAAAAGAATGATTCTTGTATCCTGTTCTTAATAACTAATATAGTGTAGCTTACCGTTAGTGCATGTTCGTGACTGGCATGTTCGTGACAGGCAATGGAGAATTGCGTGCATATTTAGATGCCACGTGTCGCTGACGCTAGGGCACAATACGTTACCCCCCGCATTGCGAATGTACATTTAGGGAGACATCGTTCAGAGACTGCCCCCTGCATACTCCCTAAAAGTATGGTGGTCCTTTTAATTGGTTTTCCTCTGTTTTTATCATTGATTCCTTTTGCACATCATGCGATCAATTTTTCATCCACTTTCTTATCTCATAATTATTAAATTACTATATCTCGACATATATCCTACAGCATATCCAATGGATTGTTATAATTATATATTATTTATAACCTTTTATTTATAATTATATATTATTTATAACCTTTTATTTATTTTATTTATAATTATATATTATTTATAAGCCTTTATTTATTTTATAACGACTGCGAAACATACTTTATATGAACGTGATGGTAGATCATTGGATTTGGAATCAAACGGTCCCGGGTTCGATACTCGGTCAGTCCACGTATGTAGTGTCATTGAGCAAGGCACCTCACGCACAGTGCTTAGTACTGGTTAACTGCTTATGTCGACTAAGCATGTCCATGAAAACGTGTCTAGGTCCCCACAAGGAGTTTGACATTAATGCAACATACAGACATACAGACATACATACATACAGACATAAGGCCAGGGTTAACAACTTATACAGTTATAATTATTTATTAATCAATTTCTTGTGCGCTAATGATTGTCCATCCGTGTGGGACGATGCCGAAGTACTCGGATAAAACCCACCAGTTCGATATGGCGATCATCGTACCAACTCACATACATTCCGATCCGAGGATCGAACCCGGTTGCATTGATGAGAAGCAAGCTCTAGTCGGACAGCCATCGACAGACAGTACATTTGTGACGGACAGCCATCGACAGACGGTACACTTGTGACGGACAGCCATCGACAGACGGTACATTTGTGATGGACAGCCATCGACAGACGGTACATTTGTGACGGACAGCCATCGACAGACGGTACACTTGTGACGGACAGCCATCGACAGACGGTACATTTGTTAGAGTGCCAAACCTGTACGGATTTACGCGTACTCCACCTTAATTCCGGAGTAGATTATCTTAAAAATAAATAATACAACTATTTATACTAACTTGGATTGAGATCAATAGCTGCATTCGTGGCTTACAATAAGTAGGCCTATAGTTCGCTGTATATGTAGAGTATGTACGTCAATACATCCGATGGTAAACAGACCTATAGTTAAATAAATGTACGTACGCTTTACAGGTTTTATCCCTATTTGCCTATATGTGCCCGGATTACACGGGTGATATGTATTGTAATTGTGTCTATGCTGTGAAACCGGTTCTGTCATTATATTCAATTAGCGTAATATTCTATAGTCATATTCACAGAGTGTAATCACGTGACCTAATACCACGTGACGACGTCATATTGTGCATGATACGTGTGTAAATAGTTCAGCTAGGGCTTAGTGATCTGTAGTCCAGTGGTAAACACGCTGTACTGCCTGGTAATCCAGGGATCGCAGGTTCGACCCCCCGTCTGACCCTACTAAAATTAACAGTCTTTCAGATAGGACTTTAAAACTAGGTCTCGTGTCGGTGCTTTACACCGTGCGCGTAAAAAATCTAAAATGACTAATCTCTTCAGGAGGCGTCGCTCATATGGGTAACCGGTAGCGACGATAAATAAACGTAAAACACACACATATGTCACACAGTAACAAGAACCTAACCGCTCAATATGTGTATTGTTGCAATTTATATATCGGTCGATTTAAAACACTATCATGACGTCATAACTTAGTACTTGCAGTTCATTATTATTAATATTGGACTGTTGTCAAAAGGCCAGAGTATTATATTAAATCCTACGAGTAGGCCTACATGTACGAAATTAATAATTTTAATTAGTACGATTTTGTTATACAAGTATGTGTTTTAAGTAAGATATAAATCTCAAACGGATCCAATATGTAAAATAGTGGTACAGACCGTGTCTATTGATATGAACAAGTTTCTTTCGGAGGTTGGTGCACCAAGTACTAACCGCTGGAGTCTGGACACATTAACCAGAGAGACAGGTGTTCAACACAAAGCATCAAGTTCTGATTAATCGCTGGAGCCTGGACACATTAACCAGAGAGACAGGTGTTCAACACAAAGCATCAAGTACTAACCGCTGGAGCCGGGACACATTAACCAGAGAGGCAGGTGTTCAACACAAAGCATCAAGTACTAACCGCTGGAGCCGGGACACATTAACCAGAGAGGCAGGTGTTCAACACAAAGCATCAAGTTCTGGTTAATCGCTGAAGCCTGGACACATTAACCAGAGAGGCAGGTGTTCAACACAAAGCACCAAGTTCTAGTTAACCGCTGGAGCCGGGACACATTAACCAGAGAGGCAGGTGTTCAACACAAAGCACCAAGTTCTGGTTAACCGCTGGAGCCGGGACACATTAACCAGAGAGGCAGGTGTTCAACACAAAGCACCAAGTTCTGGTTAACCGCTGGAGCCGAGACACATTAACCAGAGAGGCATGTGTTCAACACAACGCACCAAGTTCTGGTTAACCGCTGGAGCCGGAACACATTAATCAGAGAGACAGGTGTTCAACACAAAGCATCAAGTTCTGGTTAACCGCTGGAGCCGGGACACATTAAACAGAGAGGCAGGTGTGCAACACAAAGTACCAAGTTCTGGTTAACCGCTGGAGCCGGGACACATTTACCAGAGAGGCAGGTGTTCAACACAAAGCACCAAGTTCTGGTTAACCGCTGGAGCCGGGACACATTAACCAGAGAGACAGGTGTTCAACACAAAGCATCAAGTTCTGGTTAACCGCTGGAGCCGGGACACATTAACCAGAGAGGCAGGTGTTCAACACAAAGCACCAAGTTCTGGTTAACCGCTGGAGCCGGGACACATTAACCAGAGAGGCATGTGTTCAACACAAAGCATCACATTCTGGTTAACCGCTGGAGCCGGGACACATTAACCAGAGAGACAGGTGTTCAACACAAAGCACCAAGTTCTGGTTAACCGCTGGAGCCGGGACACATTAACCAGAGAGACAGGTGTTCAACACAAAGCATCAAGTTCTGACTAACCGCTGGAGCCTGGACACATTAACCAGAGAGACAGGTGTTCAACACAAAGTACCAAGTTCTGGTTAGAGAGACAGGTATTCAACACAATGCATCAAGTTCTAGTTAACCGCTGGTGTCTGTCAAGGAAACATGTTAGGTAAACTATCCGTCGCTCATATATAGCGCATAGACGGGTCAGTAGATCCGTGGTCGAGTGGATAAGGTCGATGACTTGTATACCACTGTAGCCTATCATCACTGATGGTCACGGGTTCGAGTCCCGCTCAGACCGTGTCTCATTTATATGAAAAGTTAGCAGTTTCTTACGGAGGTTGGTGCACCAAGTACTGGTTTACCACTGGAGCTTGCCCAGGTAAGGTGTTGTTAGGTAAACTGCTTAAATGGGTAACAGGTAACGACGTTAAATAAACTTAAATTTAAAAAAAGTAGTTCAGTGGTTAACACGCTGGACTGTGAATCCAGGGATCGCAGTATTAAAGTTTGCATATTTGCATAAAAGTTGATAAATTTATTATTGACGGAATCCCTATAATGTATGTGTTCGGATGTTCCGCATATTGGTCGTTCATGGAGTTATTAGTTTATACAAATGTATTTTAGCTCGAAAGCATCATAATCACGATTGGCCCTAGAGGTTACTAATCTTTAATCGTTTACACAAATTTAATTTAGCTTGACAACTTACAACTTATATTAATCACTCTCGAGACCTCATTCCTGGTGGAATCCATAGACATTAGGGAGATAGAAGGGGCAATGTGCAATTTAAATGCCTTTCCTAAGGGCACAGTTGTAATGGCTCAAGCTAGGCTCGAACTCCGGGCCTTTCGCACCTGCAGCGAACGCGCTACCACTGCGCTATCACGATTTCGAGAATTGTTTCCGAAACATTGCAAGGTAACCGAATAAAACCACCAACGTTCCGCAAACCAAACGCAGAGCTTCCATTTATTCGTTCTTAAAGCCAACAACCCAAGCAATTACAACCATAGCAATTACAACCCAAGCAATTACAACCATAGCAATTACAACCATAGCAATTACAACCCAAGCAATTACAACCCATAGCAATTACAACCAACAGCAATTACAACCTATAGCAATTACAACCCATAGCAATTACAACCTATAGCAATTACAACCCAATCAATTACAACATATATCAATTACAACCAATAGCAATTACAATCCATATCAATTACAACCCAATCAATTACAACCTATAGCACTTACAACCCATAGCAATTATAACACAGCAATTACAACTCATAGCAATTACAACCCATAGCAATTACAACCAATAGCAATTACAACCTATATCAATTACAACATATTGCAATTACAACTAATAGCAATTACAACCCATAGCAATTACACCTAATATCAATTACAACCCATAGCAATTACAACCAATAACATCCAATAGCAATACAACCCATAGCAATTACAACCTATAGCACTTACAACCCATAGCAATTATAACACAGCAATAACAGCCAATAGCAATACATCCACTAGCAATTACAACCAAAGCAATTACAACCCATAGCAATTACAACCAATAGCAATTACAACTGATAGCAATTACAACCGATAGCAATAACAACCAATAGCAATTACAACATATAGCAATTACAACCCATAGCAATTACAACCTATAGCAATTACAACCGATAGCAATAACAACCAATAGCAATTACAACCGATAGCAATAACAACCAATAGCAATTACAACCTATAGCAATTACAACATATATTTAGGTTAAAATCAAAATCTTGAAAAACAAAACAAAGTACAATTTTATGAAGAAATAACTTTATTTTCGTAAATAAAAAATAACTGTTATGTACAAGATATATAACATTACCAGAATGCTACTGAAACAAATATCACAATTCACTTCTAAAATTCCATGACATCTTGATACAATGAAATCCCTCTAAACCAAACAGCCACCGGACAAGAGGCAACGTTTGGTTTGGAGGGATTTGAACAGCCACCGGACGAGAGGCAAAGTTTGGAGGGGTTTGAACAGCCATCGGACCAGAGGCAATGTTTGGTTTGGAGGGGTTTGAAGAGCCACCAGACCAGGGGCAAAGTTTGGTTTGGAGGGGTTTGAACAGCCACCAGACCAGGGGCAAAGTTTGGTTTGGAGGGGTTTGAACAGCCACCAGACCAGGGGCACAGTTTGGAGGGGTTTGAACAGACACCAGACCAGGGGCAAAGTTTGGAGGGGTTTGAACAGCCACCAGACCAGGGGCAAAGTTTGGAGGGGTTTGAACAGACACCGGACCAGGGGCAAAGTTTGGAGGGGTTTGAACAGCCACCAGACTAGGGGCAAAGTTTGGAGGGGTTTGAACAGCCACCGTACCAGAGGCAAAGTTTGGTTTGGAGGGGTTTGAACAGACACTGGACAAGAGGCAAAGTTTGGAGGGGTTTGAACAGCCACCGGACCAGGGGCAAAGTTTGGTTTGGAGGGGTTTGAACAGCCACCGGACCAGGGGCAAAGTTTGGTTTGGAGGGGTTTGAACAGCCACCGGACCAGGGGCAAAGTTTGGTTTGGAGGGGTTTGAACAGCCACCGGACCAGGGGCAAAGTTTGGAGGGGTTTGAACAGACACCGGACCAGAGGCAAAGTTTGGTTTGGAGGGGTTTGAACAGCCACCGGACCAGGGGCAAAGTTTGGTTTGGAGGGGTTTGAACAGACACCGGACCAGAGGCAAAGTTTGGTTTGGAGGGGTTTGAACAGCCACCGGACCAGGGGCAAAGTTTGGTTTGGAGGGGTTTGAACAGCCACCGGACCAGGGGCAAAGTTTGGAGGGGTTTGAACAGACACCGGACCAGAGGCAAAGTTTGGAGGGGTTTGAACAGCCACCGGTCCAGGGGCAAAGTTTGGAGGGGTTTGAACAGACACCGGACCAGAGGCAAAGTTTGGAGGGGTTTGAACAGACACCGGACCAGAGGCAAAGTTTGGAGGGGTTTGAACAGACACCGGACCAGAGGCAAAGTTTGGTTTGGAGGGGTTTGAACAGCCACCAGACCAGGGGCAAAGTTTGGTTTGGAGGGGTTTGAACAGCCACCGGACCAGGGGCAAAGTTTGGTTTGGAGGGGTTTGAACAGACACCGGACCAGGGGCAAAGTTTGGTTTGGAGGGGTTTGAACAGACACCGGACCAGAGGCAAAGTTTGGTTTGGAGGGGTTTGAACAGACACCGGACCAGAGGCAAAGTTTGGTTTGGAGGGGTTTGAACAGACACCGGACCAGAGGCAAAGTTTGGTTTGGAGGGATTTGAACAGACACCGGACCAGAGGCAAAGTTTGGTTTGGAGGGGTTTGAACAGCCACCGGACCAGGGGCAAAGTTTGGTTTGGAGGGGTTTGAACAGCCACCGGACCAGGGGCAAAGTTTGGTTTGGAGGGGTTTTCAAAGTGGGGTAGATTTCTGCTAAATTAACAATTCAACTCCGCAATGCTTGGAAGGAGGCTGAGACATGTTCATAGTGCGGCAGTTAGTAAAGAACTGGTTTAGGTCGTATGGTGACTCTTCAGGTATTATTGGTAGAGGAAGACCCCCACCCCCTGAGTGCCACCCCTGAGTGCTCCTCCGAGCAGTATTTCAGTCACGGACGGGCACACGTGTAGCACCACCGACACCCCCAGTAGGATCCGAACCAGCAGCGGTGAGGGGCAAGTGATTTGAAGTCAATGACCATAACAGCTCGGCCTCAGAATACAGGTCAGAACACAGTACAGCAGGTACAGGTAACAGTAGCCCCACTCTGTGGCTCTAGTTACCTCCCCTGGCATTTCATCCACAGATATAATGATTATTAATGACGCAATAATAATATTCTCGTGTTTGGACTAATTAAACAGATAGCAGAAAGATGGACGGATTACAATGTTATTTACCGGTAACCAGGGTCATGAAAATACTGGGAAAATAATGGAAAATACTGGACAAATCATGAAAAATGAAATAGGCCTTGAAATCATGGACAAATTCTAACTAGAATACAATATAAAATGAAGAACAATAAATATGGAATTATTTCAAATATAAGAACATGAATAATATTAACTTCAGGTATGTTCCAGATATACATATAATGATTATATGTCATACAAAACAATACCTGGATATACATGGGCATACCTGGATATACCTAGATATACCTAGATATACCTGGCCATACCTGGGCATACCTAGATATACCTGGCCATACCTGGATATACCTGGCCATACCTGGGCATACCTGGATATACCTGGCCATACCTGGGCATACCTGGATATACCTGGATATAACTGGGCATACCTGGATATACCTGGATATACCTGGGCATACCTGGATATACCTGGGCATACCTGGATATACCTGGGCATACCTGGATATACCTGGGCATACCTGGATATACCTGGGCATACCTGGATATACCTGGGCATACCTGGATATACCTGGCCATACCTGGATATACCTGGGCATACCTGGATATACCTGGGCATACCTGGATATACCTGGATATAACTGGGCATACCTGGATATACCTGGATATACCTGGGCATACCTGGATATACCTGGGCATACCTGGATATACCTGGGCATACCTGGATATACCTGGGCATACCTGGATATACCTGGGCATACCTGGATATACCTGGGCATACCTGGATATACCTGGCCATACCTGGATATACCTGGGCATACCTGGATATACCTGGGCATACCTGGATATACCTGGGCATACCTGGATATACCTGGGCATACCTGGATATACCTGGGCATACCGTTACCAGTGACATAAGCAATAACATGTGTACTTGTGTTTCAAAAAGAGTTTGTGCAAATAATCTTCACTCTCATTTAAGCATTGTATACAATAATAGTTAGTAAGAAATAAATCATAACTGAATCAATAACAAAGTGAAAGCAACAGCACTGGCCGCCATCTTTTATTTATGCGGGGATACAAATGACCGGCGACGAAGTAAATTTCGCTTCACAGGTTTATACCAGTAGCAATACATGCCATATAAGGCAATCATGCGACGGAAATTGTCAATAGTAAACACAAAATGAGCATGTGCAGTTCATTTGGATTCATTCTGATATCACCGCTCGTTAGTATTCATCGATATTAGGGTCACTGGGGGTAATAGATCAATTTGGGTTAAATATAAAAATACTTTGCACAATCCTAGCATTAAAAATAACATAATAATCAACAACGCAAAATAAATAAATACAATAACGGTATCAAATATTATAAAGGGTCCGCCGCCTCCGTGGTCGAGTGGTTAAGGTCGCTGACTTGTATACAACTGTAACCTATCATCACTGATGGTCACGGGTCCGCCTCCGTGGTCGAGTGGTTACGGTCGCTGACTTGTATACCACTGTAACCTATCATCACTGATGGTCACGGGTCCGCCTCCGTGGTCGAGTGGTTAAGGTCGCTGACTTGTACACCACTGTAACCTATCATCACTGATGGTCACGGGTTCGAGCCCCGCTCAGACAGTGTCTCATTTATATGAAAGAGTTAGCAGTTTCTTACGGAGGTTGGTGCACACAAGTACTGGTTAACCGCTAGAGACTGCCCAGGAAAGGTGTTGTTAGGTAAACTGCCCGCCGGCGAAATAGCCCAAAATGGTGCTGATGCAGGCGTAAAACCCGAAATATAACATATATAATATTATAAAGGCATATATTTGCAAGTGACTCGGATCGCAAAAAATGCATTTACTTTACGAGGTATCAATTAACTGCCTGTACTTTATAAAGCTTCATTCCTACCTGTGCAGTCACCAGCAGTCTTGTATTACATATAATTATGACCTCTATCTAGCAGTCACCAGGAGTATTGTATTACATATATGACCTCTATCTAGCAGTACCCATGCAGTCACCAGCAGTCTTGTATTACATATATGACCTCTATCTAGCAGTACCCATACAGTCCCCATGCAGTCTTGTATTACATATATGACATCTATCTAGCAGTCCCCATGCAGTCTTGTATTACATATATGACCTCTATCTAGCAGTACCCATACAGTCCCCATGCATTCTTGTATTACATATATGACCTCTATCTAGCAGTCCCCATACAGTCCCCATGCAGTCTTGTATTACATATATGACCTCTATCTAGCAGTCACCAGCAGTCATGTATTACATATATGACCTCTATCTAGCAGTCACCAGCAGTCATGTATTACATATATGACATATATCTAGCAGTCCCCATGCAGTCTTGTATTACATATATGACCTCTATCTAGCAGTACCCATACAGTCCCCATGCATTCTTGTATTACATATATGACATATATCTAGCAGTCCCCATGCATTCTTGTATTACATATATGACCTCTATCTAGCAGTCCCCATGCATTCTTGTATTACATATATGACCTCTATCTAGCAGTCCCCATACAGTCCCCATGCAGTCTTGTATTACATATATGACCTCTATCTAGCAGTCACCAGCAGTCATGTATTACATATATGACCTCTATCTAGCAGTCACCAGCAGTCATGTATTACATATATGACATATATCTAGCAGTCCCCATGCAGTCTTGTATTACATATATGACCTCTATCTAGCAGTACCCATACAGTCCCCATGCATTCTTGTATTACATATATGACATATATCTAGCAGTCCCCATACAGTCCCCAGCAGTCTTGTATTACATATATGACCTCTATCTAGCAGTCCCCATACAGTCCCCATGCAGTCTTGTATTACATATATGACATCTATCTAGCAGTACCCATACAGTCCCCATGCATTCTTGTATTACATATATGACCTCTATCTAGCAGTCACCAGCAGACTTGTATTACATATATGACCTCTATCTAGCAGTCACCAGCAGTCTTGTATTACATATATGACCTCTATCTAGCAGTCACCATGCAGTCTTGTATTACATATATGACCTCTATCTAGCAGTCACCAGCAGTCTTGTATTACATATATGACCTCTATCTAGCAGTCACCAGCAGTCTTGTATTACATATATGACCTCTATCTAGCAGTCACCAGCAGTCTTGTATTACATATATGACCTATATCTAGCAGTCACCAGCAGTCTTGTATTACATATATGACCTCTATCTAGCAGTCACCAGCAGTCTTGTATTACATATATGACCTCTATCTAGCAGTCACCAGGAGTATTGTATTATATATATGACCTCTATCTAGCAGTTACCAGCAGTCTTGTATTACATATATGACCTCTATCTAGCAGTCACCAGCAGTCTTGTATTACATATATGACCTCTATCTAGCAGTCACCAGCAGTCATGTATTACATATATGACCTCTATCTAGCAGTCCCCATGCATTCTTGTATTACATATATGACCTCTATCTAGCAGTCCCCATGCAGTCCCCATGCATTCTTGTATTACATATATGACCTCTATCTAGCAGTCACCAGCAGTCATGTATTACATATATGACCTCTATCTAGCAGTCCCCATGCATTCTTGTATTACATATATGACCTCTATCTAGCAGTCCCCATACAGTCACCAGCAGTCTTGTATTACATATATGACCTCTATCTAGCAGTACCCATACAGTCCACATGCATTCTTGTATTACATATATGACCTCTATCTAGCAGTACCCATACAGTCCCCATGCATTCTTGTATTACATATATGACCTCTATCTAGCAGTCACCAGCAGTCTTGTATTACATATATGACCTCTATCTAGCAGTACCCATACAGTCCCCATGCAGTCTTGTATTACATATATGACATCTATCTAGCAGTACCCATACAGTCCCCATGCATTCTTGTATTACATATATGACCTCTATCTAGCAGTACCCATACAGTCCCCATGCAGTCTTGTATTACATATATGACATATATCTAGCAGTCCCCATGCAGTCTTGTATTACATATATGACCTCTATCTAGCAGTACCCATACAGTCCCCATGCATTCTTGTATTACATATATGACATATATCTAGCAGTCCCCATGCATTCTTGTATTACATATATGACCTCTATCTAGCAGTCCCCATGCAGTCCCCATGCATTCTTGTATTACATATATGACCTCTCTCTAGCAGTCCCCATACAGTCCCCATGCAGTCTTGTATTACATATATGACCTCTATCTAGCAGTCACCAGCAGTCATGTATTACATATATGACCTCTATCTAGCAGTCCCCATGCATTCTTGTATTACATATATGACCTCTATCTAGCAGTCCCCATGCATTCTTGTATTACATATATGACCTCTATCTAGCAGTCCCCATGCATTCTTGTATTACATATATGACCTCTATCTAGCAGTCCCCATGCATTCTTGTATTACATATATGACATATATCTAGCAGTCCCCATGCAGTCCCCATGCAGTCTTGTATTACATATATGACATCTATCTAGCAGTACCCATACAGTCCCCAGCAGTCTTGTATTACATATATGACCTCTATCTAGCAGTCCCCATACACCAGCAGTCTTGTATTACATATATGACATCTATCTAGCAGTACCCATACAGTCCCCATGCATTCTTGTATTACATATATGACCTCTATCTAGCAGTCACCAGCAGACTTGTATTACATATATGACCTCTATCTAGCAGTCCAGCAGTCTTGTATTACATATATGACCTCTATCTAGCAGTCACCATGCAGTCTTGTATTACATATATGACCTCTATCTAGCAGTCACCAGCAGTCTTGTATTACATATATGACCTCTATCTAGCAGTCACCAGCAGTCTTGTATTACATATATGACCTCTATCTAGCAGTCACCAGCAGTCTTGTATTACATATATGACCTCTATCTAGCAGTCACCAGCAGTCTTGTATTACATATATGACCTCTATCTAGCAGTCACCAGCAGTCTTGTATTACATATATGACCTCTATCTAGCAGTCACCAGGAGTATTGTATTATATATATGACCTCTATCTAGCAGTCATCAGCAGTCTTGTATTACATATATGACCTCTATCTAGCAGTCACCAGCAGTCTTGTATTACATATATGACCTCTATCTAGCAGTCACCAGCAGTCTTGTATTACATATATGACCTCTATCTAGCAGTCACCAGCATTCTTGTATTACATATATGACCTCTATCTAGCAGTCACCAGCAGTCCCAGCATCTTGTATTACATATATGACCTCTATCTAGCAGTCACCAGCAGTCTTGTATTACATATATGACCTCTATCTAGCAGTCACCAGCATCTTGTATTACATATATGACCTCTATCTAGCAGTCACCAGCAGTCTTGTATTACATATATGACCTCTATCTAGCAGTCACCAGCTCTTGTATTACATATATGACCTCTATCTAGCAGTCACCAGCAGTCTTGTATTACATATATGACCTCTATCTAGCAGTCACCAGCAGTCTTGTATTACATATATGACCTCTATCTAGCAGTCACCAGCAGTCTTGTATTACATATATGACCTCTATCTAGCAGTCACCAGCAGTCTTGTATTACATATATGACCTCTATCTAGCAGTCACCAGCAGTCTTGTATTACATATATGACCTCTATCTAGCAGTCCCCATGCAGTCCCCATGCAGTCTTGTATTACATATATGACCTCTATCTAGCAGTCACCAGCAGTCATGTATTACATATATGACCTCATCTAGCAGTCCCCAGCAGTCTTGTATTACATATATGACCTCTATCTAGCAGTCACCAGCAGTCTTGTATTACATATATGACCTCTATCTAGCAGTCAGCTGTTCAAAGAAGCCACTTTGTGTATTTCCGTTGACTGGTTGCTAACAGTAGAATTGAGCAGTTTATAAATGGTTATAGAATTGTACAGCCAGAGCCTTCCTGGGGATCTTTTTCATTACTGAACTCGCTGTCGCTAGGTAACCGTGGAACTCCATCCAGCACCTTCAAGTTGGGCAATACAGCAAATACACTGAAAAATACATGTACATTGTAGGCAATCAATGCATGATATACACTGATAATACATGTACATTGTAGGCAATCAATGCAAGATATACACTGATAATACATGTACATTGTAGGCAATCAATGCAAGCTATACACCGATAATACATGTACACTGTAGGCAATCAATGCAAGATATACACTGATAATACATGTACATTGTAGACAATCAATGCAAGATAAACACTGATAATACATGTACATTGTAGGCAATCAATGCAAGATATACACTGATAATACATGTACATTGTAGGCAATCAATGCAAGACATACACTGATAATACATGTACATTGTAGGCAATCAATGCAAGACATACACTGATAATACATGTACATTGTAGGCAATCAATGCAGCAAATACACTGATAATACATGTACATTGTAGGCAATCAATGCAGCAAATACACTGATAATACATGTACATTGTAGGCAATCAATGCAAGACATACACTGATAATACATGTACATTGTAGGCAATCAATGCAAGCTATACACCGATAATACATGTACACTGTAGGCAATCAATGCAAGATATACACTGATAATACATGTACATTGTAGGCAATCAATGCAAGATATACACTGATAATACATGTACATTGTAGGCAATCAATGCAAGACATACACTGATAATACATGTACATTGTAGGCAATCAATGCAAGATATACACTGATAATACATGTACACTGTAGGCAATCAATGCAAGACATACACTGATAATACATGTACATTGTAGGCAATCAATGCAAGCTATACACCGATAATACATGTACATTGTAGGCAATCAATGCAAGATATACACTGATAATACATGTACATTGTAGGCAATCAATGCAAGATATACACTGATAATACATGTACATTGTAGGCAATCAATGCAAGATATACACTGATAATACATGTACTATCCATTTATTTGAGTGCAGAAATGAAAGAACAGACAGACAGACCGACCGACCGACCGACCGACCGACCGACCGACCGACAGACAGACAGACAGACAGACAGACAGACAGACAGACAGACAGACAGACAGACAGACAGACAGACAGACAGACAGACAGACAGACAGACAGACAGACAGGATGGTGTTCTTACTTTTGCCGGTAGTTGATCTGGAATGAGATGGGGTTTCCACTGAGGTGCAGCTCCTCCAGCGCGGTTCCTTTCAGCTTACTCAACCCGTCCAAACCCGTAATAGCATTATCAACTGCAGTGATTCTCTTCACCTTCGGCACTTTCGGAAAATTCTGATGAAAAAAAAACGATCATAAGAAAGAGCAGGGTGTGTCCCTCGTTGCTGCATGGCTTAATTCTGATTAGCACAGTGGTTAGCAGGTTGTGTCCCCCGTTGCTGCATGGCTTAATTCTGATTAGCACAGTGGTTAGCAGGTTGTGTCCCCCGTTGCTGCATGGCTTAATTCTGATTAGCACAGTGGTTAGCAGGTTGTGTCCCCCAGATTGGACATGTGTGTTTTCTCCGGGTACCCCAGTTTCCTCTCATGCGAATGCACACATACGTGCTTTCATCCGTGCAAACGAGAGTGATTAATATAAGTTGTTAAAGCTTGTTTCATAATGTTTGTAAAATAAATAAAGTTTATACTTTATTAAAGTATTTTATGGTTTGTTTTAGAGCTTAAAGTCACATAGAGAGCTTTGGTCACATGGAGAGCTTTGGTCACATGGAGAGCTTAGGTCATATGGAGAGCTTAGGTCATATGGAGAGCTTAGGTCATATGGAGAGCGTAGGTCACATAGAGAGCTTAGGTCATATGGAGAGCTTAGGTCACATGGAGAGCTTAGGTCATATGGAGAGCTTAGGTCATATGGAGAGCTTAGGTAATATGGAGAGCGTAGGTCATATGGAGAGCTTAGGTCATATGGAGAGCTTAGGTCATATGGAGAGCTTTGGTCACATGGAGAGCTTAGGTCATATGGAGAGCTTAGGTCACATGGAGAGCTTAGGTCACATAGAGAGCTTAGGTCATATGGAGAGCTTATAATTAGGTCACATGGAGAGCTTATAATTAGGTCACATGGAGAGCTTAGGTCATATGGAGAGCTTATAATTAGGTCACATGGAGAGCTTATAATTAGGTCACATGGAGAGCTTAGGTCATATGGAGAGCTTATAATTAGGTCACATGGAGAGCTTATAATTAGGTCACATGGAGAGCTTAGGTCATATGGAGAGCTTATAATTAGGTCATATGGAGAGCTTATAATTAGGTCACATGGAGAGCTTAGGTCATATGGAGAGCTTATAATTAGGTCATATGGAGAGCTTAGGTCATATGGAGACTCTCCAGCTGTGATTGGTGGAGGGAGGACCTTGGGTGCTGCTCCCAGGAATATTTAACTGTGTGTGTTTTAGGTTTATTTATAGTCGCTACCGGTTACCCATATGAGCGACGCCTCCTGAAGAGATTAGTCATTTTAGATTATTGGAGGATAGTGCAATGATACAGACAGAGATCCATTCCAGAGTATCCTCTGGTTCTTTTATGTGCACGGTGTAAAGCACCGACATGAGACCTCGGATTAACGTCCCATCTGAAAGACTGGTATTTTATTTAACCATATTTTAGTACATGTGTCATACACATAAAGATACAATACATAGCATGAAAATACAAATGGTTTAAGATACTTTTGGACGGGCTGACTGTCATAAACTGGGTCACACACACATTGCATACTTACGGATATTGAGTTAATGTAGTTTGCATTCACGTTAAGGTATTCACATCTGAAATAAAGAATAATAAAAAATACTGCTAGTACAGACTAATCCTGTAGGGACGCTTATGATGTACGTATAACAATTGTTATTCCATGATGTACATATAACAATTGTTATTCCATGATGTACATATAACAATTGTTATTCCATGATGATGTATAACAATTGTTATTCCATGATGATGTACGTATAACAATTGTTATTCCATGATGTATGTATAACAATTGTTATTCCATGATGTACGTATAACAATTGTTATTCCATGATGTACACATAACAATTGTTATTCCATGATGTACGTATAACAATTGTTATTCCATGATGTACACATAACAATTGTTATTCCATGATGTACGTATAACAATTGTTATTCCATGATGATGTACGTATAACAATTGTTATTCCATGATGATGTACGTATAACAATTGTTATTCCATGATGATGTACGCATAACAATTGTTATTCCATGATGATGTACGTATATTAATTGTTATTCCATGATGATGTATGTATAACAATTGTTATTCCATGATGATGTACGTATAACAATTGTTATTCCATGATGATGTACGTATAACAATTGTTATTCCATGATGATGTACGTATAACAATTGTTATTCCCTGATGATGTACATATAACAATTGTTATTCCATGATGATGTACGTATAACAATTGTTATTCCATGATGATGTATGTATAACAATTGTTATTCCATGATGATGTACGCATAACAATTGTTATTCCATGATGATGTACGTATAACAATTGTTATTCCATGATGTACACATAACAATTGTTATTCCATGATGTACGTATAACAATTGTTATTCCATGATGATGTACGTATAACAATTGTTATTCCATGATGATGTATGTATAACAATTGTTATTCCATGATGATGTACGTATAACAATTGTTATTCCATGATGTACGTATAACAATTGTTATTCCATGATGTACACATAACAATTGTTATTCCATGATGTACGTATAACAATTGTTATTCCATGATGTACACATAACAATTGTTATTCCATGATGTACGTATAACAATTGTTATTCCATGATGATGTACGTATAACAATTGTTATTCCATGATGATGTATGTATAACAATTGTTATTCCATGATGATGTACGTATAACAATTGTTATTCCATGATGTACGTATAACAATTGTTATTCCATGATGTACACATAACAATTGTTATTCCATGATGTACGTATAACAATTGTTATTCCATGATGTACACATAACAATTGTTATTCCATGATGTACATATAACAATTGTTATTCCATGATGTACATATAACAATTGTTATTCCATGATGATGTACGTATAACAATTGTTATTCCATGATGTACATATAACAATTGTTATTCCATGATGATGTACGTATAACAATTGTTATTCCATGATGATGTACATATAACAATTGTTATTCCATGATGATGTACGTATAACAATTGTTATTCCATGATGATGTACGTATAACAATTGTTATTCCATGATGTACGTATAACAATTGTTATTCCATGATGATGTACATATAACAATTGTTATTCCATGATGTACGTATAACAAGAAATTATTTTGAAAAAGTGAACATCACAGAGAAGACTAGAGGGCACTCAGTACAGTACAGTGCCTACCTCCGTCATGCTGTGCAGAGCTCTAGAGGGTACTCAGTACAGTGCCTACCTCCGTCATGCTGTGCAGAGCTCTAGAGGGTACTCAGTACAGTGCCTACCTCCGTCACGCTGTGCAGAGCTCTAGAGGGTACTCAGTACAGTGCCTACCTCCGTCATGCTGTGCAGAGCTCTAGAGGGTACTCAGTACAGTGCAGTGCTTACCTCCATCACGCTGTGCAGAGTTCTTGAGGGTACTCAGTACAGTGCATACCTCCGTCACGCTGTGCAGAGCTCTTGAGGGTACTCAGTACAGTGCCTACCTCCGTCATGCTGTGCAGAGCTCTAGAGGGTACTCAGTACAGTGCATACCTCCGTCACGCTGTGCAGAGTTCTTGAGGGTACTCAGTACAGTGCATACCTCCGTCACGCTGTGCAGAGTTCTTGAGGGTACTCAGTACAGTGCATACCTCCGTCACGCTGTGCAGAGTTCTTGAGGGTACTCAGTACAGTGCATACCTCCGTCACGCTGTGCAGAGTTCTTGAGTGTGCCCAGTACAGTGCATACCTCCGTCACGCTGTGCAGAGTTCTTGAGGGTACTCAGTACAGTGCCTACCTCCGTCATGCTATGCAGAGCTATAGAGGGTACTCAGTACAGTGCATACCTCCGTCACGCTGTGCAGAGTTCTTGAGGGTACTCAGTACAGTGCATACCTCCGTCACGCTGTGCAGAGTTCTTGAGTGTGCCCAGTACAGTGCATACCTCCGTCACGCTGTGCAGAGTTCTTGAGGGTACTCAGTACAGTGCCTACCTCCGTCATGCTATGCAGAGCTATAGAGGGTACTCAGTACAGTGCATACCTCCGTCACGCTGTGCAGAGTTCTTGAGGGTACTCAGTACAGTGCATACCTCCGTCACGCTGTGCAGAGTTCTTGAGTGTGCCCAGTACAGTGCATACCTCCGTCACGCTGTGCAGAGTTCTTGAGGGTACTCAGTACAGTGCATACCTCCGTCACGCTGTGCAGAGCTCTAGAGGGTACTCAGTAAAGTGCATACCTCCGTCACGCTGTGCAGAGTTCTTGAGGGTACTCAGTACAGTGCATACCTCTGTCACACTGTGCAGAGTTCTTGAGGGTACTCAGTACAGTGCATACCTCTGTCACGCTGTGCAGAGATCTTGAGGGTATTCAGTACAGTGCATACCTCTGTCACACTGTGCAGAGGTGCAGAGTTCTAGAGGGTACTCAGTACAGTGCATACCTCTGTCACGCTGTGCAGAGCTCTTGAGGGTACCCAGTACAGTGCATACCTCCATCACGCTGTGCAGAGCTCTTGAGGGCGACATAGGTGAAGTAGTCGCACTTGGGACCCTGATTTCGCCCCCTGGAGGCATCCCCTAAGAATATTGTGTTTGATTGTCCAGTAAGATACACTCATATTGTGTATTTTAACCCTATTATGTTGAAATTCATTCAATAATTCTCCCAAACATTTAGGTCTAGCTTGAGTATCATCACAAAAGGTTAAGGGATTGATCCTGGGCCCATGATGAACCAGACCGACCGACAGACAGACAGACAGACAGACAGACAGACAGACAGACAGACAGACAGACAGACAGACAGACAGACAGACTGTGGGCACTATTGTATTGTGGGAAGGTTGACTGTAGGCACTATTGTATTGTGGGCCAGGTTGACTGTGGGCACTATTGTATTGTGGGAAGGTTGACTGTGGACACTATTGTATTGTGGGACAGGTTGACTGTGGGCATTATTTTATTGTGGGAAGGTTGACTGTGGATACTATTGTATTGTGGGACAGGTTGACTGTGGGCACTATTGTATTGTGGGACAGGTTGACTGTGGGCACTATTGTATTGTGGGACAGGTTGAATGGGCACTATTGCATTGTGGGACAGGTTGACTGTGGGCACTATTGTAGTGTGGGAAGGTTGACTGTGGGCACTATTGTATTGTGGGAAGGTTGACTGTGGGCACTATTGTATTGTGGGAAGGTTGACTGTGGGAACTATTGTATTGTGGGAAGGTTGACTGTGGGCACTATTGTATTATGGGAAGGTTGACTGTGGGCACTATTGTATTGTGGGAAGGTTGACTGTGGGCACTATTGTATTGTGGGAAGGTTCATTGTGGGCACTATTGTATTGTGGGACAGGTTGACTGTGGTCACTATTGTATTGTGGGAAGGTTGAATGGGCACTATTGTATTGTGGGACAGGTTGACTGTGGGCACTATTGTAGTGTGGGAAGGTTGACTGTGGGCACTATTGTATTGTGGGAAGGTTGACTGTGGGCACAATTGTATTGTGGGACAGGTTGAATGGGCACTATTGTATTGTGGGACAGGTTGACTGTGGGCACTATTGTAGTGTGGGAAGGTTGACTGTGGGCACTATTGTATTGTGGGAAGGTTGACTGTGGGCACTATTGTATGGTGGGAAGGTTGACTGTGGGCACTATTGTATTGTGGGACATGTTGAATGGGCACTATTGTATTGTGGGACAGGTTGAATGGGCACTATTGTATTGTGGGACAGGTTGACTGTGGGCACTATTGTAGTGTGGGACAGGTTGAATGGGCACTATTGTATTGTGGGACAGGTTGACTGTGGGCACTATTGTATTGTGGGACAGGTTGACTGTGGGCACTATTGTATTGTGGGAAGGTTGACTGTGGGCACTATTGTATTGTTGGAAGGTTGACTGTGGGCACTATTGTATTGTGGGAAGGTTGACTGTGGGCACAATTGTATTGTGGGAAGGTTGACTGTGGGCACTATTGTATTGTGGGACATGTTGAATGGGCACTATTGTATTGTGGGACATGTTGAATGGGCATTATTGTATTGTGGGAAGGTTGACTGTGGGCACTATTGTATTGTGGGACAGGTTGACTGTGGGCACTATTGTATTGTGGGATAGGTTGAATGGGCACTATTGTATTGTGGGACAGGTTGAATGGGCACTATTGCATTGTGGGACAGGTTGACTGTGGGCACTATTGTAGTGTGGGAAGGTTGACTGTGGGCACTATTGTATTGTGGGAAGGTTGACTGTGGGCACTATTGTATTGTGGAAAGGTTGACTGTGGGAAATATTGTATTGTGGGAAGGTTGACTGTGAGCACTATTGTATTGTGGGACAGGTTGACTGTGGTCACTATTGTATGGTGGGAAGGTTGAATGGGCACTATTGTATTGTGGGACAGGTTGACTGTGGGCACTATTGTAGTGTGGGAAGGTTGACTGTGGGCACTATTGTATTGTGGGACTGGGAAGGTTGACTGTGGGCACTATTGTATTGTGGGACAGGTTGACTGTGGGCACTATTGTATTGTGGGACAGGTTGACTGTGGGCACTATTGTATTGTGGGAAGGTTGACTGTGGGCACTATTGTATTGTGGGAAGGTTGACTGTGGGCACTATTGTATTGTGGGAAGGTTGACTGTGGGCACTATTGTATTGTGGGACAGGTTGACTGTGGGCACTATTGTATTGTGGGAAGGTTGACTGTGGGCACTATTGTATTGTGGGACAGGTTGACTGTGGGCACTATTGTATTGTGGGACAGGTTGACTGTGGGCACTATTGTATTGTGGGACAGGTTGACTGTGGGCACTATTGTGTGGGAAGTGGACTGTGGGCACTATTGTATTGTGGGAAGGTTGACTGTGGGCACTATTGTATTGTAGGGAAGGTTGACTGTGGGCACTATTGTATTGTGGGAAGGTTGATGGGCACTATTGTATTGTGGGAGGGAGGGACAGGTTGACTGTGGGCACTATTGTATTGTGGGAAGGTTGACTGTGGGCACTATTGTATTGTGGGAAGGTTGACTGTGGGCACTATTGTATTGTGGGAAGGTTGACTGTGGGCACTATTGTATTGTGGGAAGGTTGACTGTGGGCACTATTGTATTGTATTGTGGGCACTATTGTATTGTGGGAAGGTTGACTGTGGGAACTATTGTATTGTGGGACAGGTTGACTGTGGGCACTATTGTAGTGTGGGAAGGTTGATGGGCACTATTGTATTGTGGGACAGGTTGACTGTGGGCACTATTGTATTGTGTTGACTGTGGGCACTATTGTATTGTGGGAAGGTTGACTGTGGGCACTATTGTATTGTGGGAATGGGCACTATTGTATTGTGGGAGGTTGACTGTGGGCACTATTGTATTGTGGGACAGGTTGACTGTGGGCACTATTGTATTGTGATTGGGCACTATTGTATTGTGGGACAGGTTGACTGTGGGCACTATTGTATTGTGGGTGGGAAGGTTGACTGTGGGCACTATTGTATTGTGAGGTTGACTGTGGGACAGGTTGACTGTGGGCACTATTGTATTGTAGGTTTGTGGGCACTATTGTAGGTTGACTGTGGGCACTATTGTGGGAAGGTTGACTGTGGGCACTATTGTATTGTGGGAAGGTTGACTGTGGGCACTATTGTATTGTGGGAAGGTTGACTGTGGGCACTATTGTATTGTGGGAAGGTTGACTGTGGGCACTATTGTATTGTATTGTGGGACAGTATTGTGTGAATGGGCACTATTGTATTGTGGGACAGGTTGACTGTGGGCACTATTGTGGGACAGGTTGTGGGCACTATTGTATTGTGGGAAGGTTGACTGTGGGCACTATTGTATTGTGGGAAGGTTGACTGGGCACTATTGTATTGTGGGACAGGTTGACTGTGGGCACTATTGTATTGTATTGTGGGAAGGTTGACTGTGGGCACTATTGTATTGATTGTGGGAAGGTTGACTGTGGGCACTATTGTATTGTGGGAAGGTTGACTGTGGGCACTATTGTATTGTGGGAAGGTTGACTGTGGGCACTATTGTAGTGTGGGAAGGTTGACTGTGGGCACTATTGTATTGAGGGAAGGTTGACTGTGGGCACTATTGTATTGTGGGAAGGTTGACTGTGGGCACTATTGTATTGTGGGAAGGTTGACTGTGGGCACTATTGTATTGTGGGACATGTTGAATGGGCACTATTGTATTGTGGGACATGTTGTGGGCACTATTGTATTGTGGGAAGGTTGACTGTGGGCACTATTGTATTGTGGGACAGGTTGACTGTGGGCACTATTGTATTGTGGGACAGGTTGATGGGCACTATTGTATTGTGGGACATGTTGAATGGGCACTATTGTATTGTGGGAAGGTTGACTGTGGGCACTATTGTATTGTGGGACAGGTTGACTGGGCACTATTGTATTGTGGGAAGGTTGACTGTGGGCACTATTGTATTGTGGGAAGGTTGACTGTGGGCACTATTGTATTGTGGGAAGGTTGACTGTGGGCACTATTGTATTGTGGGAAGGTTGACTGTGGGCACTATTGTATTGTGGGACAGGTTGACTGTGGGCACTATTGTATTGTGGGACAGGTTGAATGGGCACTATTGTATTGTGGGACAGGTTGACTGTGGGCACTATTGTATTGTGGGACAGGTTGACTGTGGGCACTATTGTATTGTGGGAAGGTTGACTGTGGGCACTATTGTATTGTGGGAAGGTTGTTGGGCACTATTGTATTGTGGGACAGGTTGACTGTGGGCACTATTGTATTGTGTGGAAGGTTGACTGTGGGCACTATTGTATTGTGGGAAGGTTGACTGTGGGCACTATTGTATTGTGGGAAGGTTGACTGTGGGCACTATTGTATTGTGGGTGGGCACTATTGTATTGTGGGAAGGTTGACTGTGGGCACTATTGTATTGTGGGACAGGTTGACTGTGGGCACTATTGTATTGTGGGAAGGTTGACTGTGGGCACTATTGTATTGTGGGACAGGTTGACTGTGGGCACTATTGTATTGTGGGACAGGTTGACTGTGGGCACTATTGTATTGTGGGAAGGTTGACTGTGGGCACTATTGTATTGTGGGAAGGTTGACTGTGGGCACTATTGTATTGTGGGAAGGTTGACTGTGGGCACTATTGTATTGTGGGACAGGTTGACTGTGGGCACTGGTATTGTATTGTGGGAAGGTTGACTGTGGGCACTATTGTATTGTGGGAAGGTTGACTGTGGGCACTATTGTATTGTGGGAAGGTTGACTGTGGGCACTATTGTATTGTGGGAAGGTTGACTGTGGGCACTATTGTGTGGGAGTGATGTGGGCACTATTGTATTGTGGGAAGGTTGACTGTGGGCACTATTGTATTGTGGGACAGGTTGACTGTGGGCACTATTGTATTGTGGGACAGGTTGAATGGGCACTATTGTATTGTGGGACAGGTTGACTGTGGGCACTATTGTATTGTGGGAAGGTTGACTGTGGGCACTATTGTATTGTGGGAAGGTTGACTGTGGGCACTATTGTATTGTGGGAAGGTTGACTGTGGGCACTATTGTATTGTGGGAAGGTTGACTGTGGGCACTATTGTATTGTGGGCACTATTGTATTGTGGGAAGGTTGACTGTGGGCACTATTGTATTGTGGGAAGGTTGACTGTGGGCACTATTGTATTGTGGGAAGGTTGATGGGCACTATTGTATTGTGGGAAGGTTGACTGTGGGCACTATTGTATTGTGACTGTGGGCACTATTGTATTGTGGGACAGGTTGACTGTGGGCACTATTGTATTGTGGGAAAGGTTGACTGTGGGCACTATTGTATTGTGGGAAGGTTGACTGTGGGCACTATTGTATTGTGGGGACGGAAGGTTGACTGTGGGCACTATTGTAGTGAAGGTTGACTGTGGGCACTATTGTATTGTGGGGAAGGTTGACTGTGGGCACTATTGTATTGTGGGAAGGTTGACTGTGGGCACTATTGTATTGTGGGAAGGTTGACTGTGGGCACTATTGTATTGTGGGACAGGTTGACTGTGGGCACTATTGTATTGTGGGAAGGTTGACTGTGGGCACTATTGTATTGTGGAAGGTTGACTGTGGGCACTATTGTATTGTGGAAGGTTGACTGTGGGCACTATTGTATTGTGGACAGGTTGAATGGGCACTATTGTATTGTGGGACAGGTTGACTGTGGGCACTATTGTATTGTGGGACAGGTTGACGTGGGCACTATTGTATTGTGGGACAGGTTGACTGTGGGCACTATTGTATTGTGGGACAGGTTGACTGTGGGCACTATTGTATTGTGGGACAGGTTGACTGTGGGCACTATTGTATTGTGGGAAGGTTGACTGTGGGCACTATTGTATTGTGGGAAGGTTGACTGTGGGCACTATTGTATTGTGGGAGGTTGACTGTGGCATATTGTATTGTGGGAAGGTTGACTGTGGGCACTATTGTATTGTGGGAGTTGTGGGCTATTGTATTGTGGACAGGTTGACTGTGGGCACTATTGTATTGTGGGACAGGTTGACTGTGGGCACTATTGTATTGTGGGACAGGTTGACTGTGGGCACTATTGTATTGTGGGACAGGTTGACTGTGGGCACTATTGTATTGTGGACAGGTTGACTGTGGGCACTATTGTATTGTGGGACAGGTTGACTGTGGGCACTATGTATTGTGGAAGGTTGATGGGCACTATTGTATTGTGGGACAGGTTGACTGTGGGCACTATTGTATTGTGGGACAGGTTGAATGGGCACTATTGTATTGTGGGACAGGTTGACTGTGGGCACTATTGTATTGTGGGACAGGTTGAATGGGCACTATTGTATTGTGGGAAGGTTGACTGTGGGCACTATTGTATTGTGGGACAGGTTGAATGGGCACTATTGTATTGTGGGACAGGTTGACTGTGGGCACTATTGTATTGTGGGAAGGTTGACTGTGGGCACTATTGTATTGTGGGACAGTTTGACTGTGGGCACTATTGTATTGTGGGACAGGTTGACTGTGGGCACTATTGTATTGTGGGAAGGTTGACTGTGGGCACTATTGTATTGTGGGACAGGTTGACTGTGGGCACTATTGTATTGTGGGAAGGTTGACTGTGGGCACTATTGTATTGTGGGACAGGTTGACTGTGGGTACTATTGTATTGTGGGACGGTTGATGGGCACTATTGTATTGTGGGAAGGTTGACTGTGGGCACTATTGTATTGTGGGAAGGTTGACTGTGGGCACTATTGTATTGTGATTGGGCACTATTGTTTGTGGGAAGGTTGACTGTGGGCACTATTGTATTGTGGGAAGGTTGACTGTGGGCACTATTGTATTGTGGGAAGGTTGACTGTGGGCACTATTGTATTGTGGGAAGGTTGACTGTGGGCACTATTGTATTGTGGGACAGTTTGACTGGGCACTATTGTTTGGGGGTTGATGGGCACTATTGTATTGTGGGAAGGTTGACTGTGGGCACTATTGTATTGTGGGAAGGTTGACTGTGGGCACTATTGTATTGTGGGAAGGTTGACTGTGGGTATATTGTATTGTGGGACAGGTTGAATGGGCACTATTGTATTGTGGGACAGGTTGACTGTGGGCACTATTGTAGTGTGGGACAGGTTGAATGGGCACTATTGTATTGTGGGACAGGTTGACTGTGGGCACTATTGTATTGTGGGACAGGTTGAATGGGCACTATTGTATTGTGGGACAGGTTGACTGTGGGCACTATTGTAGTGTGGGAAGGTTGACTGTGGGCACTATTGTATTGTGGGAAGGTTGACTGTGGGCACTATTGTATTGTGGGAAGGTTGACTGTGGGCACTATTGTATTGTGGGAAGGTTGACTGTGGGCACTATTGTATTGTGGGACATGTTGAATGGGCACTATTGTATTGTGGGACATGTTGAATGGGCACTATTGTATTGTGGGAAGGTTGACTGTGGGCACTATCGTATTGTGGGACAGGTTGACTGTGGGCATTATTGTATTGTGGGACAGGTTGAATGGGCACTATTGTATTGTGGGACATGTTGAATGGGCACTATTGTATTGTGGGAAGGTTGACTGTGGGCACTATTGTATTGTGGGACAGGTTGAATAGGCACTATTGTATTGTGGGAAGGTTGACTGTGGGCACTATTGTATTGTTGGAAGGTTGACTGCGGGCACTATTGTATTGTGGGAAGGTTGACTGTGAGCACTATTGTATTATGGGAAGGTTGACTGTGGGCACTATTGTATTGTGGGACAGGTTGACTGTGGGCACTATTGTATTGTGGGACAGGTTGAATGGGCACTATTGTATTGTGGGACAGGTTGACTGTGGGCACTATTGTATTGTGGGACAGGTTGACTGTGGGCACTATTGTATTGTGGGACAGGTTGAATGGGCACTATTGTATTGTGGGACAGGTTGACTGTGGGCACTATTGTATTGTGGGAAGGTTGAGGGCACTATTGTATTGTGGGACAGGTTGACTGGGCACTATTGTATTGTGGGACAGGTTGACTGTGGGCACTATTGTATTGTGGGACAGGTTGAATGGGCACTATTGTATTGTGGGACAGGTTGACTGTGGGCACTATTGTATTGTGGGAAGGTTGACTGTGGGCACTATTGTATTGTGGGAAGGTTGACTGGGCACTATTGTATTGTGGGAAGGTTGACTGTGGGCACTATTGTATTGTGGGACAGGTTGACTGTGGGCACTATTGTATTGTGGGACAGGTTGACTGTGGGCACTATTGTATTGTGGGACAGGTTGAATGGGCACTATTGTATTGTGGGAAGGTTGACTGTGGGCACTATTGTATTGTGGGACAGGTTGACTGGGGCACTATTGTATTGTGGGACAGTTGACTGGGCACTATTGTATTGTGGATTTGTGGGCACTATTGTATTGTGGGACAGGTTGACTGTGGGCACTATTGTATTGTGGGACAGGTTGACTGGGCACTATTGTATTGTGGGAAGGTTGACTGTGGGCACTATTGTATTGTGGGAAGGTTGACTGTGGGCACTATTGTATTGTGGGAAGGTTGACTGTGGGCACTATTGTATTGTGGGAAGGTTGACTGTGGGCACTATTGTATTGTGGGACAGGTTGACTGTGGGCACTATTGTATTGTGGGACAGGTTGACTGGGCACTATTGTATTGTGGGAAGGTTGACTGTGGGCACTATTGTATTGTGGGACAGGTTGACTGTGGGCACTATTGTATTGTGGGACAGGTTGACTGTGGGCACTATTGTATTGTGGACAGGTTGACTGTGGGCACTATTGTATTGTGGGACAGGTTGACTGTGGGCACTATTGTATTGTGGGACAGTTTGACTGTGGGCACTATTGTATTGTGGGACAGGTTGACTGTGGGCACTATTGTATTGTGGGACAGGTTGACTGTGGGCACTGTTGTATTGTGGGACAAGTTGAATGGGCACTATTGTATTGTGGGACAGGTTGACTGTGGGCACTATTGTATTGTGGGACAGGTTGACTGTGGGCACTATTGTATTGTGGGACAGGTTGAATGGGCACTATTGTATTGTGGGACAGGTTGACTGTGGGCACTATTGTATTGTGGGACAGGTTGACTGTGGGCACTATTGTATTGTGGGACAGGTTGACTGTGGGCAATATTGTATTGTGGACAGTTTGACTGTGGGCACTATTGTATTGTGGGACAGGTTGACTGTGGGCACTATTGTATTGTGGGACAGTTTGACTGTGGGCACTATTGTATTGTGGGACAGGTTGACTGTGGGCACTATTGTATTGTGGGACAGGTTGACTGTGGGCACTGTTGTATTGTGGGACAAGTTGAATGGGCACTATTGTATTGTGGGACAGGTTGACTGTGGGCACTATTGTATTGTGGGACAGGTTGACTGTGGGCACTATTGTATTGTGGGACAGGTTGAATGGGCACTATTGTATTGTGGGACAGGTTGACTGTGGGCACTATTGTATTGTGGGACAGGTTGACATTGGGCACTATTGTATTGTGGGACAGGTTGAATGGGCACTATTGTATTGTGGGACAGGTTGACTGTGGGCACTATTGTATTGTGGGACAGGTTGACATTGGGCACTATTGTATTGTGGGAAGGTTGACTGTGGGCACTATTGTATTGTGGGACAGGTTGACTGTGGGCACTATTGTATTGTGGGACAGGTTGACGTGGGCACTATTGTATTGTGGGACAGGTTGACTGTGGGCACTATTGTATTGTGGGACAAGTTGATGTGGGCACTATTGTATTGTGGGACAGGTTGACTGTGGGCACTATTGTATTGTGGGACAGGTTGACTGTGGGCACTATTGTATTGTGGGACAGGTTGACTGTGGGCACTATTGTATTGTGGGACAGTTTGACTGTGGGCACTATTGTATTGTGGGACAGGTTGACTGTGGGCACTATTGTATTGTGGACAGGTTGACTGTGGGCACTATTGTATTGTGGGACAGTTTGACTGTGGGCACTACTGTATTGTGGAACAGGTTGACTGTGGGCACTATTGTATTGTGGGACAGGTTGACTGTGGGCACTATTGTATTGTGGGACAGGTTGAATGGGCACTATTGCATTGTGGGACAGGTTGACTGTGGGCACTATTGTATTGTGGGACAGGTTGACTGTGGGCACTATTGTATTGTGGACCAGGTTGACTGTGGGCAATATTGTATTGTGTGACAGGTTGACTGTGGGCACTATTGTATTTTGGGACAGGTTGAATGGGCACTATTGCATTGTGGGACAGGTTGACTGTGGGCACTATTGTATTGTGGGACAGGTTGACTGTGGGCACTATTGCATTGTGGGAAGGTTGACTGTGGGCACTATTGTATTATGGGAAGGTTGACTGTGGGCACTATTGTATTGTGGGACAGGTTGACTGTGGGTACTATTGTATTGTGGGAAGGTTGACTGTGGGCACTATTGTATTGTTGGAAGGTTGACTGTGGGCACTATTGTATTGTGGGAAGGTTGACTGTGAGCACTATTGTATTATGGGAAGGTTGACTGTGGGCACTATTGCATTGTGGGAAGGTTGACTGTGGGCACTATTGTATTGTGGGAAGGTTGACTGTGGGCACTATTGTATTGTGGGACAGGTTGACTGTGGGCACTATTGTATTGTGGACAGTTTGACTGTGGGCACTATTGTATTGTGGGACAGGTTGACTGTGGGCACTATTGTATTGTGGGACAGTTTGACTGTGGGCACTATTGTATTGTGGGACAGGTTGACTGTGGGCACTATTGTATTGTGGGACAGGTTGACTGTGGGCACTATTGTATTGTGGGACAGGTTGAATGGGCACTATTGTATTGTGGGACAGGTTGACTGTGGGCACTATTGTATTGTGGGACAGGTTGACTGTGGGCACTATTGTATTGTGGGACAGGTTGAATGGGCACTATTGTATTGTGGGACAGGTTGACTGTGGGCACTATTGTATTGTGGGACAGGTTGACATTGGGCACTATTGTATTGTGGGACAGGTTGACTGTGGGCACTATTGTATTGTGGGACAGGTTGACTGTGGGCACTATTGTATTGTGGGACAGGTTGACTGTGGGCACTATTGTATTGTGGGACAGGTTGACTGTGGGCACTATTGTATTGTGGGACAGGTTGACTGTGGGCACTATTGTATTGTGGGACAGTTTGACTGTGGGCACTATTGTATTGTGGGACAGGTTGACTGTGGGCACTATTGTATTGTGGGACAGGTTGACTGTGGGCACTGTTGTATTGTGGGACAGTTGATGGGCACTATTGTATTGTGGGACAGGTTGACTGTGGGCACTATTGTATTGTGGGACAGGTTGACTGTGGGCACTATTGTATTGTGGGACAGGTTGAATGGGCACTATTGTATTGTGGGACAGGTTGACTGTGGGCACTATTGTATTGTGGGACAGGTTGACTGTGGGCACTATTGTATTGGGACAGGTTGACTGTGGGCACTATTGTATTGTGGACAGGTTGACTGTGGGCACTATTGTATTGTGGGACAGGTTGACTGGGCACTATTGTATTGTGGGACAGGTTGACTGTGGGCACTATTGTATTGTGGGACAGGTTGACTGTGGGCACTATTGTATTGTGGGAAGGTTGACTGTGGGCACTATTGTATTGTGGGACAGGTTGACTGTGGGCACTATTGTATTGTGGGACAGGTTGACTGTGGGCTATTGTATTGTGGGAAGGTTGACTGTGGGCACTATTGTATTGTTGGAAGGTTGACTGTGGGCACTATTGTATTGTGGGACAGGTTGACTGTGGGCACTATTGTATTGTGGGAAGGTTGACTGTGGGCACTATTGTATTGTGGGAAGGTTGACTGTGGGCACTATTGTATTGTGGGAAGGTTGACTGTGGGCACTATTGTATTGTGGGACAGGTTGACTGTGGGCACTATTGTATTGTGGACAGGTTGACTGTGGGCACTATTGTATTGTGGGACAGGTTGACTGTGGGCACTATTGTATTGTGGGACAGTTTGACTGTGGGCACTATTGTATTGTGGGACAGGTTGACTGTGGGCACTATTGTATTGTGGGACAGGTTGACTGTGGGCACTATTGTATTGTGGGACAGGTTGAATGGGCACTATTGTATTGTGGGACAGGTTGACTGTGGGCACTATTGTATTGTGGGACAGGTTGAATGGGCACTATTGTATTGTGGGACAGGTTGACTGTGGGCACTATTGTATTGTGGGACAGGTTGACTTTGGGCACTATTGTATTGTGGGACAGGTTGAATGGGCACTATTGTATTGTGGGACAGGTTGACTGTGGGCACTATTGTATTGTGGGACAGGTTGACATTGGGCACTATTGTATTGTGGGAAGGTTGACTGTGGGCACTATTGTATTGTGGGACAGGTTGACTGTGGGCACTATTGTATTGTGGGACAGGTTGACGTGGGCACTATTGTATTGTGGGACAGGTTGACTGTGGGCACTATTGTATTGTGGGACAGGTTGACTGTGGGCACTATTGTATTGTGGGACAGGTTGACGTGGGCACTATTGTATTGTGGGACAGGTTGACTGTGGGCACTATTGTATTGTGGGACAGGTTGACTGTGGGCACTATTGTATTGTGGGACAGGTTGACTGTGGGCACTATTGTATTGTGGGACAGTTTGACTGTGGGCACTATTGTATTGTGGGACAGGTTGACTGTGGGCACTATTGTATTGTGGACAGGTTGACTGTGGGCACTATTGTATTGTGGGACAGTTTGACTGTGGGCACTATGTATTGTGGAAGGTTGACTGTGGGCACTATTGTATTGTGGGACAGGTTGACTGTGGTACTATTGTATTGTGGGACAGGTTGAATGGGCACTATTGCATTGTGGGACAGGTTGACTGTGGGCACTATTGTATTGTGGGACAGGTTGACTGTGGGCACTATTGTATTGTGGAAGGTTGACTGTGGGCACTATTGTATTGTGGGACAGGTTGACTGTGGGCACTATTGTATTTTGGACAGGTTGAATGGGCACTATTGTATTGTGGGACAGGTTGACTGTGGGCACTATTGTATTGTGGGACAGGTTGACTGTGGGCACTATTGTATTGTGGGACAGGTTGACTGGGCACTATTGTATTGTGGGAAGGTTGACTGTGGGCACTATTGTATTGTGGGACAGGTTGACTGTGGGCACTATTGTATTGTGGGACAGGTTGACTGTGGGCACTATTGTATTGTGGGACAGGTTGACTGTGGGCACTATTGTATTGTGGGAAGGTTGACTGTGGGCACTATTGTATTGTGGGAAGGTTGACTGTGGGCACTATTGTATTGTGGGACAGGTTGACTGTGGGCAATATTGTATTGTGGACAGTTTGACTGTGGGCACTATTGTATTGTGGGACAGGTTGACTGTGGGCACTATTGTATTGTGGGACAGTTTGACTGTGGGCACTATTGTATTGTGGGACAGGTTGACTGTGGGCACTATTGTATTGTGGGACAGGTTGACTGTGGGCACTGTTGTATTGTGGGACAAGTTGAATGGGCACTATTGTATTGTGGGACAGGTTGACTGTGGGCACTATTGTATTGTGGGACAGGTTGACTGTGGGCACTATTGTATTGTGGGACAGGTTGACTGTGGGCACTATTGTATTGTGGGACAGGTTGACTGTGGGCACTATTGTATTGTGGGACAGGTTGACTGTGGGCACTATTGTATTGTGGGAAGGTTGACTGTGGGCACTATTGTATTGTGGGACAGGTTGACTGTGGGCACTATTGTATTGTGGGAAGGTTGACTGTGGGCACTATTGTATTGTGGGACAGGTTGACTGTGGGTACTATTGTATTGTGGGAGGTTGACTGTGGGCACTATTGTATTGTGGGACAGGTTGACTGTGGGCACTATTGTATTGTGGGACAGGTTGACTGTGGGCACTATTGTATTGTGGGACAGGTTGACTGTGGGCACTATTGTATTGTGGGACAGGTTGACTGTGGGCACTATTGTATTGTGGGACAGGTTGACTGTGGCACTATTGTATTGTGGGACAGGTTGACTGTGGGCACTATTGTATTGTGGGACAGGTTGACTGTGGGCACTATTGTATTGTGGGACAGGTTGACTGTGGGCACTATTGTATTGTGGGACAGTTTGACTGTGGGCACTATTGTATTGTGGGACAGGTTGACTGTGGGCACTATTGTATTGTGGGACAGGTTGACTGTGGGCACTATTGTATTGTGGGACAGGTTGAATGGGCACTATTACATTGTGGGACAGGTTGAATGTGGGCACTATTGTATTGTGGACCAGGTTGACTGTGGGCAATATTATATTGTGTGACAGGTTGACTGTGGGCACTATTGTATT
>CM026396.1:26057183-26096688 GCA_014843695.1 Archivesica marissinica | reverse complement strand
ACTGTGGGCACTATTGTATTGTGGGAAGGTTGACTGTAGGCACTATTGTATTGTGGGCCAGGTTGACTGTGGGCACTATTGTATTGTGGGAAGGTTGACTGTGGACACTATTGTATTGTGGGACAGGTTGACTGTGGGCACTATTTTATTGTGGGAAGGTTGACTGTGGACACTATTGTATTGTGGGACAGGTTGACTGTGGGCACTATTGTATTGTGGGACAGGTTGACTGTGGGCACTATTGTATTGTGGGACAGGTTGAATGGGCACTATTGCATTGTGGGACAGGTTGACTGTGGGCACTATTGTATTGTGGGACAGGTTGACTGTGGGCACTATTGTATTGTGGACCAGGTTGACTGTGGGCAATATTGTATTGTGTGACAGGTTGACTGTGGGCACTATTGTATTGTGGGACAGGTTGACGTGGGCACTATTGTATTGTGGGACAGGTTGACTGTGGGCACTATTGTATTGTGGGACAGGTTGACTGTGGACACTATTGTATTGTGAGACAAGCTGACGTGGGCACTATTGTATTGTGGGACAGGTTGACTGTGGGCACTATTGTATTGTGGGACAGGTTGACTGTGGGCACTATTGTATTGTGGGACAGTTTGACTGTGGGCACTATTGTATTGTGGGACAGGTTGACTGTGGGCACTATTGTATTGTGGACAGGTTGACTGTGGGCACTATTGTATTGTGGGACAGTTTGACTGTGGGCACTACTGTATTGTGGAACAGGTTCGACTGTGGGCACTATTGTATTGTGGGACAGGTTGACTGTGGGTACTATTGTATTGTGGGACAGGTTGAATGGGCACTATTGCATTGTGGGACAGGTTGACTGTGGGCACTATTGTATTGTGGGACAGGTTGACTGTGGGCACTATTGTATTGTGGACCAGGTTGACTGTGGGCAATATTGTATTGTGTGACAGGTTGACTGTGGGCACTATTGTATTTTGGGACAGGTTGAATGGGCACTATTGCATTGTGGGACAGGTTGACTGTGGGCACTATTGTATTGTGGGACAGGTTGACGTGGGCACTATTGTATTGTGGGACAGGTTGACTGTGGGCACTATTGTATTGTGGGACAGGTTGACTGTGGGCACTATTGTATTGTGGGACAGGTTGACTGTGGGCACTATTGTATTGTGGGACAGTTGACTGTGGGCACTATTGTATTGTGGGAAGGTTGACTGTGGGCACTATTGTATTGTGGGAAGGTTGACTGTGGGCACTATTGTATTGTGGGAAGGTTGACTGTGGGCACTATTGTATTGTGGGACAGTTTGACTGGGCACTATTGTATTGTGGACCAGGTTGACATTGGGCACTATTGTATTGTGGGAAGGTTGACTGTGGGCACTATTGTATTGTGGGACAGGTTGACTGTGGGCACTATTGTATTGTGGGACAGTTTGACTGTGGGCACTATTGTATTGTGGGAAGGTTGACTGTGGGCACTATTGTATTGTGGGACAGTTTGACTGTAGGCACTATTGTATTGTGGGACAGGGTGACTGTGGGCACTATTGTATTGTGGGAAGGTTGACTGTGGGCACTATTGTATTGTGGGACAGGTTGACTGTGGGCCTATTGTATTGTGGGAAGGTTGACTGTGGGCACTATTGTATTGTGGGACAGGTTGACTGTGGGTACTATTGTATTGTGGGATGGTTGACTGTGGGCACTATTGTATTGTGGGACAGGTTGACTGTGGGCACTATTGTATTGTGGGAAGGTTGACTGTGGGCACTATTGTATTGTGGGACAGGTTGACTGTGGGCACTATTGTATTGTGGGACAGGTTGAATGGGCACTATTGTATTGTGGGACAGGTTGACTGTGGGCACTATTGTATTGTGGGACAGGTTGACTGTGGGTACTATTGTATTGTGGGACAGGTTGAATGGGCACTATTGTATTGTGGGACAGGTTGACTGTGGGCACTATTGTAGTGTGGGACAGGTTGAATGGGCACTATTGTATTGTGGGACAGGTTGACTGTGGGCACTATTGTATTGTGGGACAGGTTGAATGGGCACTATTGTATTGTGGGACAGGTTGACTGTGGGCACTATTGTAGTGTGGGAAGGTTGACTGTGGGCACTATTGTATTGAGGGAAGGTTGACTGTGGGCACTATTGTATTGTGGGAAGGTTGACTGTGGGCACTATTGTATTGTGGGAAGGTTGACTGTGGGCACTATTGTATTGTGGGACATGTTGAATGGGCACTATTGTATTGTGGGACATGTTGAATGGGCACTATTGTATTGTGGGAAGGTTGACTGTGGGCACTATCGTATTGTGGGACAGGTTGACTGTGGGCATTATTGTATTGTGGGACAGGTTGAATGGGCACTATTGTATTGTGGGACATGTTGAATGGGCACTATTGTATTGTGGGAAGGTTGACTGTGGGCACTATTGTATTGTGGGACAGGTTGAATAGGCACTATTGTATTGTGGGAAGGTTGACTGTGGGCACTATTGTATTGTTGGAAGGTTGACTGCGGGCACTATTGTATTGTGGGAAGGTTGACTGTGAGCACTATTGTATTATGGGAAGGTTGACTGTGGGCACTATTGTATTGTGGGACAGGTTGACTGTGGGCACTATTGTATTGTGGGACAGGTTGAATGGGCACTATTGTATTGTGGGACAGGTTGACTGTGGGCACTATTGTATTGTGGGACAGGTTGACTGTGGGCACTATTGTATTGTGGGACAGGTTGACTGTGGGCACTATTGTATTGTGGACAGTTTGACTGTGGGCACTATTGTATTGTGGGACAGGTTGACTGTGGGCACTATTGTATTGGACAGGTTGACTGTGGGCACTATTGTATTGTGGACAGGTTGACTGTGGGCACTATTGTATTGTGGGACAGTTTGACTGTGGGCACTACTGTATTGTGGAACAGGTTCGACTGTGGGCACTATTGTATTGTGGGACAGGTTGACTGTGGGCACTATTGTATTGTGGGACAGGTTGAATGGGCACTATTACATTGTGGGACAGGTTGAATGTGGGCACTATTGTATTGTGGACCAGGTTGACTGTGGGCAATATTATATTGTGTGACAGGTTGACTGTGGGCACTATTGTATTTTGGGACAGGTTGAATGGGCACTATTGCATTGTGGGACAGGTTGACTGTGGGCACTATTGTATTGTGGGACAGGTTGACTGTGGGCACTATTGTATTGTGGGACAGGTTGACGTGGGCACTATTGTATTGTGGGACAGGTTGACTGTGGGCACTATTGTATTGTGGGACAGGTTGACTGTGGGCACTATTGTATTGTGGGACAGGTTGACTGTGGGCACTATTGTATTGTGGGACAGGTTGACTGTGGGCACTATTGTATTGTGGGAAGGTTGACTGTGGGCACTATTGTATTGTGGGAAGGTTGACTGTGGGCACTATTGTATTGTGGGAAGGTTGACTGTGGGCACTATTGTATTGTGGGACAGGTTGACTGGGCACTATTGTATTGTGGACCAGGTTGACATTGGGCACTATTGTATTGTGGGAAGGTTGACTGTGGGCACTATTGTATTGTGGGACAGGTTGACTGTGGGCACTATTGTATTGTGGGACAGGTTGACTGTGGGCACTATTGTATTGTGGGAAGGTTGACTGTGGGCACTATTGTATTGTGGGACAGTTTGACTGTAGGCACTATTGTATTGTGGGACAGGGTGACTGTGGGCACTATTGTATTGTGGGAAGGTTGACTGTGGGCACTATTGTATTGTGGGACAGGTTGACTGTGGGCCTATTGTATTGTGGGAAGGTTGACTGTGGGCACTATTGTATTGTGGGACAGGTTGACTGTGGGTACTATTGTATTGTGGGATGGTTGACTGTGGGCACTATTGTATTGTGGGACAGGTTGACTGTGGGCACTATTGTATTGTGGGAAGGTTGAATGTGGGCACTATTGTATTGTGGGACAGGTTGACTGTGGGCACTATTGTATTGTGGGAAGGTTGACTGTGGGCACTATTGAATTGTGGGAAGGTTGACTGTGGGCACTATTGCATTGTGGGAGGTTGACTGTGGGCACTATTGAATTGGGGAAGGTTGACTGTGGGCACTATTGCATTGTGGGAAGGTTGACTGTGGGCACTATTGTATTGTGGGAAGGTTGACTGTGGACACTATTGTATTGTGGGAAGGTTGACTGTGGGCACTATTGTATTGTGGGACAGGTTGACTGTGGGTACTATTGTATTGTGGGAAGGTTGACTGTGGGCACTATTGTATTGTGGGACAGGTTGACTGTGGGCACTATAGAATTGTGGGACAGGTTGACTGTGGGCACTATTGTATTGTGGGAAGGTTGACTGTGGGCACTATTATATTGTGGGACAGGTTGACTGTGGGCACTATTGTATTGTGGGAAGGTTGACTGTGAGAGCTGACTGACATGTAGTACATACCTTGTAAAGGAAATAGACTTCAGTGTGACTATTGTATTGTGGGACAGGTTGACTGTGAGAGCTGACTGACATTTGGCCAGGATTCTGTACAGGTTCTTCCATTGATATTCGTGGGATAACTCTTGGTAGCACAAGTTGATCACCTGAAAAATATATTTTTATGATAGTAAAACCACAGGAGCTTGATAGTGTATCCATAAGGCACCCCATATCCTAGCCCCCCCTCTACATAGTAGCTTGGTAGTGTATACATAAGGCACCCCATATCCGAGGACCCCCCTACACATAGTAGCTTGATAGTGTATCCATAAGGCACCCCATATCCTAGCCCCCCCTCTACATAGTAGCTGGATAGTGTATCCATAAGGCACCCCATATCCTAGCCCCCCCTCTACATAGTAGCTTGATAGTGTATCCACAAGGCACCCCATATCCTAGCCCCCCCTCTACATAGTAGCTTGATAGTGTATCCATAAGGCACCCCCTATCCTAGCCCCCCCTCTACATAGTAGCTTGATAGTGTATCCATAAGGCACCCCATATCCTAGCCCCCCCTCTACATAGTAGCTTGATAGTGTATCCATAAGGCACCCCATATCCTAGCCCCCCTATTCTAGGATCCCTGCCTATTTTGGGGGATATCAAGCTCCTGTGGTAAATCACTGAACACCATTGCAGAGTCTCCTCTGGTTCTTTTACATGCATGGTGTCAAGCACCGACACGAGACCTCGGTATAAAGTCGCATCTGAAAGACTGTTAATTTTATTAGAGTCAGACGAGGATCAAACCTGTGATCCCAGTCAGGTAATGAGTCATACCCAGTCAGGTATTGAGCAATACCCAGTCAGGTAATGAGTCATACCCAGTCAGGTAATGAGCAATACCCAGTCAGGTAATGAGTCATACCCAGTCAGGTAATGAATCATACCCAGTCAGGTAATGAGTCATTCCCAGTCAGGTAATGAGTCATTCCCAGTCAGGTAATGAGTCATTCCCAGTCAGGTAATGAGTCATTCCCAGTCAGGTAATGAGTCACACCCAGTCAGGTACTGAGCAACACCCAGTCAGGTACTGAGCAACACCCAGTCAGGTACTGAGCAACACCCAGTCAGGTACTGAGCAACACCCAGTCAGGTACTGAGCAACACCCAGTCAGGTACTGAGCAACACCCAGTCAGGTACTGAGCAACACCCAGTCAGGCACTGAGCAACACCTAGTCAAGCCATAGGAGCACAAATCCCAAAGTGTTACTCAAGAATGCAGACATACAGTAATATTTCACCAACCGTAGCATCTTTCCAGATATACAGTAATATTTCACCAACCGTAGCATCTTTCCAGATATACAGTAATATTTCACCAACCGTAGCATCTTTCCAGATATACAGTAATATTTCACCAACCGTAGCATCTTTCCAAATATACAGTAATATTTCACCAACCGTAGCATCTTTCCAGATATACAGTAATATTTCACCAACCGTAGCATCTTTCCAAATATACAGTAATATTTCACCAACCGTAGCATCTTTCCAGATATACAGTAATATTTCACCAACCGTAGCATCTTTCCAGATATACAGTAATATTTCACCAACCGTAGCATCTTTCCAGATATACAGTAATATTTCACCAACCGTAGCATCTTTCCAGATATACAGTAATATTTCACATACCGTAGCATCTTTCCAGATATACAGTAATATTTCACCAACCGTAGCATCTTTCCAAATATACAGTAATATTTCACCAACCGTTGCATCTTTCCAGATATACAGTAATATTTCACCAACCGTAGCATCTTTCCAGATATACAGTAATATTTCACCATTCGTAGCATCTTTCCAGATATACAGTAATATTTCATCAACCGTAGCATCTTTCCAGATATATAGAGAATATTAGGTTACTGTCTTATAAATTTTAATTTATTAGGCGAGTCGGAGAAATTCGGAGACGAGCCTAATAAATTAAAATTATAAGACAGTAACCTAATATTCTATTTATCCTACATTCTGAGTGTGCACCAGACACAAAAACTAACAAACTAGCCATGACAGTTTACAAACTCGCTACGCACTTGGTAATATGTTGCGCATTGATATTTCTATTTATAGATAAATGATAAATGACATTTCTCTGACAACAGTAGTTTCCAGAGGGGTCTCATCGAGTGCTGTTAATTCATCCCAAACAACCTGAAAGTTTGCCTGTACACGACTTTCTTCTTGGGACATTTTCCAAACTCAGCAGACAACACAATGTGACGACAGACGCTTTGTTTATTTACAAACCGTAATCTGGGTCATAAAAGTAGTCCGTCACGAAAGCTTTATTAGGCACTGACTAATAAAGCAAAATTTATTAGGCAGGCCGTTTTTGTACGTTATTTCGCATGAAGGTAGGATAAACAGTAATATTTCACCAACCGTAGCATCTTTCCAGTTCTCATACTGGTTCATATGATTCTGCTTCTGTTTATCCTTCATGTCGTGGTGGATGGGCATGCCATTGTCAATAACCATGTGGAATTCTACCTCCTTCTCTGGTGGACCTATCAAAGTCAAGTAAGTCGTGATAGCACAGTGCCAAATGTCCGGAGTTCGAGCCCTGCTGGAGCTGTTACGATTGAGCCATTAGGCAAGGGATTTAAATTCCACATTGCTTCTTCTCTCTCCTTCGTGGCGATGGATTCTATCAGGAATGAGGTCCTGAGAGTGATTAATATAAGTTGTAATAACTTGTTTCGCAATCGAGCTAAAATAAATTTGTATAAACTGAGCAACAAGAAATTATTTGTTTGTTTCAGCGTATGACCAAATTATAATTCTAACACGACCCAGCTAATAACATACATACTTGTAGAGTAAAATCTACCTCGGGTTATTCTGCGATATACCTACCTTGAACTATGCTGCGCGCGCACCGTGTTTTGGCTATTTATACAATGAGGGTAAAGTTTTATGAATGAAAGTCACGTGATGTTTGTAAAAAATACCGTGGGAATTCACGGAAGTGAGCTATTTTTAGAATCAGATAATCTCTTCTCCGTCTTGTTTTTCTGTTAAGTAACGTTTCAGTTCCTATTCTGTACAGTTTTATTTGACAAAATAAATAAAATTATTGATCAGTTACAACTTTTGTTCATTTATGCACTGGATTGATATTTTCCATAAAAAATAACGTCATCACCCCTTACGCGGGAGGAAATTTCGAAAGCCAAATGCAGCGGCGTTTGAAGAAAATACTCCTTTAAAATTATTAGAAGTCGTGTTAGAATCAAAATAATAAGTATCAACCGTGGTATATCGCAGAATAACCAGAGTTTGTCGTTCTTATGCGTAGAAATATATCACGAAGACCGAAGGCCTGAGTGATATATTTATATGCATAAGAACTTCAAACTTGGGTCATTCTGCGATATACCACGGTTGATACTTATTATTTCTTAATTAACAGTATTTCAGGCAAAGACGGACACCTGGCTACAACCACCAACCTTCCAGAAGCCAGCTACAACCACCAACCTTCCAGAAGCCAGCTACAACCACCAACCTTCCAGAAGCCAGCTACAACCACCAACCTTCCAGAAGCCAGCTACAACCACCAACCTTCCAGAAGCCAGCTACAACCAACAACCTTCCGGAAGCCAGCTAGAACCACCAACCTTCCAGAAGCCAGCTACAACCACCAACCTTCCAGAAGCCAGCTACAACCACCAACCTTCCAGAAGCCAGCTAGAACCAACAACCTTCCGGAAGCCAGCTACAACCACCAACCTTCCAGAAGCCAGCTAGAACCAACAACCTTCCAGAAGCCAGCTACAACCACCAACCTTCCAGAAGCCAGCTGGAACCACCAACCTTCCAGAAGCCAGCTACAACCACCAACCTTCCAGAAGCCAGCTACAACCACCAACCTTCCAGAAGCCAGCTAGAACCACCAACCTTCCAGAAGCCAGCTGGAACCACCAACCTTCCAGAAGCCAGCTACAACCACCAACCTTCCAGAAGCCAGCTACAACCACCAACCTTCCGGAAGCCAGCTACAACCACCAACCTTCCAGAAGCCAGCTACAACCACCAACCTTCCGGAAGCCAGCTGGAACCACCAACCTTCCAGAAGCCAGCTGGATAGCTTCCTCACATGAAAGAATTTGATACTACATTGGTGAAGTGACTTCAAGTCAACGACCTTAAACACGGAGTCCCTTCCATTCATGTCCTTTCCTTAATGCAGGGGCGTAGTTTAAGCTTGATATATGTTTAGACATCCTTGGGATAGGGGATGGGGTATAAGGGTATTTTCTTGAGGCAGTTTAAGGCAGACCAGAAATAAGGAACATATTAATGTTGTACAGCCCTGAAAATCTTTTATCACTTAGAAAGTAATGAAATACCCCCTTACACATCATTTTAAATACCGTTCACTGCACATCATGCACCTCCACCCCCTTACACATCATTTTAAATACCGTTCACTGCACATCATGCACCTCCACCCCCTTACACATCATTTTAAATACCGTTCACTGCACATCATGCACCTCCCCCCTTACACATCATTTTAAATACCGTTCACTGCACATCATGCACCTCCACCCCCTTACACATCATTTTAAATACCGTTCACTGCACATCATGCACCTCCACCCCCTTACACATCATTTTAAATACCGTTCACTGCACATCATGCACCTCCACCCCACACACAAAAACCCACCACACACACCTCCACCCCCTTACACATCATTAAATACCGTTCACTGCACATCATGCACCTCCACCCCACACACAAAAACCCACCACATTTTAAATACCGTTCACTGCACATCATGCACCCCCTTACACATCATTTTAAATACCGTTCACTGCACATCATGCACCTCCACCCCCTTACACATCATTTTAAATACCGTTCACTGCACATCATGCACCTCCACCCCCTTACACATCATTTTAAATACCGTTCACTGCACATCATGCACATCCACACCCTTACACATCATTTTAAATACCGTTCACTGCACATCATGCACATCCACACCCTTACACATCATTTTAAATACCGTTCACTGCACATCATGCACATCCACACCCTTACACATCATTTTAAATACCGTTCACTGCACATCATGCACCTCCACACCCTTACACATCATTTTAAATACCGTTCACTGCACATCATGCACCTCCACCCCCTTACACATCATTTTAAATACCGTTCACTGCAACATCATGCACCTCCACCCCCTTACACATCATTTTAAATAACGTTCACTGCACATCATGCACCTCCACCCCCTTACACATCATTTTAAATACCGTTCACTGCAACATCATGCACCTCCACCCCCTTACACATCATTTTAAATACCGTTCACTGCAACATCATGCACCTCCACCCCCTTACACATCATTTTAAATACCATTCACTGCACATCATGCACATCCACCCTCTTACACATCATTTTAAATACCGTTCACTGCAACATCATGCACCTCCACCCCCTTACACATCATTTTAAATACCGTTCACTGCACATCATGCACCTCCACCCCCTTACACATCATTTTAAATACCGTTCACTGCAACATCATGCACCTCCACCCCCTTACACATCATTTTAAATACCGTTCACTGCACATCATGCACCTCCACACCCTTACTCATCATTTTAAATACCGTTCACTGCACATCATGCACCTCCACCCCCTTACACATCATTTTAAATACCGTTCACTGCAACATCAGGCACCTCCACCCCCTTACACATCATTTTAAATACCGTTCACTGCAACATCAGGCACCTCCACCCCCTTACTCATCATTTTAAATACCGTTCACTGCACATCATGCACCTCCACCCCCTTACACATCATTTTAAATACCGTTCACTGCAACATCATGCACCTCCACCCCCTTACACATCATTTTAAATACCGTTCACTGCAACATCAGGCACCTCCACCCCCTTACAGAAAGTGTGTAGGCACGTTCTTACATTGGTTATAGGAAGCTATGCTTAATGCGAGGTCCGTACGACCGTGTGTCACTGTTCCTATATAATGGATTAAGCTAGACCCTTGAAATAGGGAGAGGTTTAAGGCATACAAGGGAGGGAGAAGCTCGAGTCATGCAAGGGAGAAGCTTGTGGCATGCATGGGAGAAGTTTGATATATACAAGGGAGAAGTTTGTGGTATACAAGGGATAACTTTGTGGTATACAAGGGATAACTTTGAGGTATACAAGGAAGAAGTTTGAGACATGCAAGGGAGAAGTTTGTGGTATACAAGGGATAACTTTGAGGTATACAAGGGAGACGTTTGAGGCATACAAGGGAGAGGATTGAGGTATACAAGGGAGAAGTTTGAGGCATACAAGGGAGAGGATTGAGGTATACAAGGGAGAGGTTTGAGGCATAGAAGGGAGAGGATTGAGTCATGCAAAGGAGAGGTTTGAGGTATACAAGGGAGAAGTTTGAGGCATACAAGGGAGGGAGAAGCTTGAGTCATGCAAGGGAGAAGCTTGAGGCATGCATGGGAGAAGTTTGATATATACAAGGGAGAAGTTTGATATATACAAGGGAGAAGTTTGTGGTATACAAGGGATAACTTTGAGGTATACAAGGGACAAGTTTGAGGCATGCATGGGAGAGGTTTGAGGTATACAAGGGATAACTTTGAGGTATACAAGGGAGAGGTTTGAGGTATACAAGGGAGAGGTTTGAGGTATACAAGGGAGAGGTTTGAGGTATACAAGAGAGAAGTTTGTGGCATACAAGAGAGAAGTTTGTGGCATACAAGAGAGAAGTTTGTGGCATACAAGGGAGAAGTTTGTGGCATAAAAGAGATAAGTTTGTGGCATACAAGGGAGAAGTTTGTGGTATACAAGAGAGAAGTTTGTGGCATACAAGGGAGAAGTTTGTGGCATACAAGAGAGAAGTTTGTGGCATACGAGGGAGAAGTTTGTGGCATACAAGAGAGAAGTTTGTGGCATACAAGGGAAAAGTTTGTGGCATACAAGGGAGAAGTTTGTGGCATACAAGGGAGAAGTTTGTGGCATACAAGGGAGAAGTTTGAGGTATACAAGGGAGAAGTTTGAGGTATACAAGGGAGAAGTTTGAGGTATACAAGGGAGAAGTTTGAGGTATACAAGGGAGAGGTTTGAGGTATACAAGGGAGAGGTTTGAGGTATACAAGGGAGAAGTTTGAGTCATGCAAGGGAGAAGTTTGAGGTATGCAAGGGAGAAGTTTGAGGTATGCAAGGGAGAAGTTTGAGGTATACAAGGGAGAAGTTTGAGGTATACAAGGGAGAAGTTTGAGGTATACAAGGGAGAAGTTTGAGGTATACAAGGGAGAAGTTTGAGGTATGCAAGGGAGAAGTTTGAGGTATACAAGGGAGAAGTTTGAGGTATACAAGGGAGAAGTTTGAGGTATACAAGGGAGAAGTTTGAGGTATACAAGGGAGAAGTTTGAGGTATACAAGGGAGACGTTTGAGGCATGCAAGGGAGAAGTTTGAGGTATACAAGGGAGACGTTTGTGGTATACAAGGGATAACTTTGAGGTATACAAGGGATAACTTTGAGGTATACAAGGGATATCCAGAAGGATCCCTGGTTATTTTACATGCCCAGTGTACAGCATCGATACAGGAGACCTAGTTTTATAGTTCAATCTTAAAAACTGTTAATATTAGTAGCAGGGGATTGAACATGTGATTCCTGGATTCACAATCATACGTGTTAATCACTGAATCCTTGGATTCACAATCATACATGTTAATCACTGAATCCTTGGATTCACAATCATACATGTTAACCACTGAATCCTTGGATTCACAGTCATACGTGTTAATCACTGACCCATCTGTTCCCTCTAACTCAAATCCTAGTTAGTAAACTGTTTGTCAGAAGCGTTTAAACTACCAACTTATTATAAAGGATGCTGCAGTGATTACCTGCCCTTACTCTAGGAGCGTGTAACTGTTCACCAGTCAGGCACGTCTCCCGAAGATCATGCCATACAGAGTAACGGAACTTGTGTGATGGTAGCTGAAGAAGAAAGTATGTTTGTCTGAGAATCTCACAAAACACATGCTGTACAATATATACTAGTAAATAGTTAACACATTGCATGCTGGGTAAACTGACTCACCAGCAGGAACAAAACACATGCCATACAAGACATACTAGTAAATAGTTAACACATTGCATGCTGGGTAAACTGACTCACCAGCAGGAACAAAACACATGCTGTACAATATATACTAGTAAATAGTTAACACATTGCATGCTGGGTAAACTGACTCACCAGCAGGAACAAAACACATGCTGTACAAGACATACGGGTACATAGTTAACACATTGCATGCTGGGTAAACTGACTCACCAGCAGGAACAAAACACATGCTGTACAAGACATACGGGTAAACAGTTAACACATTGCATGCTGGGTAAACTGACTCACCAGCAGGAACAAAACACATGCTATACAAGACATACGGGTACATAGTTAACTTATTGCATGCTGGGTAAACTGACTCACCAGCAGGAACAAAACACATGCTGTACAAGACATACTAGTAAACAGTTAACACATTGCATGCTGGGTAAACTGACTCACGAGCAAGAACAAAACACATGCTGTACAAGACGTACTAGTAAATAGTTAACACATTGCATGCTGGGTAAACTGACTCACCAGCAAGAACAAAACAATGCACTAAATGGTGCGAGAACGGAAACGATGCAACAATGCACTAAATGGTGCGAGAATGGACAAGATGCAACAATGCACTAAATGGTGCGAGAACGGAAACGATGCAACAATGCTCTAAATGGTGTGAGAACAGAAACGATGCAACAATGCACTAAATGGTGTGAGAACGTCGCGTTTATACAAAGTCATGAATGACGTTATTGACATGTTGAGTCCGAACACTATCAAGTTAACATTATTTCAAACTACACTGGCTGGGAACCAATAGCTTAAACTAATGAGAATAAAATGTTTTAATGTATTGCTGAGCAAGGAACATCACACACATTGCTTAGTACTTGTTAATCGCTTAGTACTGGTTAACCGCTTATTACTGGTTAACCGCTTAGTACTGGTTAATCTGCTTAGCACTGGTTAATCGCTTAGTACTGGTTAATCGCTTAGTACTGGTTAATCGCTTAGTACTGGTTAACCGCTTATTACTGGTTAACCGCTTAGCACTGGTTAACCGCTTAGTACTGGTTAACCGCTTAGTACTGGTTAATCTGCTTAGCACTGGTTAATCGCTTAGTACTGGTTAACCGCTTAGCACTGGTTAACCGCTTAGCACTGGTTAATCGCTTAGCACTGGTTAACCGCTTAGTACTGGTTAATCGCTTAGTACTGGTTAACTGCTTATTACTGGTTAACCGCTTAGTACTGGTTAATCTGCTTAGCACTGGTTAATCGCTTAGTACTGGTTAATCGCTTAGCACTGGTTAATCGCTTAGCACTGGTTTACCGCTTAGTACTGGTTAACCGCTTAGTACTGGTTAACCGCTTAGCACTTGTTAACCGCTTATTACTGGTTAACCGCTTAGCACTGGTTAACCGCTTAGTACTGGTTAATCGCTTAGTACTGGTTAACCGCTTATTACTGGTTAACCGCTTAGCACTGGTTTACTGCTTAGTACTGGTTAACCGCTTAGTACTGGTTAACCGCTTAGCACTGGTTAATCGCTTAGCACTGGTTAACCGCTTAGTACTGGTTAACCGCTTAGCACTTGTTAACCGCTTATTACTGGTTAACCGCTTAGCACTGGTTAACCGCTTAGTACTGGTTAACCGCTTAGTACTGGTTAACCGCTTAGCACTGGTTAACCGCTTAGCACTGGTTAACCGCTTATTACTGGTTAACCGCTTAGCACTGGTTAACCGCTTAGCACTGGTTAACCGCTTAGCACTGGTTAACCGCTTAGTAAAGCCTGACTGGTCAAACATGTCGAAAACCCCGCAATTTGACATAATTGGAAATAGAAGAGACAACGTTTAATCTAATCTGTGACTTACTACCTTCGGGAGTACATAGCTATCACCGTTGCTGGGTTTGTACGGTAGTTTCCCCAGCGTCACTGATTTCCCGGTATTGTTTGTACTACTCGTCTCTATCGTAGAATTTGTGTCATGACCACTGTCTACAATGCTGAAATATACACGATTAAATAAAACTGTCTGTGGATTAAATATATATTGTCTGTGGATTCAATATATTCTGTCTGTGGATTAAAGAAAACTGTCTGTGGATTAAATATATACTGTCTGTGGATTAAATATAAACTGTCTGTGGATTAAATATAAACTGTCTGTGGATTAAATATATACTGTCTGTGGATTAAATATATACTGTCTGTGGATTAAATATATATATACTGTCTGTGGATTAAATATAAACTGTCTGTGGATTAAATATAAACTGTCTGTGGATTATTTACTGTCTGTGGATTAAATATAAACTGTCTGTGGATTAAATATATACTGTCTGTGGATTAAATATATACTATCTGTGGATTAAATATATACTATCTGTGGATTAAATAAATATCACTGCAGATTAAATAAAACTGTCTTCGGATTTAATAAGACTGTCCGCAGATTAATAATATGAAATAGACACTACCTATCAACGGGGAAAGCCTATAAAGGGCTGAAGTTGGACTCAATTACTGAAATAGATATCATAGAAGGAATACGACTACATCCCCGCGATACCAACAAGGGGTTCATCTGAGGAAGATTAAGGATATTTGTTTATTTGTTTATTTCAGTGTATGATCACTTTATATTTCACCGAATGAAAATTGAAAGTATTATATGACGAGTGGCGATGGCCACTATTGCTTTCTATGTTCATAAATGAAATATTAAATGTATTCGATCATTCACGCAAACAAAAGGCTGAAAAGTGTTTTTATGATAGTAAACGATGCAACCGTGAGCTAAATGGCGCTAGAACGTCATGTTTTGCCGACGTAACAAATCACGTAATTGACAGCTTGAGACCCAAAACGTTTGCATTGACAATATTTCAACATGAAACGGAAGTCGTGATAGCGCAGTGGATGCGTGTTTGCTTCAGGTGCGAAAGGTCCGGAGTTCGAGCCCCGCTGGAGCCGTTACGATTGTGCCCTATGGCAAGGCATTTAAATTCTACGTTGCCTCTACTCTCTCCTTCATGCCGATGGATTTCATCAGGAATGAGGTCTCGAGAGTGATTCATATAAGTTATAAGAACTTGTTTCGCAATGGAGCTAAAATAAATTTGTATAAACTAACATGATACGGCTAGATAAAAGTCAGGAATAGATAAAAGTCAGGAATAGATAAAAGTCAGGAATAGATAAAAGTCAGGAATAGATAAAAGTCCAAAATGGTGACATTGTGTAATTGACATCCACAGCACAAAATATTGGATAGTATTGTAAATTTGGATATTTTTTTGATAAGTTTTATGTTCTATTTCATGCATATTTTGTGTACACCAGTCTCGCGTGGACTACTGACCAGTCTCGCGTGGACTACTGACCAATCTCGCGTGGACTACTGACCTGTCTCGTGTGGACTACTGACCTGTCTCGCGTGGACTACTGACCTGTCTCGCGTGGACTACTGACCTATCTCGCGTGGACTACTGACCAGTCTCGCGTGGACTACTGACCAGTCTCGCGTGGACTACTGACCAATCTCGCGTGGACTACTGACCTGTCTCGTGTGGTCTACTGACCTGTCTCACGTGGACTACTGACCTGTCTCGTGTGGACTACTGACCTGTCTCGCGTGGACTACTGACCTGTCTCGCGTGGACTACTGACCTGTCTCGCGTGGAATACTGACCAGTCTCGCGTGGACTACTGACCAGTTTCATGTGGACTACTGACCTGTCTCACGTGGACTACTGACCTGTCTTGCGTGGACTACTGACCTGTCTCGCGTGGACTACTGACCTGTCTCACGTGGACTACTGACCTGTCTCGCGTGGACTACTGACCAGTCTCCACGCGGACTACTGACCAGTCTCGCGTGGACTACTGACCTGTCTCACGTGGATTACTGACCTGTCTCGCGTGGACTACTGACCTGTCTTGCGTGGACTACTGACCTGTCTCGCGTGGACTACTGACCTGTCTCGCGTGGACTACTGACCAGTCTCGCGTGGACTACTGACCAGTCTCGCGTGGACTACTGACCTGTCTCGCGTGGACTACTGACCTGTCTCGCGTGGACTACTGACCAGTCTCGCGTGGACTACTGACCAGTTTCATGTGGACTACTGACCTGTCTCACGTGGACTACTGACCTGTCTTGCGTAGACTACTGACCTGTCTCGCGTGGACTACTGACCTGTCTCGCATGGACTACTGACCTGTCTCGCATGGACTACTGACCTGTATCGCGTGGACTACTGACCTGTCTCGCATGGACTACTGACCTGTCTCGCATGGACTACTGACCAGTCTCGCATGGACTACTGACCAGTCTCGCATGGACTACTGACACTTTCGCATGGACTACTGACCAGTCTCGCGTGGACTACTGACCTGTCTCGCGTGGACTACTGACCTGTCTCACGTGGACTACTGACCTGTCTCGCATGGACTACTGACCTGTCTCGCGTGGACTACTGACCAGTCTCGCGTGGACTACTGACCAGTCTCGCGTGGACTACTGACCAGTCTCGCGTGGACTACTGACCTGTCTCGCGTGGACTACTGACCTGTCTCGCGTGGACTACTGACCTGTCTCCATAGACTACTGACCTGTCTCGCGTGGACTACTGACTTGTCTCACGTGGACTACTGACCTGTCTCGCGTGGACTACTGACCTGTCTCGCGTGGACTACTGACCTGTCTCGCGTGGACTACTGACCTGTCTTGCGTGGACTGTTGACCTGTCTCGCGTAGACTACTGACCTGTCTCGCGTGGACTACTGACCTGTCTCGTATGGACTACTGACCTGTCTCACGTGGACTACTGACCTGTCTCGTATGGACTACTGACCTGTCTCGCATGGACTACTGACCGGTTTTGCGTGTACTACTGACCGGTCTCGCGTGGACTACTGACCTGTCATACGTGGACTACTGACCAGTCTCGCGTAGACTACTGATCTGTCATACGTGGACTACTGACCAGTCTCGCGTAGACTACTGATCTGTCTCGTATGGACTACTGACCTGTCTCACATGGACTACTGACCAGTCTCGCGTGGACTACTGACCTGTCTCGCGTGGACTACTGACCTGTCTCGCGTGGAATACTGACCTGTCTCGCGTGGACTACTGACCTGTCTCGCGTGGACTACTGACCTGTCTCGCATGGACAACTGACCTGTCTCGCGTGGACTACTGACCTGTCTCGCGTGGACTACTGACCTGTCTCGTGTGGACTACTGACCTGTCTCGCGTGGACTACTGACCTGTCTCGCGTGGACTACTGACCTGTCTCGCGTGGACTACTGACCTGTCTCACGTGGACTACTGACCTGTCTCGTGTGGACTACTGACCTGTCTCACGTGAACTACTGACCTGTCTCGCGTGGACTACTGACCAGTCTCGCGTGGACTACTGACCAGTTTCATGTGGACTACTGACCTGTCTCACGTGGACTACTGACCTGTCTCGCGTAGACTACTGACCTGTCTCGTATGGACTACTGACCTGTCTCGCATGGACTACTGACCAGTCTCACGTGGACTACTGACCAATCTCGCGTGGACTACTGACCTGTCTCGTGTGGACTACTGACCTGTCTCGCGTGGACTACTGACCTGTCTCGTGTGGACTACTGACCTGTCTCGCGTGGACTACTGATCTGTCTCGCGTGGACTACTGACCTGTCTCGCATGGACTACTGACCTGTCTTGCGTGGACTACTGACCTGTCTCGCGTGGACTACTGACCAGTCTCGCGTGGAATACTGACCAGTCTCGCGTGGACTACTGACCTGTCTCGCGTGGACTACTGACCTGTCTCGCGTGGACTACTGACCTGTCTCGCGTGGACTACTGACCTGTCTCGCATAGACTACTGACCTGTCTCGCGTGGACTACTGACCTGTCTCGCGTGGACTACTGAACTGTCTCGCGTGGACTACTGACCTGTCTCGCGTGGACTACTGACCTGTCTCGCGTGGACTACTGACCTGTCTCGCGTGGACTACTGACCTGTCTTGCGTGGACTGTTGACCTGTCTCGCGTAGACTACTGACCTGTCTCGCGTGGACTACTGACCTGTCTCGTATGGACTACTGACCTGTCTCACGTGGACTACTGACCTGTCTCGTGTGGACTACTGACCTGTCTCGCGTGGACTACTGACCTGTCTCGCATGGCCTACTGACCAGTTTTGCGTGTACTACTGACCGGTCTCGCGTGGACTACTGACATGTCATACGTGGACTACTGACCAGTCTCGCGTAGACTACTGATCTGCCATACGTGGACTACTGACCAGTCTCGCGTAGACTACTGATCTGTCTCGTATGGACTACTGACCTGTCTCGCATGGACTACTGACCAGTCTCGCGTGGACTACTGACCAATCTCGCGTGGACTACTGACCTGTCTCGCGTGGACTACTGACCTGTCTCGCGTGGACTACTGACCTGTCTCGCATGGACTACTGACCTGTCATACGTGGACTACTGACCAGTCTCGCGTAGACTACTGATCTGTCTCGTATGGACTACTGACCTGTCTCGCATGGAGTACTGACCAGTCTCGCGTGGACTACTGACCAATCTCGCGTGGACTACTGACCTGTCTCGCGTGGACTACTGACCAGTTTTGCGTGTACTACTGAACCGTCTCGCGTGGACTACTGACCTGTCATACGTGAACTACTGACCAGTCTCGCGTAGACTACTGATCTGTCTCGTATGGACTACTGACCTGTCTCGCATGGACTACTGACCAGTCTCGCGTGGACTACTGACCAATCTCGCGTGGACTACTGACCTGTCTCGCGTGGACTACTGACCTGTCTCGCGTGGACTACTGACCTGTCTCGCGTGGACTACTGACCTGTCTCGCATGGACTACTGACCTGTCTCGCGTGGACTACTGACCTGTCTCGCGTGGACTACTGACCTGTCTCGTATAGACTACTGACCTGTCTCACATGGACTACTGACCAGTCTCGCGTGGACTACTGACCAATCTCGCGTGGACTACTGACCTGTCTCGCGTGGACTACTGACCTGTCTCGCGTGGAATACTGACCTGTCTCGCGTGGACTACTGACCTGTCTCGCGTGGACTACTGACCTGTCTCGCATGGACTACTGACCTGTCTCGCGTGGACTACTGACCTGTCTCGCGTGGACTACTGACCTGTCTCGTGTGGACTACTGACCTGTCTCGCGTGGACTAATGACCTGTCTCGCGTGGACTACTGACCTGTCTCGCGTGGACTACTGACCTGTCTCACGTGGACTACTGACCTGTCTCGTGTGGACTACTGACCTGTCTCGCGTGAACTACTGACCTGTCTCGCGTGGCTACTGACCAGTCTCGCGTGTACTACTGACCAGTTTCATGTGGACTACTGACCTGTCTCACGTGGACTACTGACCTGTCTCGCGTAGACTACTGACCTGTCTCGTATGGACTACTGACCTGTCTCGCATGGACTACTGACCAGTCTCACGTGGACTACTGACCAATCTCGCGTGGACTACTGACCTGTCTCGTGTGGACTACTGACCTGTCTCGCGTGGACTACTGACCTGTCTCGTGTGGACTACTGACCTGTCTCGCGTGGACTACTGATCTGTCTCGCGTGGACTACTGACCTGTCTCGCATGGACTACTGACCTGTCTTGCGTGGACTACTGACCTGTCTCGCGTGGACTACTGACCAGTCTCGCGTGGAATACTGACCAGTCTCGCGTGGACTACTGACCTGTCTCGCGTGGACTACTGACCTGTCTCGCGTGGACTACTGACCTGTCTCGCGTGGACTACTGACCTGTCTCGCGTGGACTACTGACCTGTCTCGCGTGGACTACTGACCTGTCTCGCGTGGACTACTGACCTGTCTCGCGTGGACTACTGACCTGTCTCGCGTGGACTACTGACCTGTCTCGCGTGGACTACTGACCTGTCTCGCGTGGACTACTGACCTGTCTTGCGTGGACTGTTGACCTGTCTCGCGTAGACTACTGACCTGTCTCGCGTGGACTACTGACCTGTCTCGTATGGACTACTGACCTGTCTCACGTGGACTACTGACCTGTCTCGTGTGGACTACTGACCTGTCTCGCGTGGACTACTGACCTGTCTCGCATGGCCTACTGACCAGTTTTGCGTGTACTACTGACCGGTCTCGCGTGGACTACTGACATGTCATACGTGGACTACTGACCAGTCTCGCGTAGACTACTGATCTGCCATACGTGGACTACTGACCAGTCTCGCGTAGACTACTGATCTGTCTCGTATGGACTACTGACCTGTCTCGCATGGACTACTGACCAGTCTCGCGTGGACTACTGACCAATCTCGCGTGGACTACTGACCTGTCTCGCGTGGACTACTGACCTGTCTCGCGTGGACTACTGACCTGTCTCGCGTGGACTACTGACCTGTCTCGCGTGGACTACTGACCTGTCTCGCGTGGACTACTGACCTGTCTCGCGTGGACTACTGACCTGTCTCGCGTGGACTACTGACCTGTCTCGTGTGGACTACTGACCTGTCTCGCGTGGACTACTGACCTGTCTCGCGTGGACTACTGACCTGTCTCGCGTGGACTACTGACCTGTCTCACGTGGACTACTGACCTGTCTCGTGTGGACTACTGACCTGTCTCGCGTGGACTACTGACCTGTCTCGCGTGGACTACTGACCTGTCTCGCGTGGAATACTGACCAGTCTCGCGTGGACTACTGACCAGTTTCATGTGGACTACTGACCTGTCTCACGTGGACTACTGACCTGTCTCGCGTAGACTACTGACCTGTCTCGTATGGACTACTGACCTGTCTCGCATGGACTACTGACCAGTCTCGCGTGGACTACTGACCAATCTCGCGTGGACTACTGACCTGTCTCGTGTGGACTACTGACCTGTCTCGCGTGGACTACTGACCTGTCTCGCGTGGACTACTGACCTGTCTCGCGTGGACTACTGACCTGTCTCGCGTGGACTACTGACCTGTCTCGCGTGGACTACTGACCTGTCTCGCGTGGACTACTGACCTGTCTCGCGTGGACTACTGACCTGTCTCGCGTGGACTACTGACCTGTCTCGCGTGGACTACTGACCTGTCTCGCGTGGACTACTGACCTGTCTTGCGTGGACTGTTGACCTGTCTCGCGTAGACTACTGACCTGTCTCGCGTGGACTACTGACCTGTCTCGTATGGACTACTGACCTGTCTCACGTGGACTACTGACCTGTCTCGTGTGGACTACTGACCTGTCTCGCATGGACTACTGACCAGTTTTGCGTGTACTACTGAACGGTCTCGCGTGGACTACTGACCAGTCATACGTGGACTACTGACCAGTCTCGCGTAGACTACTGATCTGTCATACGTGGACTACTGACCAGTCTCGCGTAGACTACTGATCTGTCTCGTATGGACTACTGACCTGTCTCGCATGGACTACTGACCAGTCTCGCGTGGACTACTGACCTATCTCGCGTGGACTACTGACCTGTCTCGCGTGGACTACTGACCTGTCTCGCGTGGACTACTGACCTGTCTCGCGTGGACTACTGACCTGTCTCGCGTGGACTACTGACCTGTCTCGCGTGGACTACTGACCTGTCTCGCGTGGACTACTGACCTGTCTCGCGTAGACTACTGACCTGTCTCGCGTGGACTACTGACCTGTCTCGCGTGACTACTGACCTGTCTCACGTGGACTACTGACCTGTCTCGCATGGACTACTGACCTGTTGCGTGTACTACTGAACGTCTCGCGTGGACTACTGACCTGTCATACGTGACTACTGACCAGTCTCGCGTAACTACTGACCTGTCTCGCATGGACTACTGACCTGTCTCGCGTGGACTACTGACCAGTCTCGCGTGGACTACTGACCTGTCTCGCGTGGACTACTGACCTGTCTCGCGTGGACTACTGACCTGTCTCGCGTGGACTACTGACCTGTCTCGCGTGGACTACTGACCTGTCTCGCGTGGACTACTGACCTGTCTTGCGTGGACTGTTGACCTGTCTCGCGTAGACTACTGACCTGTCTCGCGTGGACTACTGACCTGTCTCGTATGGACTACTGACCTGTCTCACGTGGACTACTGACCTGTCTCGCGTGGACTACTGACCTGTCTCGCGTGGACTACTGACCTGTCTCGCATGGACTACTGACCTGTCTCGCGTGGACTACTGACCTGTCTCGCGTGGACTACTGACCTGTCTTGCGTGGACTACTGACCTGTCTCGCGTGGACTACTGACCTGTCTCGCGTGGACTACTGACCTGTCTCGCATGGACTACTGACCAGTCTCGCGTGGACTACTGACCAATCTCGCGTGGACTACTGACCTGTCTCGCGTGGACTACTGACCTGTCTCGCGTGGACTACTGACCTGTCTCGCGTGGACTACTGACCTGTATCGCGTGGACTACTGACCAGTTTTGCGTGTACTACTGAACGGTCTCGCGTGGACTACTGACCTGTCATACGTGGACTACTGACCAGTCTCACGTAGACTACTGATCTATCTCGTATGGACTACTGACCTGTCTCGCATGGACTACTGACCAGTCTCGCGTGGACTACTGACCAATCTCGCGTGGACTACTGACCTGTCTCGCGTGGACTACTGACCTGTCTCGCGTGGACTACTGACCTGTCTCGCGTGGACTACTGACCTGTCTCGCGTGGACTACTGACCTGTCTTGCGTGGACTGTTGACCTGTCTCGCGTAGACTACTGACCTGTCTCGCGTGGACTACTGACCTGTCTCGTATGGACTACTGACCTGTCTCACGTGGACTACTGACCTGTCTCGTGTGGACTACTGACCTGTCTCGCGTGGACTACTGACCTGTCTCGCATGGACTACTGACCAGTTTTGCGTGTACTACTGAACGGTCTCGCGTGGACTACTGACCTGTCATACGTGGACTACTGACCAGTCTCGCGTAGACTACTGATCTGTCTCGTATGGACTACTGACCTGTCTCGCATGGACTACTGACCAGTCTCGCGTGGACTACTGACCAATGTCGCGTGGACTACTGACCTGTCTCGCGTGGACTATTGACCTGTCTCGCGTGGACTACTGACCTGTCTCGCGTGGACTACTGACCTGTATCGCGTGGACTACTGACCTGTCTCGCATGGACTACTGACCTGTCTCGCGTGGACTACTGACCTGTCTCGCGTGGACTACTGACCTGTCTCGCGTGGACTACTGACCTGTCTCGCGTGGACTACTGACCTGTCTCGCGTGGACTACTGACCTGTCTCGCGTGGACTACTGACCTGTCTCACGTGGACTACTGACCTGTCTCGCGTGGACTACTGACCTGTCTCACGTGGACTACTGACCTGTCTTGCATGGACTGTTGACCTGTCTGGCGTAGACTACTGACCTGTCTCGCGTGGACTACTGACCTGTCTCGTATGGACTACTGACCTGTCTCACGTGGACTACTGACCTGTCTCGCGTGGACTACTGACCTGTCTCGCGTGGACTACTGACCTGTCTCGCATGGACTACTGACCAGTTTTGCGTGTATTACTGACCGGTCTCGCGTGGACTACTGACCTGTCATACATGGACTACTGACCTGTCATACATGGACTACTGACCTGTCATACGTGGACTACTGACCTGTCATACATGGACTACTGACCTGTCATACATGGACTACTGACCTGTCATACATGGACTACTGACCTGTCATACATGGACTACTGACCTGTCATACATGGACTACTGACCTGTCATACATGGACTACTGACCTGTCATACATGGACTACTGACCTGTCATACATGGACTACTGACCTGTCATACATGGACTACTGACCTGTCATACATGGACTACTGACCAGTCTCGCATGGACTACTGACCAGTCTCGCATGGACTACTGACCTGTCATACATGGACTACTGACCAGTCTCGCATGGACTACTGACCTGTCATACAAGGACTACTGACCTGTCTCGCATGGACTACTGACCAGTCTCACGTGGACTACTGACCTGTCATACATGGACTACTGACCTGTCATACATGGACTACTGACCAGTCTCGCGTGGACTACTGACCAGTCTCGCATGGACTACTGACCTGTCTCGCGTGGACTACTGACCAGTCTCGCATGGACTACTGACCTGTCATACATGGACTACTGACCTGTCATAAATGGACTACTGACCAGTCTCGCGTGGACTACTGACCAGTCTCGCATGGACTACTGACCAGTCTCGCATGGACTACTGACCAGTCTCGCATGGACTACTGACCTGTCATACATGGACTACTGACCAGTCTCGCGTGGACTACTGACCAGTCTCGCGTGGACTACTGACCAGTCTCGCGTGGACTACTGACCTGTCATACATGGACTACTGACCAGTCTCGCATGGACTACTGACCTTTCTCGCATGGAATACTGACCTGTCATACATGGACTACTGACCTGTCATACATGGACTACTGACCTGTCATACATGGACTACTGACCTGTCTCGCATGGACTACTGACCTGTCATACATGGACTACTGACCTGTCATACATGGACTACTGACCTGTCATACATGGACTACTGACCTGTCTCACATGGACTACTGACCTGTCTCGCATGGACTACTGACCTGTCATACATGGACTACTGACCTGTCATACATGGACTACTGACCTGTCATACATGGACTACTGACCTGTCATACATGGACTACTGACCTGTCATACGTCGACTACTGACCTGTCATACATGGACTACTGACAAGTCTCGCATGGACTACTGACCTGTCATACGTGGACTACTGACCTGTCATACATGGACTACTGACCTGTCATACATGGACTACTGACCTGTCTCGCGTGGACTACTGACCTGTCATACATGGACTACTGACCTGTCATACATGGACTACTGACCTGTCATACATGGACTACTGACCTGTCATACATGGACTACTGACCTGTCATACGTCGACTACTGACCTGTCATACATGGACTACTGACAAGTCTCGCATGGACTACTGACCTGTCATACGTGGACTACTGACCTGTCATACATGGACTACTGACCTGTCATACATGGACTACTGACCTGTCTCGCGTGGACTATTGACCTGTCATACATGGACTACTGACCTGTCTCGCGTGGACTACTGACCTGTCATACATGGACTACTGACCTGTCTCGTGTGGACTACTGACCTGTCATACATGGACTACTGACCTGTCATACATGGACTACTGACCTGTCGTACATGGACTACTGACCTGTCTTGCGTGGACTGTTGACCTGTCTCGCGTAGACTACTGACCTGTCTCGCGTGTACTACTGACCTGTCTCGTATTGACTACTGACCTGTCTCACGTGGACTACTGACCTGTCATACATGGACTACTGACCAGTCTCGCATGGACTACTGACCTGTCTCGCATGGACTACTGACCTGTCATACGTGGACTACTGACCTGTCTCGCGTGGACTACTGACCTGTCATACATGGACTACTGACCTGTCTCGCGTGGACTACTGACCTGTCTCGCGTGGACTACTGACCTGTCTCGCGTGGACTACTGACCTGTCTCGCGTGGACTACTGACCTGTCTCGCGTGGACTACTGACCTGTCTCGCGTGGACTACTGACCTGTCTCACGTGGACTACTGACCTGTCTCGCGTGGACTACTGACCTGTCTCACGTGGACTACTGACCTGTCTTGCATGGACTATTGACCTGTCTGGCGTAGACTACTGACCTGTCTCGTGTGGACTACTGACCTGTCTCGTATGGACTACTGACCTGTCTCACGTGGACTACTGACCTGTCTCGCGTGGACTACTGACCTGTCTCGCGTGGACTACTGACCTGTCTCGCATGGACTACTGACCAGTTTTGCGTGTATTACTGACCGGTCTCGCGTGGACTACTGACCTGTCATACATGGACTACTGACCTGTCATACATGGACTACTGACCTGTCATACGTGGACTACTGACCTGTCTTACGTGGACTACTGACCTGTCATACATGGACTACTGACCTGTCATACATGGACTACTGACCTGTCATACATGGACTACTGACCTGTCATACATGGACTACTGACCTGTCATACATGGACTACTGACCTGTCATACATGGACTACTGACCTGTCATACATGGACTACTGACCTGTCATACATGGACTACTGACCTGTCATACATGGACTACTGACCAGTCTCGCATGGACTACTGACCAGTCTCGCATGGACTACTGACCTGTCATACATGGACTACTGACCAGTCTCGCATGGACTACTGACCTGTCATACATGGACTACTGACCTGTCATACATGGACTACTGACCTGTCTCGCATGGACTACTGACCAGTCTCGCGTGGACTACTGACCTGTCATACATGGACTACTGACCTGTCATACATGGACTACTGACCAGTCTCGCGTGGACTACTGACCAGTCTCGCATGGACTACTGACCTGTCTCGCGTGGACTACTGACCAGTCTCGCATGGACTACTGACCTGTCATACATGGACTACTGACCTGTCTCGCGTGGACTACTGACCAGTCTCGCATGGACTACTGACCTGTCATACATGGACTACTGACCTGTCTCGCGTGGACTACTGACCTGTCTCGCGTGGACTACTGACCAGTCATACATGGACTACTGACCTGTCATACATGGACTACTGACCAGTCTCGCGTGGACTACTGACCAGTCTCGCATGGACTACTGACCAGTCTCGCATGGACTACTGACCAGTCTCGCATGGACTACTGACCTGTCATACATGGACTACTGACCAGTCTCGCGTGGACTACTGACCAGTCTCGCGTGGACTACTGACCAGTCTCGCGTGGACTACTGACCTGTCATACATGGACTACTGACCAGTCTCGCATGGACTACTGACCTTTCTCGCATGGACTACTGACCTGTCATACATGGACTACTGACCTGTCATACATGGACTACTGACCTGTCATACATGGACTACTGACCTGTCTCGCATGGACTACTGACCTGTCATACATGGACTACTGACCTGTCATACATTGACTACTGACCTGTCATACATGGACTACTGATCTGTCTCACATGGACTACTGACCTGTCTCGCATGGACTACTGACCTGTCATACATGGACTACTGACCTGTCATACATGGACTACTGACCTGTCATACATGGACTACTGACCTGTCATACATGGACTACTGACCTGTCATACGTCGACTACTGACCTGTCATACATGGACTACTGACAAGTCTCGCATGGACTACTGACCTGTCATACGTGGACTACTGACCTGTCATACATGGACTACTGACCTGTCATACATGGACTACTGACCTGTCTCGCGTGGACTACTGACCTGTCATACATGGACTACTGACCTGTCTCGCGTGGACTACTGACCTGTCATACATGGACTACTGACCTGTCTCGTGTGGACTACTGACCTGTCATACATGGACTACTGACCTGTCATACATGGACTACTGACCTGTCGTACATGGACTACTGACCTGTCTCGCGTGGACTACTGACCTGTCATACATGGACTACTGACCAGTCTCGCGTGGACTACTGACCTGTCATACATGGACTACTGACCTGTCATACATGGACTACTGACCTGTCATACATGGACTACTGACCAGTCTCGCATGGACTACTGACCTGTCATACATGGACTACTGACCTGTCATACGTGGACTACTGACCTGTCTCGCATGGACTATTGACCTGTCATACATGGACTACTGACCTGTCATACATGGACTACTGACCTGTCATACATGGACTACTGACCTGTCATACATGGACTACTGACCTGTCATACATGGACTACTGACCTGTCATACATGGACTACTGACCTGTCTCGCGTGGACTACTGACCTGTCATACATGGACTACTGACCTGTCTCGTGTGGACTACTGACCTGTCATACATGGACTACTGACCTATCATACATGGACTACTGACCAGTCTCGCATGGACTACTGACCTGTCATACATGGACTACTGACCTGTCATACATGGACTACTGACCTATCATACATGGACTACTGACCAGTCTCGCATGGACTACTGACCTGTCATACATGGACTACTGACCTGTCATACATGTACTACTGACCTGTCATACATGGACTACTGACCTGTCTCGCGTGGACTACTGATCTGTCATACATGGACTACTGACCTGTCATACATGGACTACTGACCTGTCATACATGGACTACTGACCAGTCATACATGGACTACTGACCTGTCATACATGGACTACTGACCAGTCTCGCATGGACTACTGACCTGTCATACGTGGACTACTGACCTGTCATACATGGACTACTGACCTGTCATACATGGACTACTGACCTGTCATACATGGACTACTGACCTGTCATACGTGGACTACTGACCAGTCTCGCGTGGACTACTGACCAGTCTTGCATGGACTACTGACCTGTCATACATGGACTACTGACCTGTCATACATGGACTACTGACCTGTCTCGTGTGGACTACTGACCTGTCTCACATGGACTACTGACCTGTCATACATGGACTACTGACCAGTCTAGCGTGGACTACTGACCAGTCTCGCATGGACTACTGACCTGTCATACATGGACTACTGACCTGTCATACGTGGACTACTGACCTGTCTCGCATGGACTACTGACCAGTCTTGCATGGACTACTGACCTGTCATACATGGACTACTGACCTGTCATACATGGACTACTGACCTGTCATACATGGACTACTGACCTGTCATACATGGACTACTGACCTGTCATACGTGGACTACGACCTGTCATACGTGGACTACTGACCAGTTTCGCGTGGACTACTGACCTGTCTCGCGTCACTACTGACAAGTTTCGCATGGACTACTGACATGTCTCGCATGGACTACTGACCTGTCTAGCATCACTAATGACAAGTTTTGCATGGACTACTGACATGTCTTGCATGGACTACTGACCAGTTTCACGTGGACTACTGACATGTCTCATGTGGACTACTGACCTGTCATGCGGACAAGTTAAGGATGACTTCATCATAGTCATTAACATATTCCAAAATGTACTAGGCCCTATAAATAAAGTATATTCACTATCGTAGTAGGCCTACATGTATTGAAATTACATCTGCATCCAGGCCCATCGCTGGGCATAGGCAACTACGCACGTGCGTATCATTGGTCTCAGAAAATGAAAATAATGAAAACTCCAAAAATGCATTAAAATTCTATCTATTTTCCTATAATGTCAAACCCCACGTTCAGGGAATTAATCATTTTTGTTACACTGCTTGTATAGTTATAATCAGTAACGTTGCAGATATACCCATATAGCGTGTCCTATAAATAAGACCTCTACATCATTTTTTCTCTCTGTTATTTCGACCAGTTGAAAAATGCCTGGATAGTAAAATGTCACATTTTTCAAGTGTAAATATTTGGCCCTAGCGTGTAGCTGATCTTTGCACTTGTTCTGCTTTATAGGTTTACTTATCTCTACAATATATTATCAGATGTGGATTGAAGTGTTCAATACAAACACAAGTATGCGAGGAGAATATATGCTACGCAGTTACCTGTCTGACATCGTTCAAAAAAATAATTTTCTTCTTATATAAATATAATTGTCCTAATTGGGGCACTTGTTTCCATTTTGTAATAGTGTACTACATCATCAGTTTTGTTAAATACGTCACAGTCGTCTTGGCAATCGGACGCTAGACTGGTCTTTAGGGAGTATTTTGTGCTGCAAGTGTATCTTGTAGACGCTTTATTTTTGATTTCTGAAAACTATACATATAACGGAAGTAGTCCTGATTGAAACCGAAAGTAGCCATTTCCGGTAAACAGAAATCAAGAAAAACCAGTGTCTCCCCATTGTCATGTAAAGTATATGTTACAACTCTCTAAATACGTGCATGTCTGAAATAATTGTCTATGCAGTCTGCGAAATTAGCCGGGTGCCCGATGCCCGAGACGTGTAGAAATCTCCCGTCGCGATATATACCAAATTTGGTCCTGCGACGTATACATCCAGATCCAGATCCGGGACGGACGTGTACATTTTGCAATCTAACATGCCCGACGGGCACCTGTTTTTAAAAAATAATTTTTTTTTTTTTTTTTTTTTTTTAATTGGGGTTTTTACCTGGGACTCGAACCACCACGGTGAGAGGTTAGTGATCTCACAGTCAGCGCTTTAGACTACGGAGGCCCCTGTAATAAACTGGACAGTAGAAATGTTTTTCTAAATTCTTTACAATTATAATAGTTATATTACTTGAAAAAAGCGCAGATTCTGATGAGACGGCTTGTTATGAGCCGGCTCATATGGATCTACACTTTTTTGTAAGCCAATTTAGAGGTCTGTGGTGTTGAAAGGGTTAAGGACATTCCACAGAAGGATTTTCTAGGATTACCTGAGCTGAAGGACTATACGGCGCAAGGACGCATCATTCACGGCTATGGTCCAATCCTGGCTCTCCGATTCACACTAGCTTCTCACCAATGCAAACCAGGTTGTATCATCGGACCGGGAAGTATGTGAGCTAGCTTCTCACCAATGCAAACCGGGTTGTATCCTCGGAGCGGGAAGTATGTGAGCTAGCTTCTCACCAATGCAAACCGGGTTGTATCCTCGGACCGGGAAGTATGTGAGCTAGCTTCTCACCAATACAAACCGGGTTGTATCCTCGGACCGGGAAGTATGTGAGCTAGCTTCTCACCAATGCAAACCGGGTTGTATCCTCGGACCGGGAAGTATGTGAGCTAGCTTCTCACCAATACAAACCGGGTTGTATCCTCGGACCGGGAAGTATGTGAGCTAGCTTCTCACCAATGCAAACCGGGTTGTATCATCGGACCGGGAAGTATGTGAGCTATCTTCTCACCAATGCAAACCGGGTTGTATGTGAGCTAGCTTCTCACCATTGCAAACCGGGTTGTATCCTCGGACCGGGAAGTATGTGAGCTAGCTTCTCACCAATGCAAACCAGGTTGTATCCTCGGACTGGGAAGTATGTGAGATGGTACAGTGGTTCATAGATTGGACGAATGACCACATTTACGCTTTCATCCACGCCAACGAGATTGATTATTATAAGTTGTTAAAACTTGTTTCGCAATAGTTGTAAAATAAATAAAGTTTAAATTTCCTCAGTCACAATTTCCTAGGCGATACAGATACCTGTATATGATTCCATACCGCTTCATGTTGTCACAGTTTCCTAGGCGATACAGATATCTGTATATGATTCCATACCGTTTCATGTTGTCACAGTTTCCTAGGTGATGCAGATATCTGTATATGTTTCCATACCGCTTCATGTTGTCACAGTTTCCTAGGCGATACAGATATCTGTACATGATTCCATACCGCTTCATGTTGTCACAGTTTCCTAGGCGATACAGATATCTGTATATGTTTGCATACCGCTTCATGTTGTCACAGTTTCCTAGGTGATGCAGATATCTGTATATGATTCCATACCGCTTCATGTTGTCACAGTTTCCTAGGCGATACAGATACCTGTATATGATTCCATACCGCTTCATGTTGTCACAGTTTCCTAGGCGATACAGATATCTGTATATGTTTGCATACCGCTTCATGTTGTCACAGTTTCCTAGGTGATGCAGATATCTGTATATGATTCCATACCGCTTCATGTTGTCACAGTTTCCTAGGCGATACAGATACCTGTATATGATTCCATACCGCTTCATGTTGTCACAGTTTCCTAGGCGATACAGATATCTGTATATGTTTGCATACCGCTTCATGTTGTCACAGTTTCCTAGGTGATGCAGATATCTGTATATGATTCCATACCGCTTCATGTTGTCACAGTTTCCTAGGCGATACAGATACCTGTATATGATTCCATACCGCTTCATGTTGTCACAGTTTCCTAGGCGATACAGATATCTGTATATGTTTGCATACCGGTTGATGATGTCACAGTTGCCAAGGCGATACAGATATCTGTATATGTTTGCATACCGCTTCATGTTGTCACAGTTTCCTAGGTGATGCAGATATCTGTATATGTTTGCATACCGGTTGATGATGTCACAGTTGCCAAGGCGATACACATATTACAATTGTTATAGATTGAAGGAGAAACATGAGTGAAGGGGAAAAGAGGAAGTCTAAAAAGAAATCTAAGCATCGAAAGAATGATTACGATGAAGATTTCGTTGAACAAGAAGTGGCTAAGGCCATGAAGGAGGTAAGGCCTTTCATCGCTATTGCGAGAGTGTCCATGGTTGAGTCAACTTGAGTCATATAGCACACTGTTGTTAGTACTCGCATTTCACTATATTGCTAGAGTATCTCTGGTCTCGTTGTCGCTAGCATCTGCGTGGTTGAGGGGTATAGCAAACCGTTGTTAGTACTCGCAGTTCACTATATTGCTAGAGTATCTCTGGTCTCATTGTCGTTATCACTAGCATCTGCGTGGTTGAGGGGTCTAGCAAACCGTTGTTAGTACTCGCAGTTCACTATATTGCTAGAGTATCTCTGGTCTCATTGTCGTTATCGCTAGCATCTGCGTGGTTGAGGGTCTAGCACACCGTTGTTAGTACTCGCAGTTCACTATATTGCTAGTCTCTGTGGTCTCGCTGTTGTTATTGCTAGCATCTGCGTGGCTGGGGGTCTAGCACACCGTTGTTAGTACTCGCAGTTCACTATATTGCTAGTCTCTGTGGTCTCGCTGTTGTTATCGCTAGCATCTGCATGGCTGGGGGGTCTAGCACACCGTTGTTAGTACTCGCAGTTCACTATATTGCTAGTCTCTGTGGTCTCATTGTCGTTATCGCTAGCATCTGCGTGGTTGAGGGTCTAGCACACCGTTGTTAGTACTCGCAGTTCACTATATTGCTAGTCTCTGTGGTCTCGCTGTCGTTATCGCTAGCATCTGCGTGGCTGGGGGGTCTAGCACACCGTTGTTAGTACACGCAGTTCACTATATTGCTAGTCTCTGTGGTCTCGCTGTCGTTATCGCTAGCATCTGCGTGGCTGAGGAGTCTAGCACACCGCTGTTAGTACTTGTCTTTCATCGCTATTGCTACAGTGTGCATGGTTGAGGGGTCTAGCACACTGCTGTTAGTACTTTTCTTTCATTACTATTGCTACAGTGTGCGTGGTTGAGGGGTCTAGCACACCGCTGTTAGTACTTTTTTTTCATTACTATTGCTACAGTGTGCGTGGTTGAGGGGTCTAGCACACCGTTGTTAGTACTTTTCTTTCATTACTATTGCTACAGTGTGCGTGGTTGAGGGGTCTAGCACACTGCTGTTAGTACTTTTCTTTCATTACTATTGCTACAGTGTGCGTGGTTGAGGGGTCTAGCACACCGTTGTTAGTACTTTTCTTTCATTACTATTGCTACAGTGTGCGTGGTTGAGGGGTCTAGCACACCGTTGTTAGTACTTTTCTTTCATTACTATTGCTACAGTGTGCGTGGTTGAGGGGTCTAGCACACCGTTGTTAGTACTTTTCTTTCATTACTATTGCTACAGTGTGCGTGGTTGAGGGGTCTAGCACACCGTTGTTAGTACTTGTATTTCATCGCTATTGCTACAGTGTGCGTGGTTGAGGGGTCTAGCACACCGTTGTTAGTACTTTTCTTTCATTACTATTGCTACAGTGTGCGTGGTTGAGGGGTCTAGCACACCGCTGTTAGTACTTTTCTTTCATTACTATTGCTACAGTGTGCGTGGTTGAGGGGTCTAGCACACCGTTGTTAGTACTTTTCTTTCATTACTATTGCTACAGTGTGCGTGGTTGAGGGGTCTAGCACACCGTTGTTAGTACTTTTCTTTCATTACTATTGCTACAGTGTGCGTGGTTGAGGGGTCTAGCACACCGTTGTTAGTACTTTTCTTTCATTACTATTGCTACAGTGTGCGTGGTTGAGGGGTCTAGCACACCGTTGTTAGTACTTTTCTTTCATTACTATTGCTACAGTGTGCGTGGTTGAGGGGTCTAGCACACCGTTGTTAGTACTTTTCTTTCATTACTATTGCTACAGTGTGCATGGTTGAGGGGTCTAGCACACCGTTGTTAGTACTTTTCTTTCATTACTATTGCTACAGTGTGCGTGGTTGAGGGGTCTAGCACACCGTTGTTAGTACTTTTCTTTCATTACTATTGCTACAGTGTGCGTGGTTGAGGGGTCTAGCACACCGTTGTTAGTACTTTTCTTTCATTACTATTGCTACAGTGTGCGTGGTTGAGGGGTCTAGCACACCGTTGTTAGTACTTTTCTTTCATTACTATTGCTACAGTGTGCGTGGTTGAGGGGTCTAGCACACCGTTGTTAGTACTTTTCTTTCATTACTATTGCTACAGTGTGCGTGGTTGAGGGGTCTAGCACACCGTTGTTAGTACTTTTCTTTCATTACTATTGCTACAGTGTGCGTGGTTGATGGGTCTAGCACACCGCTGTTAGTACTTTTCTTTCATTACTATTGCTACAGTGTGCGTGGTTGAGGGGTCTAGCACACCGTTGTTAGTACTTTTCTTTCATTACTATTGCTACAGTGTGCGTGGTTGAGGGGTCTAGCATACCGTTGTTAGTATTGTATTTCATCGCTATTGCTACAGTGTGCGTGGTTGAGGGGTCTAGCATACCGTTGTTAGTATTTGTATTTCATCGCTATTGCTACAGTGTGCATGGTTGAGGGGTCTAGCATGCCGCTGTTAGTACTTTTCTTTCATTACTATTGCTACAGTGTGCGTGGTTGAGGGGTCTAGCACACCGCTGTTAGTACTTTTCCTTCATTACTATTGCTACAGTGTGCGTGGTTGAGGGGTCTAGCACACCGCTGTTAGTACTTTTCTTTCATTACTATTGCTACAGTGTGCATGGTTGAGGGGTCTAGCACACCGTTGTTAGTACTTTTCTTTCATTACTATTGCTACAGTGTGCGTGGTTGAGGGGTCTAGCACACCGTTGTTAGTACTTTTCTTTCATTACTATTGCTACAGTGTGCGTGGTTGAGGGGTCTAGCACACCGTTGTTAGTACTTTTCTTTCATTACTATTGCTACAGTGTGCGTGGTTGAGGGGTCTAGCACACCGCTGTTAGTACTTTTCTTTCATTACTATTGCTACAGTGTGCATGGTTGAGGGGTCTAGCACACCGTTGTTAGTACTTTTCTTTCATTACTATTGCTACAGTGTGCGTGGTTGAGGGGTCTAGCACACCGTTGTTAGTACTTTTCTTTCATTACTATTGCTACAGTGTGCGTGGTTGAGGGGTCTAGCACACCGTTGTTAGTACTTTTCTTTCATTACTATTGCTACAGTGTGCGTGGTTGAGGGGTCTAGCACACCGTTGTTAGTACTTTTCTTTCATTACTATTGCTACAGTGTGCGTGGTTGAGGGGTCTAGCACACCGTTGTTAGTACTTTTCTTTCATTACTATTGCTACAGTGTGCGTGGTTGAGGGGTCTAGCACACCATTGTTAGTACTTTTCTTTCATTACTATTGCTACAGTGTGCGTGGTTGAGGGGTCTAGCACACCGCTGTTAGTACTTTTCTTTCATTACTATTGCTACAGTGTGCGTGGTTGAGGGGTCTAGCACACCGTTGTTAGTACTTTTCTTTCATTACTATTGCTACAGTGTGCGTGGTTGAGGGGTCTAGCATACCGTTGTTAGTATTTGTATTTCATCGCTATTGCTACAGTGTGTGTGGTTGAGGGGTCTAGCAACCGTTGTTAGTATTTGTATTTCATCGCTATTGCTACAGTGTGCATGGTTGAGGGGTCTAGCATACCGCTGTTAGTACTTTTCTTTCATTACTATTGCTACAGTGTGCGTGGTTGAGGGGTCTAGCATGCCGCTGTTAGTACTTTTCTTTCATTACTATTGCTACAGTGTGCGTGGTTGAGGGGTCTAGCATGCCGTTGTTAGTACTTTTCTTTCATTACTATTGCTACAGTGTGCATGGTTGAGGGGTCTAGCACACCGTTGTTAGTACTTTTCTTTCATTACTATTGCTACAGTGTGCGTGGTTGAGGGGTCTAGCACACCGTTGTTAGTACTTTTCTTTCATTACTATTGCTACAGTGTGCGTGGTTGAGGGGTCTAGCACACCGTTGTTAGTACTTTTCTTTCATTACTATTGCTACAGTGTGCGTGGTTGAGGGGTCTAGCACACCGTTGTTAGTACTTTTCTTTCATTACTATTGCTACAGTGTGCGTGGTTGAGGGGTCTAGCACACCGTTGTTAGTACTTTTCTTTCATTACTATTGCTACAGTGTGCGTGGTTGAGGGGTCTAGCACACCGTTGTTAGTACTTTTCTTTCATTACTATTGCTACAGTGTGCGTGGTTGAGGGGTCTAGCACACCGTTGTTAGTACTTTTCTTTCATTACTATTGCTACAGTGTGCGTGGTTGAGGGGTCTAGCACACCGTTGTTAGTACTTTTCTTTCATTACTATTGCTACAGTGTGCGTGGTTGAGGGGTCTAGCACACCGCTGTTAGTACTTTTCTTTCATTACTATTGCTACAGTGTGCGTGGTTGAGGGGTCTAGCACACCGTTGTTAGTACTTTTATTTCATTACTATTGCTACAATGTGCATGGTTGAGGGGTCTAGCACACCGCTGTTAGTACTTTTCTTTCATTACTATTGTTACAGTGTGCGTGGTTGAGGGGTCTAGCACACCGTTGTTAGTATTTGTATCTCATCGCTATTGCTACAGTGTGCATGGTTGAGGGGTCTAGCACACAGTTGTTAGTACTTTTCTTTCATTACTATTGCTACAGTGTGCGTGGTTGAGGGGTCTAGCACACCGCTGTTAGTACTTTTCTTTCATTACTATTGCTACAGTGTGCATGGTTGAGGGGTCTAGCACACCGTTGTTAGTACTTTTCTTTCATTACTATTGCTACAGTGTGCATGGTTGAGGGGTCTAGCATGCTGTTGTTAGTACTTGTATTTCATCGCTATTGCTACAGTGTGCGTGGTTGAGGGGTCTAGCACACCGTTGTTAGTACTTTTCTTTCATTACTATTGCTACAGTGTGCATGGTTGAGGGGTCTAGCACACCGTTGTTAGTACTTTTCTTTCATTACTATTGCTACAGTGTGCGTGGTTGAGGGGTCTAGCACACCGTTGTTAGTACTTTTCTTTCATTACTATTGCTACAGTGTGCTTGGTTGAGGGGTCTAGCATACCGTTGTTAGTACTTTTCTTTCATCGCTATTGCTACAGTGTGCATGGTTGAGGGGTCTAGCATACCGTTGTTAGTACTTTTCTTTCATTACTATTGCTACAGTGTGCATGGTTGAGGGGTCTAGCACACCGTTGTTAGTACTTTTCTTTCATCGCTATTGCTACAGTGTGCGTGGTTGAGGGGTCTAGCACACCGCTGTTAGTACTTTTCTTTCATTACTATTGCTACAGTGTGCGTGGTTGAGGGGTCTAGCATGCCGTTGTTAGTACTTTTCTTTCATTACTATTGCTACAGTGTGCGTGGTTGAGGGGTCTAGCACACCGTTGTTAGTACTTTTCTTTCATTACTATTGCTACAGTGTGCGTGGTTGATGGGTCTAGCACACCGCTGTTAGTACTTTTCTTTCATTACTATTGCTACAGTGTGCGTGGTTGAGGGGTCTAGCACACCGTTGTTAGTACTTGTATTTCATTACTATTGCTACAGTGTGCATGGTTGAGGGGTCTAGCACACCGCTGTTAGTACTTTTCTTTCATTACTATTGCTACAGTGTGCGTGGTTGAGGGGTCTAGCACACCGTTGTTAGTATTTGTATTCATCGCTATTGCTACAGTGTGCATGGTGAGGGTCTAGCACACAGTTGTTAGTACTTTTCTTTCATTACTATTGCTACAGTGTGCGTGGTTGAGGGGTCTAGCACACCGCTGTTAGTACTTTTCTTTCATTACTATTGCTACAGTGTGCGTGGTTGAGGGGTCTAGCACACCGTTGTTAGTACTTTTCTTTCATTACTATTGCTACAGTGTGCATGGTTGAGGGGTCTAGCATGCCGTTGTTAGTACTTGTATTTCATCGCTATTGCTACAGTGTGCGTGGTTGAGGGGTCTAGCACACCGTTGTTAGTACTTTTCTTTCATTACTATTGCTACAGTGTGCATGGTTGAGGGGTCTAGCACACCGTTGTTAGTACTTTTCTTTCATTACTATTGCTACAGTGTGCGTGGTTGAGGGGTCTAGCACACCGTTGTTAGTACTTTTCTTTCATTACTATGCTACAGTGTGCTGGTTGAGGGGTCTAGCACACCGTTGTTAGTACTTTTCTTTCATCGCTATTGCTACAGTGTGTGTGGTTGAGGGGTCTAGCACACCGCTGTTAGTACTTTTATTTCATTACTATTGCTACAGTGTGCGTGGTTGAGGGGTCTAGCATGCCGCTGTTAGTACTTTTCTTTCATTACTATTGCTACAGTGTGCGTGGTTGAGGGGTCTAGCACACCGTGTTAGTACTTTTCTTTCATTATATTGCTACAGTGTGCGTGGTTGAGGGGTCTAGCACACCGTTGTTAGTACTTTTCTTTCATTACTATTGCTACAGTGTGCGTGGTTGAGGGGTCTAGCACACCGTTGTTAGTACTTTTCTTTCATTACTATTGCTACAGTGTGCGTGGTTGAGGGGTCTAGCACACCGCTGTTAGTACTTTTCTTTCATTACTATTGCTACAGTGTGCATGGTTGAGGGGTCTAGCACACCGTTGTTAGTACTTTTCTTTCATTACTATTGCTACAGTGTGCGTGGTTGAGGGGTCTAGCA
>CM026396.1:26008113-26056183 GCA_014843695.1 Archivesica marissinica | reverse complement strand
ATACACCGGACACATGTAAAACCTGTGCTCTATCTTATACACCGGACATGTGTAAAACCTGTGCTTATCTTATCCACGGACACGTGTAAAACCCGTGCTCTATCTTATACACCGGACACGTGTAAAACCTGTGCTCTATCTTATACACCAGACACGTGTAAAACCCGTGCTCTATCTTATACACCGGACACGTGTAAAACCTGTGCTCTATCTTATACACCGGACATGTGTAAAACCTGTGCTCTATCTTATACACCGGACACGTGTAAAACCTGTGCTCTATCTTATACACCGGACATGTGTAAAACCTGTGCTCTATCTTATACACCGGACACGTGTAAAACCTGTGCTCTATCTTATACACCGGACACGTGTAAAACCTGTGCTCTATCTTATACACCGGACACGTGTAAAACCCGTGCTCTATCTTATACACCGGACACATGTAAAACCTGTGCTCTATCTTATACACCGGACACGTGTAAAACCTGTGCTCTATCTTATACACCGGACATGTGTAAAACCTGTGCTCTATCTTATACACCGGACATGTGTAAAACCTGTGCTCTATCTTATACACCGGACATGTGTAAAACCTGTGCTCTATCTTATACACCGGACACGTGTAAAACCCGTGCTCTATCTTATACACCGGACACATGTAAAACCCGTGCTCTATCTTATACACCGGACACATGTAAAACCTGTGCTCTATCTTATACACCGGACACATGTAAAACCTGTGCTCTATCTTATACACCAAACATGTGTAAAACCTGTGCTTATCTTATACACTGGACACGTGTAAAACCTGTGCTCTATCTTATACACCGGACACGTGTAAAACCTGTGCTCTTATCTTATACACCGGACACATGTAAAACCTGTGCTCTTATCTTATACACCGGACACGTGTAAAACCCGTGCTCTATCTTATACACCGGACATGTGTAAAACCTGTGCTCTATCTTATATACCAGACACGTGTAAAACCTGTGCTCTATCTCATACACCGGACATGTGTAAAACCTGTGCTCTATCTTATACACCGGACACGTGTAAAACCTGTGCTCTATCTTATACACCCGACACGTGTAAAACCTGTGCTCTATCTTATACACTGGACACGTGTAAAACCTGTGCTCTAACTTATACACCGGACACGTGTAAAACCTGTGCTCTATCTTATACACCGGACACGTGTAAAACCCGTGCTCTTATCTTATACACCGGACACGTGTAAAACCCGTGCTCTATCTTATACACCGGACACGTGTAAAACCCGTGCTCTATCTTATACACCGGACACGTGTAAAACCCGTGCTCTATCTTATACACCGGACACGTGTAAAACCTGTGCTCTATCTTATACACCGGACACGTGTAAAACCTGTGCTCTATCTTATACACCGGACACATGTAAAACCTGTGCTCTTATCTTATACACCGGACACGTGTAAAACCCGTGCTCTATCTTATACACCGGACATGTGTAAAACCTGTGCTCTATCTTATATACCAGACACGTGTAAAACCTGTGCTCTATCTCATACACCGGACATGTGTAAAACCTGTGCTCTATCTTATACACCGGACACGTGTAAAACCCGTGCTCTTATCTTATACACCAGACACGTGTAAAACCCGTGCTCTTATCTTATACACCAGACACATGTAAAACCTGTGCTCTTATTATATACACCGGACATGTGTAAAACCTGTGCTCTATCTTATACACCGGACACATGTAAAACCTGTGCTCTATCTTATACACCGGACATGTGTAAAACCTGTGCTTATCTTATCCACGGACACGTGTAAAACCCGTGCTCTATCTTATACACCGGACACGTGTAAAACCTGTGCTCTATCTTATACACCAGACACGTGTAAAACCTGTGCTCTATCTTATACACCGGACACGTGTAAAACCTGTGCTCTATCTTATACACCAGACACGTGTAAAACCTGTGCTCTATCTTATACACCGGACACGTGTAAAACCCGTGCTCTATCTTATACACCGGACACGTGTAAAACCTGTGCTCTTATCTTATACACCGGACATGTGTAAAACCTGTACTCTATCTTATACACCGGACACATGTAAAACCCGTGCTCTTATCTTATACACCGGACACGTGTAAAACCCGTGCTCTATCTTATACACCGGACACATGTAAAACCTGTGCTCTTATCTTATACACCGGACACGTGTAAAACCTGTGCTCTATCTTATACACCGGACACGTGTAAAACCCGTGCTCTATCTTATACACCGGACACGTGTAAAACCCGTGCTCTATCTTATACACCGGACACGTGTAAAACCTGTGCTCTATCTTATACACCGGACACGTGTAAAACCTGTGCTCTTATCTTATACACCGGACACATGTAAAACCTGTGCTCTTATCTTATACACCGGACACGTGTAAAACCCGTGCTCTATCTTATACACCGGACATGTGTAAAACCTGTGCTCTATCTTATATACCAGACACGTGTAAAACCTGTGCTCTATCTCATACACCGGACATGTGTAAAACCTGTGCTCTATCTTATACACCGGACACGTGTAAAACCCGTGCTCTTATCTTATACACCAGACACGTGTAAAACCCGTGCTCTTATCTTATACACCAGACACATGTAAAACCTGTGCTTTTATCTTATACACCGGACATGTGTAAAACCTGTGCTCTATCTTATACACCGGACACGTGTAAAACCCGTGCTCTTATCTTATACACCAGACACGTGTAAAACCCGTGCTCTTATCTTATACACCAGACACGTGTAAAACCTGTGCTCTATCTTATACACCGGACACGTGTAAAACCCGTGCTCTATCTTATACACCAGACACGTGTAAAACCCGTGCTCTATCTTATACACCGGACCCGTGTAAAACCTGTGCTCTTATCTTATACACCAGACACGTGTAAAACCCGTGCTCTATCTTATACACCGGACATGTGTAAAATCCGTGCTCTTATCTTATACACCGGACACGTGTAAAACCTGTGCTCTATCTTATACACCAGACACGTGTAAAACCTGTGCTCTTATCTTATACACCGGACACGTGTAAAACCCGTGCTCTTATCTTATACACCGGACATGTGTAAAACCTGTACTCTATCTTATACACCGGACACATGTAAAACCCGTGCTCTTATCTTATACACCGGACACGTGTAAAACCCGTGCTCTATCTTATACACCGGACACATGTAAAACCTGTGCTCTTATCTTATACACCGGACACGTGTAAAACCTGTGCTCTATCTTATACACCGGACACGTGTAAAACCCGTGCTCTATCTTATACACCGGACACGTGTAAAACCCGTGCTCTATCTTATACACCAAACATGTGTAAAACATGTGCTTATCTTATACACCGGACACGTGTAAAACCTGTGCTTATCTTATACACCGGACACGTGTAAAACCCGTGCTCTATCTTATACACCGGACACGTGTAAAACCTGTGCTCTATCTTATACACCAAACATGTGTAAAACCTGTGCTTATCTTATACACCGGACACGTGTAAAACCTGTGCTCTTATCTTATACACCGGACACGTGTAAAACCCGTGCTCTTATCTTATACAACGGACACGTGTAAAACCTGTGCTCTATCTTATACACCAGACACGTGTAAAACCCGTGCTCTATCTTATACACCGGACACGTGAAAACCTGTGCTCTATCTTATACACCGGACACGTGTAAAACCCGTGCTCTATCTTATACACCGGACACGTGTAAAACCCGTGCTCTATCTTATACACCGGACACGTGTAAAACCCGTGCTCTTATCTTATACACCGGACACGTGTAAAACCCGTGCTCTTATCTTATACACCGGACACGTGTAAAACCTGTGCTCTTATCTTATACACCAGACACGTGTAAAACCTGTGCTCTATCTTATACACCGACACGTGTAAAACCTGTGCTCTATCTTATACACCGGACACGTGTAAAACCCGTGCTCTTATCTTATACACCGGACATGTGTAAAACCTGTACTCTATCTTATACACCGGACACGTGTAAAACCTGTGCTCTTATCTTATACACCAGACACGTGTAAAACCCGTGCTCTATCTTATACACCGGACACGTGTAAAACCTGTGCTCTATCTTATACACCAGACATGTGTAAAACCTGTGCTCTATCTTATACACCGGACACGTGTAAAACCCGTGCTCTATCTTATACACCAGACACGTGTAAAACCTGTGCTCTATCTTATACACCGGACACGTGTAAAACCTGTGCTCTATCTTATACACCGGACACGTGTAAAACCTGTGTTCTATCTTATACACCGGACACGTGTAAAACCTGTGCTCTATCTTATACACCGGACACGTGTAAAACCTGTGCTCTATCTTATACACCGGACACGTGTAAAACCTGTGCTCTATCTTATACACCAGACACATGTAAAACCTGTGCTCTTCTTATACACCAGACACGTGTAAAACCTGTGCTCTATCTTATACACCAGACACGTGTAAAACCCGTGCTCTATCTATCTAAATTCCCTCATATATGAATTTTGCGCGAACACCAGTTTATATTTGCTTCTGTACCTGCCGATACATGTACGTGTGCATGTTGTGTGAATGTTTGACTGTATGTGATTGGGGAGAAAGCAAGAGTATATGAGAGTGAAAAAGAATTCTATAGATATTTCTTATTGAAAATTAAATGTTTAGATTATGTACTTATAACTGTATATAGAATGAAAATAAACTAAATTTAAAAAGAAGTTACCAGTTTTTTGTCTTTTCTCTGAATTCTGCTTAGAATGTTCTTCATTCATTTTTCGTTTCTCAGCTTGAGTGCTGTTGCCTGGCTGTGTTGAACTGGTAACAAGCTGTGTGGGTAATTCATCATACAGGGAAAATGATGTATTTTGGGTTGGTTGCGTAGATTGCTCCGGCATGTCATCGTATAATGAAAATGATGCGTCGAGGATTGGTTCCGTTGCCTTGGTCACAGGTTGGGTTGGTATGTCACTATACAGTGAACTCACAACATTAGCAGATTTGTTTACACCTTTAATAAGTAAGAATACAATTACAACTCTGCACTGCCTAACCGTTGTACAGAATCTTTCCAGCAAAAGGAAATGAATCATATACGTCTCCATTGCTTAGTGGCTAAGGCGTCCGCCTACGGAGCGGTCGTAGGTTCGAACCTCGCCAGGGGTTCGTTCTGATATAACCGGTTGGTGAGCCGCCAGCTAGTTAAATAATGGTTACCAATTGCCCACCAGCTTGGTGCAGGGCATACAAGCATAGGATTCGGGAAGTACTGATGTTCCGGTTGGTGAGCCGCCAGCTAGTTAACTAATGGTTACCAATTGCCCACCAGCTTGGTGCAGGGCATACAAGCATAGGATTTGGGAAGTACTGATGTTCCGGTTGGTGAGCCACCAGCTAGTTAACTAATGGTTACCAATTGCCCACCAGCTTGGTGCAGGGCATACAAGCATAGGATTCGGGAAGTACTGATGTTCATAAAAAAGGTGTCTCATAAGTCAGTAATGACTGGTCCTTTCAATCGGGGGCGGGGGGGAATTGGTGACATATACCCCTGTTTGTACATTAACTACATGTATATAATATATTGCGGGGTTCTACCCAGAAAAAAATGCAGAGGGTAAAATCAAAGAAAGAACATACAGCGTGCCAAAGTGTCTGTATATTTATTAATTTTCTCACCAAATTAAAAATAAACAAAAAATAAATGTTCATCAATATTTTTTTTCCTCAAACCCGTTGCCGGTAACTCGATTCAAAGAGGAAACCAGTATTGCTAGAACATATTGATTGTATATACGTCATGTATCAATTTTATTGGAAAACTCTGAAAATGTAATTTTATTACAATCGTGTTGTTACGACACAATTCTAATGAAATTGTGTGATATATTTGACTCATATTGTCACCGCTAGCGCGCACAGGGTCATAGACTCTCTATCGCTAGCGCGCACAGGGTCATAGACTCTCTATCGCTAGCGCGCACAGGGTTATAGACTCTCTATCGCTAGCGCGCACAGGGTTATAGACTCTCTATGCCTTCATTTCCATTTACCTGAAATATATGGAGACGATTATATAATACTAGCTTAGTATGTCAGGAAGATCTCCGATTATTCTATACTTGCAGTCCAATATTATTAATATTGGACTGCCAATATTATTAATATTGGACTGGTGTCAAAAGGCCAGTGTAATCCTACGCGTACATGTACGAAATGAACTAACAATATTAGTACGATCTTGTTATATAAGTGTGTGTTTTTAGTAAGATATAGGCCTCAAACGGATCCAATATTTAAATCATTGTCACTATCTTCACACAGTTGTTCGGCTTATATCCCATACATAGAAATCCAATTATATCACAATTAAATACTGACACCAAAAAGAAACCATCCACTTGCCGTAGAGGTAAAATTTATATCTTTTTAGACAAATAATACAGGCAAATTTGATATAAAAATGTGCGAGATATTGGGTATTAAATTAGTGCAATGTGTGAAGGATTATTTTCTTCACTTGTGATAGTAAGATCCATAATTCTAAAGTTTGTAACGAAAAAGTAACGCACAATATAAAGTGCACAGTTATTTTATGGTGTTAGTAGTAGTAACAGACGGATCTGTAGTCCAGTGGTAACACGCTCGTCGCTGGACTGGTAATCCTAGGAACGCAGGTTTGATCCCCCGTCCGACCCTAATAAAATTAACAGTCTTTCAGATGGGAACGTTAAACCGAGGTCTCATGTCGGTGCTTTACATCATGCACGTAAAAGAACCAGAGGAGACTCTGGAATGGGTCTCTGTCTGTATTATTGCACTATCCTCCAAAATTTAAAATGACTAATCTCTTCAGGAGGCATCGCTGATATGGGCAACTGGTAGTGATGGTACACACACTCAAGAATTTAAGGGATTAGCTGGTAGATGTGAAATTGGAATTTACATGGAGACAGCTAAGGTTGGAAATTGGATACAAATATAATAACTGAGATTTTTATTTTATCGCCCGTAATTTAGTTTATTCGCCAAATGAGGAAATGGCGACCGCTAGTGAGAAGCCTGCTAATTCTTCACCTGGTTCTGATATGTCCTCAAATAAATCCATCCCTAGTTATTATGTCTGTAATTCTGTATACACATGTAGAACCTGAAATAAGATGGCATAGTCAAATTAGTCGGAAATAAAACTAAAAAACAGCAATTGGTCAAGTTCAACCCTATTGAAATTTTCGTGTGGCTCAAAGGTCAGTGTGTTGAAAACTACTGTCCTTTGAGACAAATTATTTTTGGGGAACACATAATGGCACTGTGTGTTATATTGGTCGCATATGAAAATTTCAATAGCGGTGTCTGACCTAAAATTATGTCGCGAAATTATATGGCAAAAGTAAAATATGGGTAAAATGAAATATTACGCCCAATAATGCTCATAAAAACTATCTATTTCAAAATAACACTGTTGCTAGTATTTGCAGAAAAATCGTTCTTAATGTTACCTGGCTCAGTAAATATATACAAAAAATTGCAGAGGAAGTTATTTCCCTTGATCTGTTGCTTTCGGTACTCTTCACAAAGGAGAATTTATATCCTGGGCCAGCGTCTTGCTGAAATTGCATGCAATTTTGACATCATTCTTATCGGTCTGCCACAGTTGAGTATAGGTTGTACGTACATTGTCTTTATATAATCATGTCTTTATAGTTCGGACGGTTTCAATGTCATATCAGTTAAGTCAGCGATTTCTTTATGGCGGCATTGTCGTGTTCTCAGTTCACAACAAAATGGAAAACCGGACAATTCGACCCCAAGACATTTCGACCGCAAATTGTTTCACAGTTTAATATATATATATAATGTATTATCTCATGGATAGGTGTATGTCAGTATTGGAAGAGTTTCTACGATTGAGCAGTTGAGTGGTCCATCACGCTAAAATTAGAAGTACGCAAGATTAACAACTACAAACAGGTTGGAGAACAGTCCAGAATGAGCTGCTATTATGGATTGTTCTCCAACCTGACAAATGTACAACATGTATTAGTCACCAAATTACCATGTTTGTTAAAATCTGTATCTCTATAATATTTATGTTCATTTTATGTTACTGTCATTGCTGTAGACAGAATACAGGGGGCTGCGGACGTTTGGTTGGGTTTGTTCGAGGTTAAGACTTCTTGGCCCAAATGTCATGGTCCCAGGTGATAAAACTTTTCTCCAAACTAGGGCTCAAGTGTAGAGCCTCCGTGGTTGAGTAGTGTAACATGTCGTTCTTAGAACTCGCCTTTCACTGCCATTATCAGAGCCGCAGGTTCACTCCCTATTGGGGACTAGTAATAAAATGATGAATTGTTATGTGTAAAAGTTGTCACCTGTGTTGGAGAATTGAGAACTGGTTTCTACCCAAGAAATGCGGGTGGCCCAAGAAATGCGTGTTGTCTTCTCCACCACAACAGACAATGCTCCACGGTGGGCCCTGTACAATTCAAAGGTAGAACAAATTCCACTGTTGTCATTCTTCACAGCAATTGTTTATCTATCAAAGGATGTAGACTTCTATCATGTTTGTTATGATAAGATAAGTTTTAGTACTGTATACATGTAGAATGGATACTTGGTTAATGGCGCTGAGTTATGTTGAGCCTGGCACAAGTTTGGTGCCTTAATTTAAATTATGCATGTATTGGCTCCATATCATTATTTACCTAAGAAAGTCATAGAAATTTATAAGAAATATTCTCAACAGAACTGAAATAACGTTTTAGGCTTAAAAAGCTGTTAAAGCGACATTACACCCCAAAAAGCAAATAAAATGTTTTTTCAGATATAAATGCATTGCTACTACAAATTCTTCCAAATACATTGGCACACTAACACTGACTTAATAAACTGTATTTTGTGGTCTACAAACATTCAAAAGTCGAGGTAGGATCAGTTTAGAGGGCGATGTGGGCGAAATTGTCGCCCTAGGGTGACCCTGACTTCGCCTTCTGGGCACTTCTCCCTAAAAAAAAAATGATTTATTGGTTTTTACTATTTTCAAACAAAATTGTGTCTAGTAAGATACACTGGCCCATTATAAGCACTCCTTCTATTCAAATGTTGTATTTAATGGTTGTACTGTGCATTTTAACCCTATTTTGCAGAAGTATATTAAAGAACACCATTTAACCCTTTCAACACCACAGGCCTCTAAATAGGCTTACAAAAAGTGTAGATCCAGATGAGCCGGCTCGTGATGAGCCGTCTCATCAGGATCTGCACTTTTTGCCAGTGATATGACTATTTTTAGACATAATTACCCATTTTGATAAATGATCTTGTCCAAATGTGATTTTCTGATTAATTTATTGGTTTATGAATATCATGGACCAGTCCATGTGAGTTACTTGGTGTTGAATGGGTTAAGGAAGCGAGCACGCGCTTTCTCACTTCTCCCAACAATTCTGACCTAGAATGAACCCTGTAGGATTTCATTATAATTTATATCCTCGATCCTGAATTGACACTTGCAGTCAATACTAAATCACGTGCTACTGACAATTTAACTAAGAGTAGTCTACATATAAATATGCATAGGCACAAATGAGATATAACAGTAAATCTTTACCATAAATCGTGTTATTCAGGATACATACGTTGTATTGCACATGAATGTCGACCATATATGTACATTATTTTGTTATGTCAACAAACCGCGTATACGTAATTTGCATTTTCACCGTTGTAGTGTCGCTTTAATGTGACTTGTAAAATAGTCGGATGACACAAGAAACTTGAATTTAGGTTAAGCGAATATACGAAACTCAGTTGAGAATTGCACTTATTTGTAATATAAAGAATAAATCTTACTTAGTTGACAGCGATTGCGAAACAAGCTTTAACAACTTGTGCTAATCACTCTTGTTGACATGGAAACATATGCACGGGTCATTGACCCTTTCACGGGTCATTGACTCTTTTCACTTTCAGTCTAGTGAATGCCCTGCAACTTTTCTACATACAATAGTTCCTACAATGTATATCCTGCCAACCTCGACTAAATACGGTTTCACTATTTGCAGTCATTCAAAAGTCTCCCCACTTCTCCCTAAATCATCGAGGGAGAAGTGACTTCTCCCAAAATTTGGAGTCTAGCTTGAGCCCTGCATTTATATGGTCCTTGTGTGAGGAGTAAATAGGAGTACCTATCCGAGCCACCTGTCCAAGCCACTTGTCCGAGCCACCTGTCCAAGCCTCCTGTCCGAGCCTCCTGTCCGAGCCACCATGCCACCTAACATACTTGCTGGTCCGAGGATTAAACCCGTGATGCATCGGTGAAAGCGGGCATGCTAACCACTGCTGTGCTAATTAGACGTTGCACTCGTTTATCTGATACTTTATAGAAATGTGTTTGTTCTTTTTCTACTAAGGTTGAAATGAAGAGTGAGGAAACGACGAGTAAGGTGGGTACAGACGGGAAGGAAGCAGCCTCCATTGTCAGTGACATGCTCGATGCAGGATTAGTCAAACCTACTGACAAGGATCAATCGAACAGTGCCAAGAAACCGAAGAAAACGTCTGAGAAAGATAAATCTAAGATGTCGGCAATAGGTTTAGGTAAATATACAGAAAACAAGGACGAGATTTTTCTGAAGACTTTCTAAACAGTCTGTCGAGGACAAAAGCCAGTAAACCTCTACATAAATCATCCATAGGGCAGGATTCCAGTTCATTGAGTGAATTAATCGCTTCAGAGCTGGCAGTTCTGCATCCGGGTGTCACTGAGAACCAATCACTTAAAAGTAGGGATGGCAACGAATAGCGATTATACTGTTCGAATATTCGGTCGGGAAGGTATTTGAATATTCGATAGAATTCTATCAAAAACTCAAAATCACTCACTCTTATCAAAATTGCCAAACTAACCTAATTTATGTTTTACGCGTAAACATCATCTTTTTCAAATGATTATTCAGATTGATATTGTACCCGAATATGTTAAATCCAATCTGCATAGATTACACCTTATTGTCAGAGGGATTCAAGCATTTACAAACGTGTGACTGAGCGGGTGGCATTTTTGAGGACTATATAAAAATTGTTCGAAATACTGGAATAGTATTCGGACGTTCGAGCGAATATTCGAATATTCGTTGCCATCCCTACTTAAAAGTGACAAGTCACAGAAGACTGGTCTGACTGAAGTACATGTAGCTAGCGTCTCTAACGAGCATCAGGTACAGTTTGAATGTATGTTGAAGGAAGACCTTGTGTCGGCCACCGTCGGTGTTGAGGGGCTGCATCAATCTGGTGGTGCTAGACCCAAGGTCCAGGTTGAAGTAACAGAATCTGATGGCAATGAACAACAGAAACAGCAGGAAGCTGCAAAAATCAGTTCCAAAACGAAAGGCGGAAAGAAGTCAGTAAAGAAAAAGGGTAAAGCAATTAATTTGCTCCCCCCCACCCATCGCTGAGGAAGTGGTTATATATAGCTGCATTGTACATCATGTACATTGTTCATGTATGACCATCTATCTGAAGACAAATCTCTCTTCTGCTAATAAAGAGTTACGGTTAACCTAAGCCCTAACCCTAAACTAGAGTCCTAAACTGGTTTACTTTACATTCATCTACAAATATGATTTGCGTGTACATTGCTTATATTGCCATTATATATCGGACATGATCGAGGGATAATTTTTTGCAGGTGGTAATGGTGAGGAAGCAAACCAAGGATCATATTCACAACTGTTAATATCCATGGGTAACAAATCACCACAAAGGAATAATGGAGTTGTAAGTTGGGGTTGTCATTAGTATTAAAATATCAAACATTATTTTAGCTTGATTTTTACAACATTGTTTAATTGCTCTCGAGACCTTATTTCCTGATGGAATTCATCGTTATGAGCGAGAGAGAGAAGAGGAAATGCTGATCTAAGTGTCTTGCCTAAGGACATCACCACCCGTGGTTCTGGCGAGACTTGTGCTTGCAACCGAAGGTTGTCATTGAAGGCTGGTGCATAAGCCTTTTGAAAGTTGGAAACCGTAACCGACGGTTTGTACGCACCAACCTTCAGGGTTGTCATATAGATAGGGTCGTATGGGGGATATTTATTGCACCATATATGGAGGCTCCACAGGGTTATCATAGATAGGGTCGTATGTGGGATATTTATTGCACCATGTATGGAGGCTCCACAGGGTTGTCATAGATAGGGTCGTATGGGGGATGTTTATTGCACCATATATGGAGGCTCCACAGGGTTATCATAGATAGGGTCGTATGTGGGATATTTATTTCACCATGTATGGAGGCTCCACAGGGTTGTCATAGATAGGGTCGTATGTGGGATATTTATTGCACCATGTATGGAGGCTCCACAGGGTTATCATAGATATGGTCGTATGTGGGATATTTATTGCACCATGTATGGAGGCTCCACAGGGTTGTCATAGATAGGGTCGTATGTGGGATATTTATTTCACCATGTATGGAGGCTCCACAGGGTTGTCGTAGATAGGGTCATATGGGGGATATTTATTGCACCATGTATGGAGGCTCCACAGGGTTGTCGTAGATAGGGTCATATGGGGGATATTTATTGCACCATGTATGGAGGCTCCACAGGGTTGTCGTAGATAGGGTCGTATGTGGGATATTTATTGCACCCTGTATGGAGGCTCCACAGGGTTGTCATAGATAGGGTCATAAGGGGGATATTTATTGCACCATTTATGGAGGCTACACAGGGTTGTCGTAGATAGGGTCATATGGGGGATATTTATTTCACAATGTATTGAGGCTCCACAGGGTTGCGGGATATTTATTTACATAAACTGTCCAACAGTCGTTCGTCAAGATGAAAAGAGGAAAACAATGCTACAAAGAAGTACTGGCATATCAATAGAAAAACTCACCCACCCCCTTGAATTATCTACCACCTCCCCACACTGCCACCACCTGCCTCCAATAAACCTCACTCATCTCCTCTCAGCAACTCCCACCACCTCCCTGCCACCTCCTACTCCCTGCCAGAACGGATGCAGGAGATTTATAAATGGAATAGCCATGAAGATATGCTTATTGTTATAGCGTCATCAGAAGGATGAAGCTGGTACCGTGGTAACGGCTGAACAGTGTATAGACATCCCAGAAGATACAAGGATCGAGCCTACAGTGGACATAGAGGTAAATTGATGCAAATAACCATGTTTTAATCACTGATGGAAATAACCATGTTTTAATCACTGTTGGAAATAACCATGTTTTAATCACTGATGGAAATAACCATGTTTTAATCACTGATGGAAATAACCATGTTTTAATCACTTGAGGGAAATAACCATGTTTTTATCCTGAGGGAAATAACCATGTTTTTATCACTGAGGGAAATAACCATGTTTTAATCACTGAGGGAAATAAACATATTTTAATCACTAATGGAAATAACCATGTTTTACAGTCATCTCATAATTTCTTATATGTAATAACACCTGGAAGGATTCTGATTGGTTGAGAGAATAAACCGTATAATTTGTAAATTAATCTTTAAAGAATGCATATTTCTAATTGAATTGGTACATAACGTTAATGGTAAGACAAACAAACTACAATGCAACAAACCCACCAACACAAACAAAACCAACAACAAAACCAACAACAAACAACAAACATAGGTAGCTCCAGCCGATACAGGCTATTTAGTACAAAGTATCTCTATACAGTTGGTACAATGTATATTTCTATACAGTTTGTACAATGTATTTCTATACAGATGGTACAATGTATTTCTATACAGTTGGTACAATGTATTTCTATACAGCTTGTACAATGTATTTCTATACAGTTTGTACAATGTATATATATACAGTTTGTACAATGTATATCTCTATACAGATGGTACAATGTATATCTCTATACAGTTTGTACAATGTATTTCTATACAGTTTGTACAATGTATATCTCTATACAGTTTGTACAATGTATTTCTATACAGTTTGTACAATGTATATCTATACAGTTTGTACAATGTATATCTCTATACAGTTTGTACAATGTATTAACATAGGTAGCTCCAGCCGATACAGGCTATTTAGTACAAAGTATCTCTATACAGTTGGTACAATGTATATTTCTATACAGTTTGTACAATGTATTTCTATACAGTTTGTACAATGTATTTCTATACAGTTTGTACAATGTATATCTATACAGTTGGTACAATGTATTTCTATACAGATGGTACAATGTATATCTCTATACAGTTTGTACAATGTATTTCTATACAGTTTGTACAATGTATATCTCTATACAGTTTGTACAATGTATTTCTATACAGTTTGTACAATGTATATCTATACAGTTTGTACAATGTATATCTCTATACAGTTTGTACAATGTATATCTCTATACAGATGGTACAATGTATATCTCTATACAGATGGTACAATGTATATCTCTATACAGATGGTACAATGTATATCTCTATACAGATGGTACAATGTATTTCTATACAGTTGGTACAATGTATATCTCTATACAGTTGGTACAATGTATTTCTATACAGATGGTACAATGTATATCTCTATACAGTTGGTACAATGTATATTTCTATACAGTTGGTACAATGTATATTTCTATACAGTTGGTACAATGTATTTTTCTATACAGTTGATTCGTCCACTACTGTTTGATGGTACCTGGTCCAAGCAGTGGAAGTATGAGTCTGCAGAGGCATTTTACCAGCAGGTCTTGGCAGGAACCGTGGTACGCACTAAGGTTAGTCAGTCTGTCCAAAATATTGTGATAATGTGTATTATGGGATGGCCACGAATAGCGATTTTGCTATTCTACTATTCGGTCTGGAATGTATTCGAATATTGGATATAATTCTATCAAAATCTCAAAATCACTCAAATTCTTATAAAAATTGTCAAATTAACCTAATTTCTGTTTTACGTGTAAGCGTCATCTTCTTCCTGTAAGGCCATGCAAATATGACGATGACTCATTCAGTTATTGTTATCAGCCACTGTACATTCATGGGCGTTTTCACAAATGAAGCCGATGTCACTTGAATTGATTTGCGTTGAAGGGTGTTTGTTTTTCAAATGATTATTCAGATTGATCTTGTACCCTAATATGCTAAATCAAATTTGCATAGATTACACCTAGCAGTTTTCTTATTCTCGATTGAAGTCTTTCCAAACTGGCATTTTCGAGGACAATATCATAAAATCTTACTTTAAATAGTAGTGTTTGGTAATATTGAAAAGTTAATTAAACATTTAAAGCGACATTACATCGCAAAAGCCAAAAAAATACATTGTTCACGTATAAATGCATTGCTACTACAAATTCTTCCGAATACATTCAAACACAAATATTGAATCAATAAACAGTGTTTTTGTTGTCTACAAACTTTCAAAAGTGAATGTAGGATTTCATATACCGGTCATCCACGCTCCTGAATTGTTGTTTGTCATTGGAGTCAATACTGAACGTGTGATACTATCGCTTAGAGATAATAAATTTAACTAAGATTAGTCTTCAAATAAATATGCATAGGCACAACTGTGAGATATAACGGTATATCTGTATCATAAATCTCGTTATTCGGGATATGCAGGTAGTATTGCGCATGTAGAGTTTACATGTTTACATTATTTTGTTATGTCAAGAAACCGCGTATACGACGCTTGTTTATTAGTTGAAATACTCAGTTTTTGAGGCAAATATTTGGAAAAGAATTATACCATATAATAGGATACTACATTCTGTATAAATTTTCGTTTTCCCCGATGTAATGTCGCTTTAAGATACATGGGGGGTGGATGTTGTTGCAAAGTGTCTGTAATATTCTAAAGGAATATCTCGTAATTATCCAATTACATAGCAGAGTGTCAATTAACACCTGCCATGGATGCGACCACAACATGGTTTATTCACACATCCTGGGGCGATTTCTTTTGTATTTGAAGGTTTTATGTTGATTTCAAAAGAAAACAAGGTATCTGACAGTTTATTTCATATTTAGTTATATAATTTTTATTTCCAATACTGGAATAGTATTCGGATATTCGGACGTCCGTTCGTTGCCATCCATAATTATATCCTATTTTGTGGAAATTTATATAAATTTACGCAATCGCACGCTTCGAACACGGGTTGTATGTGAGATGGTACGGTTGTCGCCAGATTGGACAGGTGGGTTTTCTCCGGGTACTCCGGTTTCCTCCCACACGAATGACCACATATACGTTTCATCCGTGCCAACGAGAGTGATTAATATAAGTTGTTAGAACTTGCTTCGCAATCGTAAAATAAATAAAGTTTAAACTTTAATCAACAATTCTTTTATTTATTCAAATTTATTTTAGCTCGATTGCGAAACAAGTTCTTACAACTTATATTAATCACTCTCGAGACCTCATTCCTGATGGATTCCATCGCCACGAGGGATAAAGAAGAGGCAACGTGGAATTTAAATGCCTTGCCTACGGGCACAATCGTAATGGCTCCAGCGGGGCTCGAACTCTGGACCTTTCACACCTGCAGCGACTCACGACTCCCAACAATTTTAACCTACTAGTGTACATGGCTAACACCTAAAACAATGCTTTCTCTGTCAGACCAGTTTACATCACACACACAATTTACGCAGCTCTGGACAATATCAGTGTGTCTCTAGTTAATTATATGTACATTCTACACATACATACCAGGTGAGCGTCTCTTGACAATATCAGTGGTTCTCTAGTTAATTATATATATATTTTATATATACACACCAGGTGAGCGACTCTGGACAATATCAGTGGTTCTCTAGTTAATTATATATATATTTTATATATACACACCAGGTGAGCGACTCTGGACAATTTCAGTGTGTGTCTAGTTAATTATATATATATATTTTATATATACACACCAGGTGAGTGACTCTGGACACTATCATGGTTCTCTAGTTAATTATATATATATATTTTATATATACACCAGGTGAGCGACTCTGGACAATTTCAGTGTGTCTCTAGTTAATTATATAATATATTTTATATACACACCAGGTGAGTGACTCTGGACAATATCAGTGGTTCTCTAGTTAATTATATAATATTTTATATATACACACCAGGTGAGCGACTCTGGACAATTTCAGTGTGTCTCTAGTTAATTATATATATATATTTTATATACACACCAGGTGAGTGACTCTGGACACTATCAGTGGTTCTCTGGTTAATTATATGTATATTTATATATACACACTGGGTGAGCGACTCTGGACAATATCAGTGGTTCTCTGGTTAATTATATATATTTTACATATACACACACCAGGTGAGCGACTCTGGACAATATCAGTGTGTCTCTAGTTAATATATATATATTTATATATACACACCAGGTGAGCGACTCTGGACAATATCAGTGTGTCTCTAGTTAATTATATATATACAACCAGGTGAGCGACTCTGGACAATATCAGTGGTTCTCTAGTTAATTATATATATATTTTACATATACACACACCAGGTGAGCGACTCTGGACAATATCAGTGGGTCTCTAGTTAATTATATATATATTTTATATATACACACCAGGTGAGCGACTCTGGACAATATCAGTGGTTCTCTGGTTAATTATATATATATTTTACATATACACACACCAGGTGAGCGACTCTGGACAATATCAGTGGGTCTCTAGTTAATTATATATATATTTTATATATACACACCAGGTGAGCGACTCTGGACAATATCAGTGGTTCTCTGGTTAATTATATATATATTTTACATATACACACACCAGGTGAGCGACTCTGGACAATATCAGTTGGTCTCTAGTTAATTATATATATATTTTACATATACACACACCAGGTGAGCGACTCTGGACAATATCAGTGGGTCTCTAGTTAATTATATATATATTTTATATATACACACCAGGTGAGCGACTCTGGACAATATCAGTGGTTCTCTAGTTAATTATATATATATTTTACATATACACACACCAGGTGAGCGACTCTGGACAATATCAGTGGGTCTCTAGTTAATTATATATATATTTTATATATACACACCAGGTGAGCGACTCTGGACAATATCAGTGGTTCTCTGGTTAATTATATATATATTTTACATATACACACACCAGGTGAGCGACTTTGGACAATATCAGTGGGTCTCTAGTTAATTATATGTATATTTTACTGTATAACAGAAAAAGAGGAACAAGAAGCCTAAAGGAACTCAATCGGACCAAAGTAATCCCTCTGTTTCCCAGGTAAATCTGATTACATTACAACTTGAAACACTCTGGTACCCAGCTATGTCTTATTACATTACAACTTGAAACACTCTGGTACCCAGCTATGTCTTATTACATTACAACTTGAATCACTCTGCTGCCCAGCTATGTCTTATTACATTACAACTTGAAACAATCTGGTACCCAGCTATGTCTTATTACATTACAACTTGAAACACTCTGGTACCCAGCTATGTCTTATTATATTACAACTTGAAACACTCTGGTACCCAGCTATGTCTTATTTCTGACATTCTAGTGCCATTTATCACAGTTGCGTCGTTTTCTATCATAAAAACACTTCAGCCTATAATAAAAAGACTTAATTTTGTTTGTTGTGTGTGGTTTACGTTTATTTTTCGTCGCCACCGGTTGCCCATATGAGCGACACCTCCTGAAGAGATTAGTCATTTTAGATTGTTGGAGGATAGTGCAATGATACAGACAGAGACCCATTCCAGAGTCTCCTCTGGTTCTTTTACGTACACGGTGTACAGCAACGACACAAGACCTCGGTTTAACGTCCCATCTGAGGGACTTAATTTTATTAGGGTCAGACGGGGGATTTAACCTGTGATCCCTGGATTACCAGTCCAGCGTATTAACCACTGGACTACAGATCCGTCTGTAACTTGTGAACACAGAAATGTTCAATGTTCATTGTATGAAATATAACTCGATCATACACTGAAACAAACAAATATTCACTTAGTATTTCACAGATTAATAGAGAATATTAGGTTACTGTCTTAACCCTTTCCTTCATAGAGATTTAAGTTAATATACTATTATTTCTCCATACAAACGACAGCCATTTAGCTATCATGCAGTGGATAAGTAGTCGCCATATCTATCCCACCTCCATAGATATTACTGGGACTACATAGAGATTTAGGTTAATATACTATTATATCTCCATACAAACGACAGCCATTTAGCTATCATGCAGTGGATAAGTAGTCGCCATATCTATCACACCTCCATAGATATTACTGGGACTACATAGAGATTTAGGTTAATATACTATTATATCTCCATACAAACGACAGCCATTTAGCTATCATGCAGTGGATAAGTAGTCGCCATATCTATCCCACCTTCATAGATATTACTGGGACTACATGGGAATCTGGCCTTTATTATGAACATATGTTGTACATTGTCAATGTATGTCGTATTGGTAATGGCGTGAAGAGGTGCATCTATGAGGGAAAGGGTTATGAACATTGGTTTGACTACTACATTGTCAATGTATGTCGTATTGGTAATGGCGTGAAGAGGTGCATCTATGAGGGAAAGGGTTATGAACATTGGTTTGACTACTACATTGTCAATGTATGTCGTATTGGTAATGGCGTGAAGAGGTGCATCTATGAGGGAAAGGGTTATGAACATTGGTTTGACTACTACATTGTCAATGTATGTCGTATTGGTAATGGCGTGAAGAGGTGCATCTATGAGGGAAAGGGTTATGAACATTGGTTTGACTACTACATTGTCAATGTATGTCATATTGGTAATGGCGTGAAGAGGTGCATCTATGAGGGAAAGGGTTATGAACATTGGTTTGACTACTACATTGTCAATGTATGTCGTATTGGTAATGGCGTGAAGAGGTGCATCTATGAGGGAAAGGGTTATGAACATTGGTTTGACTACTACATTGTCAATGTATGTCATATTGGTAATGGTGTCGAGAGGTGCATCTATGAGGGAAAGGGTTATGAACATTGGTTTGACTACTACATTGTCAATGTATGTCGTATTGGTAATGGTGTCAAGAGGTGCTTCTATGAGGGAAAGGATTTATGAACATTGGTTTGACTACTACATTGTCAATGTATGTCGTATTGGTAATGGCATCAAGAGGTGCTTCTATGAGGGAAAGGGTTATAAATGTATTGTATGTCCCATTTGGCGTTAAAGTAATGAGTGATTTGTCTCTGGGAACGATTCTGTCACACTAGTATGCTGTCACACTAGTATGCTGTCACACTAGTATGCTGTCACACTAGTATGCTGTCACACTAGTATGCTGTCACACTAGTATGCTGTCACACTAGTATGCTGTCACACTAGTATGCTGTCACACTAGTATGCTGTCACACTAGTATGCTGTCACACTAGTATGCTGTCACACTAGTATGCTGTCACACTAGTATGCTGTCACACTAGTATGCTGTCACACTAGTATGCTGTCACACTAGTATGCTGTCACACTAGTATGCTGTCACACTAGTATGCTGTCACACTAGTATGCTGTCACACTAGTATGCTGTCACACTAGTATGCTGTCACACTAGTATGCTGTCACACTAGTATGCTGTCACACTAGTATGCTGTCACACTAGTATGCTGTCACACTAGTATGCTGTCACACTAGTATGCTGTCACACTAGTATGCTGTCACACTAGTATGCTGTCACACTAGTATGCTGTCACACTAGTATGCTGTCACACTAGTATGCTGTCACACTAGTATGCTGTCACACTAGTATGCTGTCACACTAGTATGCTGTCACACTAGTATGCTGTCACACTAGTATGCTGTCACACTAGTATGCTGTCACACTAGTATGCTGTCACACTAGTATGCTGTCACACTAGTATGCTGTCACACTAGTATGCTGTCACACTAGTATGCTGTCACACTAGTATGCTGTCACACTAGTATGCTGTCACACTAGTATGCTGTCACACTAGTATGCTGTCACACTAGTATGCTGTCACACTGGTATGCTGTCACACTGGTATGCTGTCACACTGGTATGCTGTCACACTGGTATGCTGTCACACTGGTATGCTGTCACACTGGTATGCTGTCACACTGGTATGCTGTCACACTGGTATGCTGTCACACTGGTATGCTGTCACACTGGTATGCTGTCACACTGGTATGCTGTCACACTGGTATGCTGTCACACTGGTATGCTGTCACACTGGTATGCTGTCACACTGGTATGCTGTCACACTGGTATGCTGTCACACTGGTATGCTGTCACACTGGTATGCTGTCACACTGGTATGCTGTCACACTGGTATGCTGTCACACTGGTATGCTGTCACACTGGTATGCTGTCACACTGGTATGCTGTCACACTGGTATGCTGTCACACTGGTATGCTGTCACACTGGTATGCTGTCACACTGGTATGCTGTCACACTGGTATGCTGTCACACTGGTATGCTGTCACACTGGTATGCTGTCACACTGGTATGCTGTCACACTGGTATGCTGTCACACTGGTATGCTGTCACACTGGTATGCTGTCACACTGGTATGCTGTCACACTGGTATGCTGTCACACTGGTATGCTGTCACACTGGTATGCTGTCACACTGGTATGCTGTCACACTGGTATGCTGTCACACTGGTATGCTGTCACACTGGTATGCTGTCACACTGGTATGCTGTCACACTGGTATGCTGTCACACTGGTATGCTGTCACACTGGTATGCTGTCACACTGGTATGCTGTCACACTGGTATGCTGTCACACTGGTATGCTGTCACACTGGTATGCTGTCACACTGGTATGCTGTCACACTGGTATGCTGTCACACTGGTATGCTGTCACACTGGTATGCTGTCACACTGGTATGCTGTCACACTGGTATGCTGTCACACTGGTATGCTGTCACACTGGTATGCTGTCACACTGGTATGCTGTCACACTGGTATGCTGTCACACTGGTATGCTGTCACACTGGTATGCTGTCACACTGGTATGCTGTCACACTGGTATGCTGTCACACTGGTATGCTGTCACACTGGTATGCTGTCACACTGGTATGCTGTCACACTGGTATGCTGTCACACTGGTATGCTGTCACACTGGTATGCTGTCACACTGGTATGCTGTCACACTGGTATGCTGTCACACTGGTATGCTGTCACACTGGTATGCTGTCACACTGGTATGCTGTCACACTGGTATGCTGTCACACTGGTATGCTGTCACACTGGTATGCTGTCACACTGGTATGCTGTCACACTGGTATGCTGTCACACTGGTATGCTGTCACACTGGTATGCTGTCACACTGGTATGCTGTCACACTGGTATGCTGTCACACTGGTATGCTGTCACACTGGTATGCTGTCACACTGGTATGCTGTCACACTGGTATGCTGTCACACTGGTATGCTGTCACACTGGTATGCTGTCACACTGGTATGCTGTCACACTGGTATGCTGTCACACTGGTATGCTGTCACACTGGTATGCTGTCACACTGGTATGCTGTCACACTGGTATGCTGTCACACTGGTATGCTGTCACACTGGTATGCTGTCACACTGGTATGCTGTCACACTGGTATGCTGTCACACTGGTATGCTGTCACACTGGTATGCTGTCACACTGGTATGCTGTCACACTGGTATGCTGTCACACTGGTATGCTGTCACACTGGTATGCTGTCACACTGGTATGCTGTCACACTGGTATGCTGTCACACTGGTATGCTGTCACACTGGTATGCTGTCACACTGGTATGCTGTCACACTGGTATGCTGTCACACTGGTATGCTGTCACACTGGTATGCTGTCACACTGGTATGCTGTCACACTGGTATGCTGTCACACTGGTATGCTGTCACACTGGTATGCTGTCACACTGGTATGCTGTCACACTGGTATGCTGTCACACTGGTATGCTGTCACACTAAGGTCTCGTTATGTGTATTGTTTCCTCAATTGGAATAATTATAATTCATATGCAAATTTGTGTTTTACGTTTAATTATCGTCGCTACCGGTTGCCCATATGAGCGACACCTCCTGAAGAGATTAGTTATTTTAGATTTTGGAGGATAGTGCATGATACAGACAGAGACCAATTCCAGAATCTCCTCTGGTTCTTTTACGTGCACGGTGTAAAGCACCGACACGAGACCGATTGAAAGTCACCCATATTGATATAACATGCAAGTCATGCATACAATGAATGGTCCTGTCCACTTTTAATCAGGGCCTGTCCACTTTAAGTCAGGGCTTGTCCATTTTAAATTGGGGCCTGTCCATTTTCAGAGGGGACAAGCCCTGGGCCTGTCTGTTAAAAATATTTTCTGTGAGTTCTGAGATTATTGAATATTCATGACCTGAACCGCTGAAGTTTATCATACCATCTGTGAACATATGACGTCATACACGCAATGTTATGACATCACTAAAGATTTATTAGACAGGCCGTTTGTGATCATTATTACGTATGAAGGTAGGATCAATTTTGTTTCATTGGAATATGACGTCATTTGTGCAGCGTTATGACGTCATGAACGGTTTATTAGGCACTGACTAATAAAGCAAAGTTTGATCCCCCCCCGTCTGACCCTAATAAAATTAACAGTATTTCAGATGGGACGTTAAACCGAGGTCTTTTGTCGGTGCTTTACACCGTGTACTTAAAAGAACCAGATGAGACTCTAGAATGGGTCTCTGTCTGTATCATTGCACTATCCTCCAAAAATCTAAAATGACTAATATCTTCAGGTGGCATGGCTCATATGGGCAACTGGTAGCGAGGATAAATTAACGTAATACACACATGTAGTTCAATAGGCAGGCAGTTTTAGACCATTACTACGTATGAATGTAGGATACACTTTGTTTCATTGAAGCATAAATGAATTATTCTGTTGTACTAAACTGAACTTATAGGAAACAACGGCAGAGAACAGGCAGCAGTCGGCAAACAAAAGCAAGAAGAAAGGAAAGGAATCTGCAAACATGCCACAAGAACAGGTTAAAGCTTTATTTGGTTTAAACATATTTATTCGTTCATAATGGACAGTACATATCTATTGTATACAAAACGAAAATGGATTTAATGGAATGCTTATAGAGATTATCTCCATTAAATATATAAGTGTGTGCACTATCGGCGATTAAGAGATAAACGTATTATGTAATAATACCAAAATATATAATAAATGTATGAAAATATAGCTTTTTATCAAGTTTAAAACTACCAAAATGGGGCTTTATTTATTTTATAATGATTACGAAACAAACTTATATTAATCTCTCTCGTTGGCACGGATGAAAGCGTATATGTGGTCATTCGTATGTGAGGAAACCGGAGTACCTGTAGTGGAGTAAACCCACATGTCGGATCTCGCATACTTCCCAGTCTAGGATCGAACCCGAGTTACACCAGTGAGAAACACGTGTCCTAACCACGGCGCTAATCGGGCAGGTTCATATTTTCATCTCTATTGACCACGATATGTTCTTCTATGACTGGATTACAATACAGTGAAACCCCTCAATTCGGAACCCCTCTAAACTAACATTCCCTGTGTACATTGTATATAGATATATAGGTCATGTTTTAGGATGTTCATGTTGATATATAGTTCATGTTGATATATAGGTCATGTTTTAGGATGTTCATGTTGATATACAGTTCATGTTGATATATAGGTCATGTTTTAGGATGTCCATGTTGATATATAGGTCATGTTTTAGGATGTTCATGTTGATATATAGGTCATGTTTTAGGATGTTCATGTTGAGATATAGGTCATGTTTTAGGATTTTCATGTTGATATATAGTTCATGTTGATATATAGGTCATGTTTTAGGATGTCCATGTTGATATATAGGTCATGTTTTAGGATGTTCATGTTGATATATAGGTCATGTTTTAGGATGTCCATGTTGATATATAGGTCATGTTTTAGGATGTTCATGTTGATATATAGGTCATGTTTTAGGATGTTCATGTTGATATATAGGTCATGTTTTAGGATGTTCATGTTGATATATAGGTCATGTTTTAGAATGTTCATGTTGAGATATAGGTAATGTTTTAGGATGTTCATGTTGATATATAGGTCATGTTTTAGGATGTTCATGTTGATATATAGGTCATGTTTTAGGATGTTCATGTTGATAGACCAACGACTGTTCAGACTTCGAACAAGCAGAAGAAGAACAAACGAGGCAACGTAGATTCCGGGGAGCAATTGCAGGTCAGATCATCACTGGTCGATTATTATGTTACTCTTTTGCTACTTAACGTTAAGCACTCAAATGGAGAGGGCCCCGTACCATAACACTAACGTTAAGCGCTCAAGTGGAGAGGGCCCCGTACCAAAACACTAACGTTAAGCACTCAAATGGAGAGGGCCCCGTACCAAAACAATAACGTTAAGCACTCAAGTGGAGAGGGCCCCGTACCAAAACACTAACGTTAAGCACTCAAATGGAGAGGGCCCCGTACCAAAACACTAACGTTAAGCACTCAAGTGGAGAGGGCCCCGTACCAAAACACTAACGTTAAGCACTCAAATGGAGAGGGCCCCGTACCAAAACACTAGCGTTAAGCACTCAAGTGGAGAGGGCCCCGTACCAAAACACTAACGTTAAGCACTCAAGTGGAGAGGGCCCCGTACCAAAACACTAACGTTAAGCACTCAAATGGAGAGGGCCCCGTACCAAAACACTAACGTTAAGCACTCAAATGGAGAGGGCCCCGTACCAAAACACTTAACGTTAAGCACTCAAGTGGAGAGGGCCCCGTACCAAAACACTAACGTTAAGCACTCAAGTGGAGAGGGCCCCGTACCAAAACACTAACGTTAAGCACTCAAGTGGAGAGGGCCCCGTACCAAAACACTAACGTTAAGCACTCAAATGGAGAGGGCCCCGTACCAAAACACTAACGTTAAGCACTCAAGTGGAGAGTGCCCCGTACCAAAACACTAACGTTAAGCACTCAAGTGGAGAGAGCCCCGTACCAAAACACTAACGTTAAGCACTCATGTGGAGTGAGCCCCGTACCAAAACACTAACGTTAAGCACTCATGTGGAGTGAGCCCCGTACCAAAACACTAACGTTAAGTACTCAATTTCCATTCTGTTCTGAATTTATTTCCGACACAATCTTTTCTGTGACGTATCCGTGACGAAACAAGCTTTAACAACTTATCTTAATCGCGCTTGTTGTTGCAAAAGAAAGCATATATGTATATAGTCCGGCAGAATCATAGCTGGACCTGGTTTTGTAGTCTATAGTTTTTTTTATTGTTGATTATGGTTAAGTAGGGTGTATATACTTAAAAAATGCCGGGTGACACTTTGTCACCCTTGGGCAATTTTAGATATTTAGATTTAAAGATGGCCGCCAAGCCAGAACCCAAAATTTGCCATATCTCTGCTTCAGGACCACTTACAAGGAAAATTCTTGCGCCTAGATATACATTTTAGGGGGCAAAGAATCACATAATGATGGGTAGAATGCATAAAAATAAAGCTATCATGTATTTCAAGATGGTATACATAGATTTAAAGATGGCAGCCATGCCGGAATAAAAGAATTGCTATATAGCTGCTGACAATGACAAGGCCCTATACATAATAGAACTAAAATAAATGATTACAATGACAAGAACATGTATAGGTGGGTTTTATAGGTACAGCTATCTATGTTTCATACAACACATTAATCACAACAACATGCACCAACACAATGGATTAGATGCAGAGTTTACATCACAAAATGATGGCCCACAGTGACATTGCTGGGTGAATACATATCATGCCACCTGCGTATTGAAGCAACCTACACCATGGCATGCACAGAACATAGTGCAAGCAAGTTTTGCACTGTTGCAACCACAGCGGTTGGAACTACAGCGGGCATCACTGTCACAGCCACATTTGACAAGACGCAAGATTGCAGCTGGAGCAAGTGGAGTGTTTTGTGGCACGGTTATAGGTACCAAGATTTTATTGACTTCATCTCTTTTCCATCCATATTCCTCAGGGTCAATGTTGGGTGGAGCTTCATCTTTAAGATTCCACCACACACATGGCTGGAGATGGGCTCGTTTGACATTCTCCACGAATGCAGATTCAGTGGGAGGCAAGCTGCACAGTTTTGGTGTCGAAGTAAACCCTTTCCCAGTCTTGGCTGCCCAAACTTTCAATCGAGCAGTTGACATGTTTTCACAGCGTTGCTGGCCGTAGCAAGCAGCCATGAATGTAGTTGCTTGTTTGATCACAGATTGAAATGGTACACCCATTACACCCAACAGGGAAAGCGAATAACCAGCTCGAATGATCTTCAACACAGTGCCTTTGCCAATTCCGAAACAACATGCTACTGTGTCACAACCCGAAAGTGCATGTGCTGGAAGGAGTTCTGGGATAATGGCTAAATGCTTTTGGACAGTTTTCCCGATGTCCACAAGCACTCGTTGCTTGATTGGAGACTCCATTCTGACTAATATCTTCAGGCCATCAGCTAGATAGTGAAAACATAGTAAACAAAACACATCTGTATCATCAGCGAATACAGTTATGCTGGTTAGGTTCTCTTTTGCGATTGTCAGGACCTGTTGCACTATTATGTTGTCAGCCTCTTCAGGAGTTGTGTCCATGTCCCGTCTGTGAATCACAAGTCCTCTATTGCTGATTTCCACAGGTGTCTTATGTCGACTGGTGATGACCAACTTGTGTTCTTGAACATGGTCGTGATGGAATGCTTCATCCTTAATCAGCTCTGTGCAGATTATCTGCATCAGTTGTTTTTTGTTTCCTGTAACTGTCAGGACCACTTTCTGTGGTGGCAGTGCAGTGTTCATATTGAGCTGATGGATCCTGCTGGCATCAGCAACTCGTGCTCCTCTCGTCACACCTTTGGTACTGTAGTCCTCGTACCGATCGAAGATGAGGTATACGTCTCCTTTCTGAAGGAGCCTCTCAATGTGCCCTCTAAAATTGGACACAAAATCCTTCACTGTTCCACCTGGAGGCCAATGCACCACCCAGAGCAATGCTGAGCCGTCAATGACTGTGGCTTCCGTCGGCGGTGCATTTCGTGCTGGTACTTCAACCTGTAGCTGCTGTTTCAAGATAGACTTTGCCTTGGATATCCGCAATTCACCTGAGTCATTGAACATTGATGTGGGAACTGGTGCCAGTTCATGGGCGAGTACATCAGTGATGTCTATTTCACGGGAACTGGCCTGCAGCCCTATCACCCGTGAGTATACCAAGTTTGTATCAAACACTTTCACATCACCAACAGGTACATGCTTCTTTGTCACTGTCATTGTTACAACTTTCTTGCGAATTGGTTAAGAAACCCAGATGGGCATGCATTCTCAAAATTCAGCATTTGCTCTTTTCCTATTGCAACAGCATTGTGCACATTAACAGAGGAAGGTCCCAATCTGCCATTAACAATATTCACAATCTCACCTGGGTGCTTTTCCGGATCAAGTGGATCGAGGCACAATTCAAGCTTCTGTTTGATGCCTAACCTGTCATGAGCATCACTATTGATTCGGGCTTTGCTCTCCTCTTTGTGACTTGTCTGATCACTAGTGTTTTCACTGTTGGCCATGTCAGCTAGGTCAGACTCCAGAATGCTGCAAATGTGTAAACTTAGAGCCCAGGTTTTCAATGTCTCAGGTTTGAGGGTGATTCCGATGATTCCACCTTTGCCATGGCCATAACGCATGAATGTGGTCTCAATGAACATGTCGCTCCATATCCCATTCCATATGCCTCGCACATGTCGCATTACATGCTCACCCTTCATGAAGTGGCAGAGTACAGTTTCAGGCAAGGATTCCATTGCTCGGAGGTAGATGAGACCATACCGCGCATAGTGCACATGTCCAGCTGCAAAGAAATACGGCATCATCTGACTGAAAGCTTCCAGGTGAAGTGGCCAGTCTCCTTCTCTCTCCGCTCTAATGAACATCATCATGATGAAGACTGGCTTGATCAGTACCTCGACCCAGAGCTTTGTTGTCTTGCTTTTATTGGCCAGCTCTTCCAAGAGTGTCATGAGATCATCTTTACATGCAATGGGTGTGTCCTCAATTAGGCCCCGTAGTATTTCTTCAGCAACCATGCGGATTGCCCGGACATTTTGTGGAAACTTTTTCCCAGTTAACATCTTTTGAACACCACCAAATACAGCACTCATTATTTCTGCCATCAAAGTCCCAATACAACCAACAAAGCTCATCAGTGAATGCATTCCCCCAAGCCGCATTATGACATTCTTGAACTGATCTGGATATGCCCATGTCACATGCAGAGCTACACGATAAAGCTGTAGATCACATGTGAAAACAACAAACTCCTGGCCTAAGTCATCTGCTATCTGCTGAGCTTGTGTAAGTGCAGTCATCATGGTGTCTGGGTCTGAAGGAGGCATGTCAATCAGGGGAAGGTACACAGCTTTGGTCTTTGCTTGGAGAGTGCAGCCATTTTCACGACTTGCGGCTGTATTGTAACCATTGAATTCAGGACAGTCTGGTTTGATAATCACATCCTGCATGAATGCCACATCAGATTCTTCTGCTCTTCGTCTCGAAATGAATTTATGGACCAGTACTTTCAATGGCAGAACTGATTTAAGAATGGTGTTCTTTGGCAATTCTGGCTGCTTCGGGCCATTGTATCTCTGCAAATTTAGCTCATATTCAATGGGCACAGACATTATCTCCTTGGATATGCGTCGAATCTTCTGTGTGCCTTCTGTTTGTTCAGCATGTTTGTGTTCTTGTGTCACAAGGACTGCCAATGAGTGAGTAGATAGTTTGCCATTTTGGGAGGAAATATCAGCATCAAAATTATCGGCAACAACCTGGATCAACCCTGTCTCAGCATTAGATAATCCAGCCAAATCAGTGTCATTAAGTGCTGCAAGCGCTGCAGATTTCTTAAAGCGCAGAACCTCATCATAAGTAAAACTGATCCCATAATCATGCAACTGATTTACCAGTTTCTTTGAATGGCGGGCTAAGACACCCAAGTCAATTTGGAGATCTGTTGGGTTGTTTTGAAGCACACCATTTATGATGGAGCCAATGAGGAGAGCTGGCAGTGTCCTATCTAGTTTCTTGGACAGATTCGCTAATAGTTCAGCACTGTGTCACTTACAGAATCTGTTGTAGACTCATGATTGATACGTGTGTTATAATGTGTTTTATCAGCTGGGCTAGCTTTCACATCTTTCCTAATTTGTTTGCTAACTTTGACAATCGCAGCATCCAGATCATCTTCCTCTATGACTTTCAACGCGGTAGCTGCTTTGCTTCGAAAAACAATGATATTCGCTATGCCCACAGAGGACAGCAGAGGTCAGAGCCAAAATATTCAGCTAATTTCTTCACTAGAAGTTTTCGAGACAGTTGGTTCCCTCCATGGGCTTGGTAGGCATTTGCTAATTCCACAGAGTTCCAAATGCGTGTGAGGTCCTCTTGTACATCAATTAGAAGATTCTCCCAGGCAGTGTCAACAGGTAGAGTAGCTGAGTTGCTAGTATTACAAGCAGATTCCACAGACCTTGGTGACATGAATCTTGATTTGCAGTCCACATGGTATCGTGCATCTGCAGCATGTAAGTCACTGATGGCACCTTCTATGCGTAGTCTCACATCAGAGGCCCAATGATCAGTCCTCGCATTACAAGCCTGGATGATTGCCACTTTAAAAGAGGTCTTACTGCCCTTTTCAACAATCTCACGGCAGAGGTAGGCATCTCTCCACCGATCAGGGTGTTTCGGGTCTTTTTTCAAATTACACAGTTCACCACAGAATATACAGTGTTGTTGAAAACTGAAGCTTGCACTGGTTGATTGTCGGGTCTTCTTGGAAGGAATAGGTGCCGTACTGTGTTTTTGTCTCTTCAAATATCTCTGAGTCTGCGTTGTCGATGTATATGTGGAAACGCAACTTTTGTGACACTGTATTGTAAAGTTTCTGTTTTCAGCCAACTTTTCCTCAAGCTGCTCTCCAATGCCATCATGGTATATATTGCTACACTTGATTATGCTAGCAATTCTGCTTGCTCCAGATTGTATCAATCTCTCAGACTTGTCTGCACACTTGAACTTCCACATGAAGAAGCACTCGTCATCAGCATCATCAGCATCATCAGCATCATCAGCATCATCAGCATCATCAGCAGAAGTGGACATTGGTGTACTCATCATGCCTGAAAACATAATTGATTTAATGCAATATGGCAAATCTTTTATTTCGGCCATCATGAAATATATGTATACTATCTTGCAATACATGATAGCTTTATTTTTATGCATTCTACCCATCATTATGTGATTCCTTGCCCCCTAAAATGTATATCTAGGCGCAAGAATTTTCCTTGTAAGTGGTCCAGAAGCAGAGATATGGCAAATTTTGGGTTCTGGCTTGGCGGCCATCTTGAAATCTAAATATCTAAAATTGCCCAAGGGTGACAAAGTGTCACCCGCCATTTTTTAAGTATTTATACCCTACTTAACCATAATCAACAATAAAAAAAACTATAGACTACAAAACCAGGCCCCCCGAAAATTCTGGACTTCTCTGCCGGACTAATATGGTGTCATTCGTGCGGGAGGAAAGCCGGGGAAACAGGGGAAAACCCACCGCTCGATGACCGTATCCATTAAATATACCTACATGTGATTTACTGATAACCGTATAACCTGTGTGAAACAGCAAGAAACAGTACTTTCAGTTTATACAAATTTATTTTAGCTTGATAGCAAAACAAGTTACAAATTTGTTTAATCTCTCTCGAGACGTCATTCATGATGGAATCCATCGTCACCAGGATGAAAGATGCCTAGGGACACATTAATAACTGTCACAGCTGAGCGAAACATATGGCTGTATAGAAAATGGAAAATAAAACATTACGTTATAGAAAATGGAAAATAAAACATTACGTTATAGAAAATGGAAAAATAAAACATTACGTTATAGAAAATGGAAAAATAAAACATTACGTTATAGAAAATGGAAAAATAAAACATTACGTTATAGTAAATGGAAAATAAAACATTACGTTATAGAAAATGGAAAATAAAACATTACTTTATAGTAAATGGAAAATAAAACATTACTTTATAGAAAATGGAAAATAAAACATTACTTTATAGAAAATGGAAAATAAAACATTACTTTATAGAAAATGGAAAATAAAACATTACGTTATAGTAAATGGAAAATAAAACATTACGTTATAGTAAATGGAAAATAAAACATTACTGTATAGAAAATGGAAAATAAAACATTACTTTATAGTAAATGGAAAATAAAACATTACTGTATAGAAAATGGAAAATAAAACATTACGTTATAGAAAATGGAAAATAAAACATTACTGTATAGAAAATGGAAAATAAAACATTACGTTATAGTAAATGGAAAATAAAACATTACGTTATAGTAAATGGAAAAATAAAACATTACGTTATAGTAAATGGAAAATAAAACATTACTTTATAGTAAATGGAAAATAAAACATTACTTTATAGAAAATAAAACATTACTTTATAGAAAATGGAAAATAAAACATTACTTTATAGAAAATGGAAAATAAAACATTACTTTATAGTAAATGGAAAATAAAACATTACTTTATAGAAAATGGAAAATAAAACATTACGTTATAGAAAATGGAAAATAAAACATTACTTTATAGAAAATGGAAAATAAAACATTACGTTATAGTAAATGGAAAATAAAACGTTACTGTATATGTTATAGTATTCCATGGATACCCAAGACTCCTATACAGACATATAGACTGTGCATGAACCTGAAGGTTTATTTGTTATAGTATTTGATGGATACACAAGGCTCCTATACAGACATATAGACTGTGCATGAAACTGAAGGTGTATTTGTTATAGTATTTCATGGATACCCAAGGCTCCTATACAGACATATAGACTGTGCATGAACCTGAAGGTGTATTTGTTATAGTATTCGATGGATACCCAAGGCTCCTATACAGACATATAGACTGTGCATGAACCTGAAGGTGTATTTGTTATAGTATTCCATGGATACACAAGGCTCCTATACAGACATATAGATTGTGCATGAACCTGAAGGTGTATTTGTTTTAGTATTCCATGGATACCCAAGGCTCCTATACAGACATATAGACTGTGCATGAACCTGAAGGTGTATTTGTTATAGTATTCCATGGATACCCAAGGCTCCTATACAGACATATAGACTGTGCATGAACCTGAAGGTGTATTTGTTATAGTATTCCATGGATACCCAAGACTCCCACACATACATATAGACTGTGCATGAACCTGAAGGTGTATTTGTCATAGTATTTGATGGATACCCAAGGCTCCTATACAGACATATAGACTGTGCATGAACCTGAAGGTGTATTTGTCATAGTATTTGATGGATACCCAAGGCTCCTATACAGACATATAGACTGTGCATGAACCTGAAGGTGTATTTGTTATAGTATTCCATGGATACACAAGGCTCCTATACAGACATATAGATTGTGCATGAACCTGAAGGTGTATTTGTTTTAGTATTCCATGGATACCCAAGGCTCCTATACAGACATATAGACTGTGCATGAACCTGAAGGTGTATTTGTTATAGTATTCCATGGATACCCAAGGCTCCTATACAGACATATAGACTGTGCATGAACCTGAAGGTGTATTTGTTATAGTATTCCATGGATACACAAGGCTCCTATACAGACATATAAACTGTGCATGAACCTGAAGGTGTATTTGTTATAGTATTTGATGGATACCCAAGGCTCCTATACAGACATATAGACTGTGCATGAACCTGAAGGTGTATTTGTTATAGTATTTGATGGATACCCAAGACTCGTATACAGACATATAGACTGTGCATGAACCTGAAGGTGTATTTGTTATAGTATTCCATGGATACCCAAGGCTCCTATACAGACATATAGACTGTGCATGAACCTGAAGGTGTATTTGTTTTAGTATTCCATGGATACCCAAGGCTCCTATACAGACATATAGACTGTGCATGAACCTGAAGGTGTATTTGTTATAGTATTCCATGGATACCCAAGACTCCCACACATACATATAGACTGTGCATGAACCTGAAGGTGTATTTGTTATAGTATTTGATGGATACCCAAGGCTCCTATACAGACATATAGACTGTGCATGGACCTGAAGGTGTATTTGTTATAGTATTCCATGGATACACAAGGCTCCTATACAGACATATAGACTGTGCATGAACCTGAAGGTGTATTTGTTATAGTATTCCATGGATACCCAAGACTCCCACACATACATATAGACTGTGCATGAACCTGAAGGTGTATTTGTTATAGTATTTGATGGATACCCAAGACTCCTATACAGACATATAGACTGTGCATGAACCTGAAGGTGTATTTGTTATAGTATTCCATGGATACCCAAGGCTCCTATACAGACATATAGACTGTGCATGAACCTGAAGGTGTATTTGTTATAGTATTCCATGGATACACAAGGCTCCTATACAGACATATAGACTGTGCATGAACCTGAAGGTGTATTTGTTTTAGTATTCCATGGATACCCAAGGCTCCTATACAGACATATAGACTGTGCATGAACCTGAAGGTGTATTTGTTATAGTATTCCATGGATACCCAAGACTCCCACACATACATATAGACTGTGCATGAACCTGCAGGTGTATTTGTTATAGTATTTGATGGATACCCAAGGCTCCTATACAGACATATAGACTGTGCATGAACCTGAAGGTGTATTTGTTATAGTATTCCATGGATACACAAGGCTCCTATACAGACATATAGACTGTGCATGAACCTGAAGGTGTATTTGTTATAGTATTCCATGGATACCCAAGACTCCCACACATACATAGAGACTGTGCATGAACCTGAAGGTGTATTTGTTATAGTATTTGATGGATACCCAAGGCTCCTATACAGACATATAGACTGTGCATGAACCTGAAGGTGTATTTGTTATAGTATTCCATGGATACCCAAGGCTCCTATACAGACATATAGACTGTGCATGAACCTGAAGGTGTATTTGTTATAGTATTCCATGGATACACAAGGCTCCTATACAGACATATAGACTGTGCATGAACCTGAAGGTGTATTTGTTATAGTATTTGATGGATACCCAAGACTCGTATACAGACATATAGACTGTGCATGAACCTGAAGGTGTATTTGTTATAGTATTTGATGGATACCCAAGACTCGTATACAGACATATAGACTGTGCATGAACCTGAAGGTGTATTTGTTATAGTATTCCATGGATACCCAAGGCTCCTATACAGACATATAGACTGTGCATGAACCTGAAGGTGTATTTGTTATAGTATTCCATGGATACCCAAGGCTCCTATACAGACATATAGACTGTGCATGAACCTGAAGGTGTATTTGTTATAGTATTCCATGGATACCCAAGGCTCCTATACAGACATATAGACTGTGCATGAAACTGAAGGTTTATTTGTTTTAGTATTCCTTGGATACCCAAGACTCCTATACAGACATTTAGACTGTGCATGAAACTGAAGGTTTATTTGTTATAGTATTCCATGGATACCCAAGGCTCCTATACAGACATATAGACTGTGCATGAACCTGAAGGTGTATTTGTTATAGTATTCCATGGATACCCAAGGCTCCTATACAGACATATAGACTGTGCATGAAACTGAAGGTTTATTTGTTTTAGTATTCCTTGGATACCCAAGACTCGTATACAGACATATAGACTGTGCATGAAACTGAAGGTTTATTTGTTTTAGTATTCCTTGGATACCCAAGACTCCTATACAGAAATGATTGTCAAAGTGCCGAAACAAGAGCATGTGTATGTGATAGGCTCCCAGGCCAAACATCTGCACGAGATCATGGCGGCCACGGGTAAATATATTTTCCAATATACTATAGAATTGTTGCTATAGGGTTTTCAATAAAGGTATATATACATAGTTCCAACGGCCTGTGAAAATAGTCAAAATATTGATAAGATCTTGTTTTGGCCACCATTTTGTTTGGCAAGTTTTATAAATGGCAATTTCAGGTTTTTTCCTGTAATACTTTAATTGCAATAACATAATTAATTTATGTATTTATATGAAAAAGTTGGCAGTTTCTTACGGAGATTGGTGCATCCAAGTACTGGTTAACCATTGAAGCCTGCCCAGAAAAGGTGTTGTTAGGTAAACTGCCCGCCGGCGATATAGCCCAAAATGGTGCAGATGCAGGCGTAAAACCCGAAATATAACATAATAGATAATTAATTTATGTTCGTTAATATAAAATTCTGAACTGAACTGAACTTCCACCTATTTTTGAAAGTCTAGTTTACAGGTAAATTATTATTTATTTGTTAGTGATACGAAATTTGTGACATGATAGAAACACTACGGTATGTCCATTGAGAGGTTTCCAACAACGTAGGAACCATGGTGATGGGATGAAACATAAATAGTTTATGAAGAAAACAAAACTACGCTACTATATATTATATATAATATCTGGTCAACTTTGCCAAACAAAATGGCAGCCACAGTAGGAATGATGACATCACACGAGAGCTGTATTGTACGGCATTTATTATGTGCAGCCTTGGTCATCACTCGTATTTGATTTGTTCCGATGTTTACTCCAGGTGTGGCTGTGTCGGTACCGCCCCTGAACTCTGCAGTAGAGGACATCGTACTGAGGGGTGACAAGATGCAGCTAGGAGCAGCGGTCGAACTCATGTTCTCCAAAGTGAGTTCTGCTTTATTTTGACAGATATAGATTTTTGTTCAGCTTTCCATTCAGCCGTGGCAAATCCTAAATACATTAATCTACTTTTTGCTTGTTTTATTAAACTTGCTGGCATAAAAAATGGGACACTCGCATACAGCACGGGACACTCACATACAGCACACTTGCATACAGCACGGGACACTCGCATACAGCACGGGGCACTCGCATACAGCATGGGACACTCGCATACAGCACGGGGCACTCGCATACAGCACGGGACACTCACATACAGCACAGCACACTTGCATACAGCACGGGACACTCACATACAGCACAGGACACTCACATACAGCACGGGACACTCACATACAGCACGGGACACTCACATACAACACAGGACACTCACATACAGCACAGGATATTCACATACAGCTCTCCATGTATGTGAGTGGAAGTCGTGATAGCACAGTGGATGCACGTTCACTTCAGGTGTCAACTCTCCATGTATGTAAGTGGAAGTCGTGATGGATGCACAGTGGATGCACGTTCACTACAGGTGTTAACTCTCCATGTATGTAAGTGGAAGTCGTGATGGATACACAGTGGATGCACGTTCACTTCAGGTGTTAACTCTCCATGTATGTGGGTGGAAGTCGTGATGGATACACAGTGGATGCACGTTCACTTCAGGTGTTAACTCTCCATGTATGTAAGTGGAAGTCGTGATGGATGCACGTTCACTTCAGGTGTTACTCTCCATGTATGTGAGTGGAAGTTGTGATGGATGCACAGTGGATGCGCGTTCACTACAGGTGTTAACTCTCCATGTATGTGAGTGGAAGTTGTGATGGATGCACAGTGGATGCACGTTCACTTCAGGTGTTAACTCTCCATGTATGTGAGTGGAAGTTGTGATGGATGCACAGTGGATGCGCGTTCACTTCAGGTGTTAACTCTCCATATATGTAAGTAGAAGTCGTGATGGATGCACAGTGGATGCACGTTCACTTCAGGTGTTAACTCTCCATGTATGTGGGTGGAAGTCGTGATGGATACACAGTGGATGCACGTTCACTTCAGGTGTTAACTCTCCATGTATGTAAGTGAAAGTCGTGATGGATGCACGTTCACTTCAGGTGTTAACTCTCCATGTATGTGAGTGGAAGTTGTGATGGATGCACAGTGGATGCGCGTTCACTACAGGTGTTAACTCTCCATGTATGTGAGTGGAAGTTGTGATGGATGCACAGTGGATGCACGTTCACTTCAGGTGTTAACTCTCCATGTATGTGAGTGGAAGTTGTGATGGATGCACAGTGGATGCGCGTTCACTTCAGGTGTTAACTCTCCATATATGTAAGTAGAAGTCGTGATGGATGCACAGTGGATGCACGTTCACTTCAGGTGTTAACTCTCCATGTATGTGGGTGGAAGTCGTGATGGATACACAGTGGATGCATGTTCACTTCAGGTGTTAACTCTCCATGTATGTAAGTGGAAGTCGTGATGGATGCACAGTGGATGCACGTTCACTTCAGGTGTTAACTCTCCATGTATGTGAGTGGAAGTTGTGATGGATGCACAGTGGATGCGCGTTCACTTCAGGTGTTAACTCTCCATGTATGTGAGTGGAAGTTGTGATGGATGCACAGTGGATGCGCGTTCACTTCAGGTGTTAACTCTCCATATATGTAAGTGGAAGTCGTGATGGATGCACAGTGGATGCACGTTCACTTCAGGTGTTAACTCTCCATGTATGTGAGTGGAAGTTGTGATGGATGCACAGTGGATGCGCGTTCACTTCAGGTGTTAACTCTCCATGTATGTGGGTGGAAGTCGTGATAGCACAGTGGATGTACGTTCACTTCAGGTGTTAACTCTCCATGTATGTGAGTGGATGTCGTGATAGCACAGTGGATGCGCATTCACTTCATGTGCAAACGGTCCAAATAAATTTGTATAAACTAACTCTCCATGTTTTGTTGTATTTCAAGAGTCAGTCAGCTCAGATAGATGCTAGCTGTAGGATGGGTAGACAGCCTTCACCTCTACAACAGGTTCAGTACCAGAACCCAAACGCCATGGGTCAAGGTCACACACAACAAATGCAGAAGAAAGGTCCTGGAAATAAGAATAGGGATGTTAAGATTGGCCAAGATAATAGAAACTTGAATATAAGCGTTAATATTAGTCAAGATGGTAATAGAGGTCAAAGAGGTCAACTCGAGCGTCATGTGACCTCAGCTCCCATACAACATATTCAAAGACAGGTCAAAGGTCAGCATGCACATCAGCATCTAAATCAACAGGGTCAATTTTTTCAACAAAGTCAGCTCTTAAATTTGCATGGTCAACATTTAAATCCACAAGGTCATCACTTGCATTACCAAGGTCAAAGCTTGAATCCTCAAGGTCAACATTTACATTACCAAGGTCATGGAAGGCCTGTACAGGTTCAAACAGCACAGCAGGATATTGATCAAGATGGTGCCATGAAAAGTCAAGGAAAGAGACAAAGAAAGAAGAAGGTATGTATCCATCTAGATAGATGTAAGCCAGCATTGCTAATTACTAATATTCTGTTGTTTTAATTTATTTGTGTCGCATGAGTAAATGTGGGTGCTTGAATTAGTGGGTGCTTGAAAGAATGTCACTGTCGTTCATTCTCTGTACTTAAAACACTGTCGTGATGTCATACCTTTGTACTTGCAGTCCATTATTATTAATATTGGACTGGTGTCAAAAGGCCAGAGTATTATATTAAATCCTACTCGTAAATTTACGAAACTAACAATTTTAATTAGTAGGATCTTGTTATATAAGTGTGTGTTTTAAGTAAGATATAAGCCGAAAATGGATCCAATATGTAAAATATTGGTACTGTCTTCGGCGATACGCGCCTCACACAGTCAAATATTTTACATATTGGATCGTTTTCGGCTTATATCCTATACATTTATTCAAGGATGCTGACTGATAAAACAACAAAATAAAATACCAATTTGAATTGTTATTGAAACATACAAAAGATTTACAAGCATACAATGCACTACCGTGGTAAGTGCAAAACAATAGTTTGTGGAGATTGTTGGCCACAAGTGACCAATCTCTTATAAACACATTCCTACAGCCAAAGATGGGCAACAAGGAGGCAGGTTTAAAGTCGACGGCCTTAAGTTTTTTGGTTATCTTTTTAGTGTGCCCCCAAAATCAATAATGAATTTCCAACTTTCCAGCATTTAATCCATCCTTTTAGGAACTTGTATACATTTAATCCATTCTTTTTTCCTTTTAGATATTGGTAAAATGCACTCTAAATTTTCCAGCATTTAATCCATCCTTTGGGGGACTTATACAGTGCATAAATATTTAATTATCCTTCCAAGTTCCTTTTATAAAACAAAGGCCTAAAAATGGGTTCCGCGAGAGATGCACTAATACATCTCTCTCCCCTGTAAGCTTAATTTGACACAAAGGCCTAAAAGTGGGTTCCGCGAGAGATGCGCTAATACAGACATCCCCTGCCTGTTCTGGACAAACTCTCTCCCCTGTAAGCTTAATTTAGAATACAAAATCTAATGAATTTTGAGAGACCCTAGGGGAACCTCCCACAAGGTTTTACCACTGTGGGCATGCCATGTGAGAAGCACCCCTAAGCTCTCAACATCGCACCCCTGACACAGAGACCCCGTTCCTGCATGATGCAGTGTCAAGGCCTCAAGATTGACAGTTGCGAGAAAATTATAGACTATTAATTAAATTGAAATATGCCCTGTCACCATGTTGCCCAGTCAATGGCCGCAAGAATCCGCCACAGCAAATTTTATTTTTTTTAAAATTTGTCCCCCATTCTGCGGCTATTTCGACGCCTCATAGCATTTCTTAGATGAATTACAGAAAAACTGGCCAACAGCTTCTGAGACAGTCTCTAACATGATATCATTACCCACTGGAGTTAAATGCACCCATCAGACAAAAATAATCCACTAGTGTGAGTGTCTATATCGTGAGTGATATACCGGCCACACTCCAGGCTCCGGGTCACCTGGCGTCCAGCTCGGTTTATTCGTTTCCTCATTTCCTCCATTTTTCCCAAATTTGCAGGACTGTATTCACTGTCTCTCCACGCCAATCTGGGCAATATGTCCGACCAGACCAACACTGCTTGTGGAAAAACCGATGCAAAGTACCTTAAATCCCGTTTGATCATATTTATGATCTTTCCCAGTTGCCTCATAGTTGGATAATAACCATGGAAGGTTTGGCATGATAAAGCATGACCAGCTGTAACTTGGACAAAAGTTGGAACCAATGCATCCCGCCTGATCCCAGCCAACGGACTTCTCTGTCTAGCCTTAGGTTTAAGGTCTGGCGGAAACGGGCTCTAACCTCAAGCCTCTTGATGATTGAATCACCAATGATCCATACGTCTGGAAATATACTTAGGAAGCAACATAAAATTGTGCTTCAATGTATCATAATTGACTAGAAATAAAATTATGGAATTAATGACGAATGTAGCCTTCAAATGCGGCTGATTTCCACCTACCGAGTGTTTTAATTATTTCATTCGAGACGCCCTTTGCAGACAGGGTTGTTGCCCTGCCAATCCGGAAAGAATGAGAGGTATAGACGTTGGATGGCAATCCTAACGAAAATACAGCCTTTGCAAGGACAGCACTGAATTGTGAGCGAGTTAATGGTAGATTGTTGGCATGGCAGAAAAAATATTGACACCCTACTGGACGAAGTTTAAGATAATGTTTAACTGCAGATACACAGCATACGGCTGGATTGTTTGAAATTGGGATGCGTAGGGTTGTCGGACGACCCCGTTGATTAGTTTTTGAATATCTTATTGTCACCAATAGTGCTGTGGCATCATCCACAACTTGGATGTCTGAAACTGCCAGAGGCTTATCGGATTGTGCATGATTAGTAAAAACCACCTCGCACCATCAGGCCGTAAAATGTTACCAAATATGCTGCCTGAAATAAAGATGTTTCATAACTGGAAAAACAAATGTTTGGTAATAAACTACATATTTTAAATAACAAGGTGTCTGTGATAGGTGCACGCAAATCCTTTCTTTTCTGAGTCCTCTTACAGCCTTCCAGAAGCTTCTTCACCACAAAAGCAGCAGTAGGGTCTTGAAGCTCCCTAATTCTGTGATAAAAACTCAGACCAGAAATGTAAGTGCATATTGTTGATGGTGAATAGCCCCTCTCAAAACAATATGAAATGAAGAGAGTGATTGGCTTGTGGTAGCAGGAAGTAATGTAGGCAAGTTATACATCGCAAGGAAATTCGTAAAAGCAGAGACTGCATTCTGGTATGTACTTTTCGAGTTCGATGACAAGCTAGTTGAAATTAATTGCCTGGATGTTGCGACAAGATGTCCCAGAGATGGCTTGGCACCTGTGTTGCGTTTGCATCTGCCTGAGGAGCCAGTTGGTGGAACTTCTGAAATTGAAAGCGACTTAAAGCGTCTGCCAGTTTATTTGTACTGCCAGCAACATGTTCTGCCTTGACGACTATGTTTTTATCTAAGGAAATCAATGTAAAAGCCCTTAGCAAGGTCATGACCATTTCAGACTTGGATGTCATAGCATTCACAATGTAGACTACTGCTAAATTGTCACACCTAAAACATATCTTTTTATTTCGCAACTTTTCACCCCAGAGATGCAATGACACAAGTAACGGAAAAAAACTCCAAGACTGTAATGTCATCAGTTATGCCCTGTTCAATCTAGTGGCCATTGAGCGTATGCCCAACTTCCGGAACAATAAATTCCAAAACCTAAATTAGCCCCAGAACTGTCAGTGAACAACTGTAGTCCCAGAACTGTCAGTGAACAACTGTAGCCCCAGAACTGTCAGTGAACAACTGTATCCCCAGAACTGTCAGTGAACAACTGTAGCCCCAGAACTGTCAGTGAACAACTGTAGCCCCAGAACTGTCAGTGAACAACTGTAGCCCCAGAACTGTCAGTGAACAACTGGATCTCATCGTTTGAAACCCAAAACCGGTCATGAAACACAGAAATACCATTAAAATCTTTGAAGAAATTTAACCAGAGTGTAAGGTCATTTCGCATGCCTTTTGTAATGCGTACATGGTGGTGAGGCTTAGTGAGGCCACATATTGAGTCAATAAGGCGCCTACAGAAGGGCCGTCCGGGTACAATGGCACGACAGGCAAAATTCAATGAGCCAATTAATGATTGCATTGTTTTCAATTTACATTTTTTAAACCTCCTGAATCTTAATAGTGACTTCCTCAATTTTTTGAGGGGGTAGTAAGATCATCATTTCTTCCGTATCAATAAAAAGTCCTAAAAAGCATAATTTAGTTGTAGGTCCTTCGGTCTTGTTTTGCGCTACTGGCACACCAAGTTGATCCATTCTACTCATGAAAACAGACATAACATGAGCACAATGATTTGTTCCCTTTTTACCACCAAATAAAAAATCATCCAAGTAATGCAGTCGTCTCCCATGTGATAACTGCTTGGTCACGCAGAATTCAAGAAATGTTGCAAATTGTTCCCATGTTTTACAAGCTATAATACAGCCAAATGGCATAGCCTTATCAACATAAAATTTACCTTCAAACATGAAACCAAGCTGGTCATAATCTAGGGAAGAAACTGGCAATAGCCTGAATGCAGATTTAATGTCTGATTTACCTAACAAGCAACCCTTCCCAAGGTCTTGGACCATGTTAATGGCTTCGTCAAACCTAGTGTATTGGACAGAGCACAGATATGGGTCGATAAAATCATTAAGTGAGTTGCCCCGGGGATAGGATAGATAAGGCAAAATTCTCCTTGTTCTTTTTGGGGACAAGACCAATAGGGGAAACACGCAAGGTGGGAATTGGGCGTGTACTGAAAGGGCCTGCCACTCTGCCCGCCTCAATTTCAATCTTAATTTTTTGACGCACAATTTCGGGCCTCCAAGGCAGACTTTAAATTTTTGGCATCAAACGGGGTCCTGGGACCCGTATAAAAAAGAGGAAAACCTAGAGAAAAACCGTTATAAAAGGCAGAGGCCTCTAAAGGATCATAACAAACCAGCTCGTTAAACAATTGATCAAGGACAATGGGGGATGATGCCAAGGAAAACAAATCAGATTGCGAGGTTTCAGCTTCAGTAGGATTACTGGCTGCCACGTCTGAGACTTTCCTCCCCTTGGTTGTTGGTACCTGCCACCCCTACGAAAGGAATGACTACCCCGGGATGGGTTAAGCTTAAAACAGGTCTGCCGGCCGTGATTGGTAAGACCACAGTTAGAGCAGGCATGAATATACCTGCAAGGGTTCCAAGAGCAAAAACTGTTATTGAAATCCAAACATGTGCCCTTAGATGCGTCAGATTTATTCGTCTTATTTTTGTAAGTATCAGAAGACGAAAAGGATGGGGGAGACAGAGTCATAATCCTTAGCCAAAGGTCAGAGTTAATTTTCCCCCAAGATTGTAGGTTCAAAGCTTGGCGTAACCTAAACTGTTCATCATAAGTTCGCCAGCTCCTTGATTGCGAACGATTTGCTGCCTCCCTGATGAGATTGGTGTAATTTAGTAATTCTTGTGCTTTGTCTGGGTATTTTTTAAGATAAATAGAGGTGTATATTAGAAAAGCATCTGTCCATCTTTCAATAGTTGGGACTTTATCCTCACTTGGCTTCGCCCGTGTCTGGACAATACCAGATTCAGATATCTGAATCACACACGCATTGGCCGATTCTTGCATTTCAATATTGCCTTTAAGAAGTAATGACAAATTTATGTACTGATTTGACCAAATTTTGTTGGCTATTTGTACGGGGACATGGGCCGAGATGTCGTCTGACCCGACCTTCAGAAGATGTGGTTCAGATTCCATTTGAAAATTACATGCCAAAACAGGGGGCGAAATTGCAGGGGGTGAAAAAGCAGTGGACGAACTAGCTATGTTCGGCAAATTTAGGTCATTTTGTGATTGTCTCAGGATTTCTTCGAAATCAATTATTGGAGCATGCCCTATCTCACCTGATGACGATGCGTCCGGAGCCAAATTCACTGTCTCCACTGGGGTGCTGGTCAAAACGTACCAAAGTCAAAACGTACCCAACTATAAGTGTAAACGTACCCATTCTTTGGTCAAAACGTACCCGCATTTTATGTCAAAACGTACCCAACAATAAGTCAAAACGTACCCATTCTTTGGTCAAAACGTACCCACTCAAGAAGTAAAATGTTGTCTATTTGGAATTTTAAACAGAACTAAACAAGTATATACAGAACATTTGTTTTATTTATTATATGTGCGTGCGTGTCAATCAGCACCAATTAACCCGGATTAATCAATCAAATCCAATTATCATTGATCAATCGGCCATCATATCTGCACACACAAACACTCCAGCATTATCATTGATCAATCGGCCATCATATCTGCACACACAAACACTCCAGCATTATCATTGATCAATCGGCCATCATATCTGCAAACACAAAAACTCCAGCATTATCATGAATTAAAGCAAGCGTGTTTCCAATTACCAACACAAACAAATTAACAAATATCAAATTCTTTTATGCAATCTGTAACTCACAGGAAAAATGCCTTCATGTATGTTGAGAGAAAATATTACCAATTTATATGCATATTTTAATATCGAGTATACCATTTTTTTCTCATACTAATACCTTCTAAGTATGATTTTACCTATCTACAACTTTTTACTTGACACATAATATTTCCAATCTATTTCCAGTTATTCACTCTATAGTATCCCATGGGTACGTTTTGACTTCTGGGTGGGTACGTTTTGACTTCTGGGTGGGTACGTTTTGACTTCTGGGTGGGTACGTTTTGACTTCAGTATGGGTACGTTTTGACTTCTGGGTGGGTACGTTTTGACTTCTGTGTGGGTACGTTTTGACTTCTGGGTGGGTACGTTTTGACTTGGGTAAGTTTTGACTGGAACCCCTCCACTGCTGCCCCTCGCCTTCTTTTCGAGGTCTCGGCCTCCGTGTTACGTGAAGGTCCCGATCGTCTCTTCGGTGGCACCTTTGCAGCTAACAGATCGATCAAAATCGGATTTTTGTGTAATTTTGTTAGTAATATTTCTTCCCGCTTGCGAATAGAAAAGAGTTGTGGAAGAGAGCCGAGAGTGCCGAACTAGACGCTTGATTTGGCGCGAATAATCCGCACAATAGACGCTCTTTGAAAAACATAAGCAGACACCAAGCTTCTGGTGATCTAGATTGTCAAATGTTTACAATCGGTAAAAAAGTTGTTACCGATAAGTGGGCAACACCTTGTCAGCCCCAAAATAAACGGAATTATGGTAAGGCCATAACTCTGAATATCATTAGTTGAGAGCACTCGTACGAAAATGTATACAATCGAAGGAAATGCAATAGTGATGTAAATACAGGGTTTTTGGGAGAAGTGAGAAAGCGTGTGATCACTTCCTTAAATCATTTAACAAATGGTGTTCTTTAATATACTTCTGCAAAATAAGGTTAAAATGCACAGTATAACCATTAAATACAACATTTGAATAGAAGTGCTTTATAATGGACCAGTGTATCTTACTAGACAAAAAATTGTTTGAATATCGTAAAAACCAATACATTTTTTTATTTTGTGGGGCCCCCAGAGGGCGAAGTCAGGGTCCCTAGAGCGAATATTTCGCCCACATCGCCCTTTAGAATGATCCCTGTAAATATTACAATATCTATTAATGTTTCTGGTTTCAGAATGTGTATACAGAGTACATGCCAATGGAGGAAGTAACAGAAGGTCTCAAGCGAGGACGCCTAATCGAGGTACATCAGTAATTAGTCCGCCTCCGTGGTCGAGTGGTTACGGTCGCTGACTTTTATACCACTGTAGCCTATCATCACTGATGGTCACGGGTTCATGCCCCGCTCAGGCCGTGTCTCATTTATATGAAAAAGTTGGCAGTTTCTTACGTAGGTTGGTGTACCCAAGTACTGGTTAACCGCTGGAGCCTGCCCAGGAAAGGTGTTGTTAGGTAAACTGCCCACCAGCGATATAGCCCAAAATGGTGCTGATGCAGGCGTAAAACCCGAAATATAACATAATCTACTGGGATCCCTATATATTACTGAGCTTGTATGGGAAGTTGGGGATTCTACTGGGATTCCTATATAATGGGAAGTTGGGGACTCTACTGGGATCCCTATATGTTAATGAGCTTATATGGGAAATTGGGGATTCTACTGGGATCCCTATATGTTAATGAGCTTGTATGGGAAGTTGGGGATTCTACTGGTATCCCTATATGTTAATGAGCTTATATGGGAAGTTGGGGATTCTACTGGGATTCCTATATAATAGTAATGGGAGGTTGGGGACTCTACTGGGATTCCTATATGTTAATGAGCTTGTATGGGAAGTTGGGGACTCTACTGGGATTCCTATATAATAGTAATGGGAAGTTGGGGACTCTACTGGGATCCCTATATGTTAATGAGCTTATATGGGAAATTGGGGATTCTACTGGGATCCCTATATGTTAATGAGCTTGTAATGGAAGTTGGGGATTCTACTGGGATCCCTATATGTTAATGAGCTTGTATGGGAAGTTGGGGATTCTACTGGGATTCCTATATAATAGTAATGGGAGGTTGGGGACTCTACTGGGATTCCTATATGTTAATGAGCTTGTATGGGAAGTTGGGGACTCTACTGGGATTCCTATATAATAGTAATGGGAAGTTGGGGACTCTACTGGGATTCCTATATGTTAATGAGCTTGTATGGGAAGTTGGGGACTCTACTGGGATTCCTATATGCTGGAATCTCTGATTTATTGATTGTCAACAGTAACTTTTAATGAAATGTGTTCAAATATTCGAACATAAGATCCCTTAAGTCCAAATACGACTCTCTGCCACTGGACCCCTCAAGTCCAAATGCCACTCTCTACCACAGGACCCATCCAGTCCAAATGCCACTCTCTACCACAGGACCCTCCAGTCCAAATGCCACTCTCTACCACAGGACCCCTCCTGTCCAAATGCCACTCTCTACCACAGGACCCCTCCTGTCCAAATGCCACTCTCTACCACAGGACCCCTCCTGTCCAAATGCCACTCTCTACCACAGGACCCCTCCTGTCCA
>CM026396.1:25985633-26007113 GCA_014843695.1 Archivesica marissinica | reverse complement strand
ATATACAATGTTTATGCAGTTTATGTACAATGTTTATGTACAATGTATACAGTTTATATACAATGTTTATGCAGTTTATGTACAATGTTTATGTACAATGTTTATACAGTTTATATACAATGTTTATGCAGTTTATGTACAATGTTTATATACAATGTTTATACAGTTTATGTACAATGTTTATGCAGTTTATGTACAATGTTTATGCAGTTTATGTACAAGTTTATGCAGTTTATGTACAATGTTTATATACAATGTTTATGCAGTGTATATACAATGTTTATGTACAATGTTTATACAGTTTATATACAATGTTTATGCAGTTTATGTACAATGTTTATATACAATGTTTATACAGTTTATGTACAATGTTTATACAGTTTATATACAATGTTTATGCAGTTTATGTACAATGTTTATGCAGTTTATGTACAATGTTTATACAGTTTATATACAATGTTTATGTACAATGTTTATGCAGTTTATGTACAATGTTTTACAGTTTATGTACAATGTTTATAACAAGTTATGCAGTTATGTACAATGTTTATACAGTTTATGTACAATGTTTATGCAGTTTATGTACAATGTTTATACAGTTTATATACAATGTTTATACAGTTTATGTACAATGTTTATGTACAATGTTTATACAGTTTATGTACAATGTTTATGCAGTTATGTACACGTTTATATACAATGTTTATACAGTTTATGTACAATGTTTATACAGTTTATGTACAATGTTTATGCAGTTTATGTACAATGTTTATGCAGTTTATGTACAATGTTTATACAGTTTATGTACAATGTTTATGCAGTTTATGTACAATGTTTATGCAGTTTATGTACAATGTTTATACAGTTTATGTACAATGTTTATACAGTTTATGTACAATGTTTATACAGTTTATGTACAATGTTTATGCAGTTTATGTACAATGTTTTCAGTTTATACAATTATACAGTTTATGTACAATGTTTATGCAGTTTATGTACAATGTTTATACAGTTTATGTACAATGTTTATACAGTTTATGTACAATGTTTATACAGTTTATGTACAATGTTTATACAGTTTATATACAATGTTATACAGTTTATGTACAATGTTTATGCAGTTTATGTACAAGTTTATACAGTTTATGTACAATGTTTATGCAGTTTATGTACAATGTTTATACAGTTTATATACAAATGTTTATGCAGTTTATGTACAATGTTTATGCAGTTTATGTACAATGTTTATGTATAATGTTATGCAGTTTATGTACAATGTTTATACAGTTTATATACAATGTTTATGTACAATGTTTATGCAGTTTATGTACAATGTTTATACAGTTTATATACAATGTTTATGCAGTTTATGTACAATGTTTATGTACAATGTTTATACAGTTTATATACAATGTTTACAGTTATGTACAATGTTATACAGTTATATACAATGTTTATGCAGTTTATGTACAATGTTTATATACAATGTTTATACAGTTTATTACAATGTTTATGTTTATTACAATGTTTATATACAGTTTATATACAATGTTTATCATTATGTACAATGTTTATATTCATGTTTATGCAGTTTATATACAATGTTTATGCAGTTTATGTACAATGTTTATATACAATGTTTATGCAGTTTATGTACAATGTTTATACAGTTTATATACAATGTTTATACAGTTTATGTACAATGTTTATACAGTTATGTACAATGTTTATATACAATGTTTATGCAGTTTATGTACAATGTTTATATACAATGTTTATGCAGTTTATGTACAATGTTTATACAGTTTATATACAATGTTTATACAGTTTATGTACAATGTTTATACAGTTATGTACAATGTTTATATACAATGTTTATGCAGTTTATGTACAATGTTTATATACAATGTTTATGCAGTTTATGTACAATGTTTATACAGTTTATATACAATGTTTATACAGTTTATGTACAATGTTTATACAGTTATGTACAATGTTTATATACAATGTTTATGCAGTTTATGTACAATGTTTATATACAATGTTTATGCAGTTTATGTACAATGTTTATACAGTTTATATACAATGTTTATACAGTTTATGTACAATGTTTATACAGTTTATGTACAATGTTTATAACAACAGTTTATGTACAAGTTTATATACAATGTTTATACAGTTTATATACAATGTTTATGCAGTTTATGTACAAGTTTATATACAATGTTTATACAGTTTATGTACAATGTTTATACAGTTTATGTACAATGTTTATACAGTTTATATACAATGTTTATCAGTTTATGTACAATGTTTATGTACAATGTTTATGCAGTTTATGTACAATGTTTATACAGTTTATGTACAATGTTTATACAGTTTATATACAAATGTTTATACAGTTTATGTACAATGTTTATACAGTTATGTACAATGTTTATACAGTTTATGTACAATGTTTTACAGTTTATGTACAATGTTTATACAGTTTATGTACAATGTTTATACAGTTTATGTACAATGTTTATACAGTTTATGTACAATGTTTATACAGTTTATGTACAATGTTTATACAGTTTATATACAATGTTTATACAGTTTATGTACAATGTTTATACAGTTTATATACAATGTTTATACAGTTTATGTACAATGTTTATACAGTTTATGTACAATGTTTATCAGTTTATGTACAATGTTTATGCAGTTTATATACAATGTTTATGTACAATGTTTATACAGTTTATATACAATGTTTATGCAGTTTATGTACAATGTTTATACAGTTTAATACAATGTTTATGCAGTTTATGTACAATGTTTATGTACAATGTTTATATACAATGTTTATACAGTTTATATACAATGTTTATACAGTTTATGTACAATGTTTATACAGTTTATGTACAATGTTTATACAGTTTATATACAATGTTTATGCAGTTTATGTACAATGTTTATACAGTTATGTACAATGTTTATATACAATGTTTATCAGTTTATGTACAATGTTTATAATGTTTATCAGTTTATGTACAATGTTTATACAGTTTATATACAATGTTTATACAGTTTATGTACAATGTTTATACAGTTTATGTACAATGTTTATATACTATGTTTATACAGTTTATGTACAATGTTTATATACTATGTTTATACAGTTGATGTACAATGTTTATATACAATGTTTATGCAGTTTATGTACAATGTTTATACAGTTTATATACAATGTTTATGCAGTTTATGTACAATGTTTATATACAATGTTTATACAGTTTATGTACAATGTTTATGCAGTTTATGTACAATGTTTATGCAGTTTATGTACAATGTTTATACAGTTTATGTACAATGTTTATACAGTTTATGTACAATGTTTATATACAATGTTTATACAGTTTATGTACAATGTTTATATACTATGTTTATACAGTTTATGTACAATGTTTATATACAATGTTTATGCAGTTTATGTACAATGTTTATACAGTTTATATACAATGTTTATGCAGTTTATGTACAATGTTTATATACAATGTTTATACAGTTTATGTACAATGTTTATACAGTTTATGTACAATGTTTATACAGTTTATGTACAATGTTTATACAGTTTATGTACAATGTTTATACAGTTTATGTACAATGTTTATACAGTTTATGTACAATGTTTATACAGTTTATGTACAATGTTTATGCAGTTTATGTACAATGTTTATGCAGTTTATGTACAATGTTTATGCAGTTTATGTACAATGTTTATGCAGTTTATATACAATGTTTATGTACAATGTTTATACAGTTTATATACAATGTTTATGCAGTTTATGTACAATGTTTATACAGTTTATATACAATGTTTATGCAGTTTATGTACAATGTTTATACAGTTTATATACAATGTTTATACAGTTTATATACAATGTTTATACAGTTTATGTACAATGTTTATACAGTTTATGTACAATGTTTATACAGTTTATATACAATGTTTATGCAGTTTATGTACAATGTTTATGTACAATGTTTATGCAGTTTATGTACAGTGTTTATACAGTTTATGTACAATGTTTATACAGTTTATATACAATGTTTATACAGTTTATATACAATGTTTATGCAGTTTGTGTACAATGTTTATACAGTTTATATACAATGTTTATGCAGTTTATGTACAATGTTTATACAGTTTATATACAATGTTTATACAGTTTATATACAATGTTTATACAGTTTATATACAATGTTTATGCAGTTTGTGTACAATGTTTATACAGTTTATATACAATGTTTATGCAGTTTATGTACAATGTTTATACAGTTTATATACACTGTTTATGCAGTTTATGTACAATGTTTATACAGTTTATGTACAATGTTTATACAGTGTATGTACAATGTTTATATATAATGTTTATACAGTTTATGTACAATGTTTATACAGTTTATGTACAATGTTTATACAGTTATGTACAATGTTTATACAGTTTATGTACAATGTTTATACAGTTTATGTACAATGTTTATACAGTTTATGTACAATGTTTATATAAATGTTTATACAGTTTATGTACAATGTTTATACAGTTTATGTACAATGTTTATACAGTTTATATACAATGTTTATACAGTTTATGTACAATGTTTATACAGTTTATATACAATGTTTATACAGTTTATGTACAATGTTTATACAGTTTATGTACAATGTTTATATATAATGTTTATACAGTTTATGTACAATGTTTATACAGTTTATGTACAATGTTTATACAGTTATGTACAATGTTTATACAGTTTATGTACAATGTTTATACAGTTTATGTACAATGTTTATACAGTTTATGTACAATGTTTATATATAATGTTTATACAGTTTATGTACAATGTTTATACAGTTTATGTACAATGTTTATACAGTTTATGTACAATGTTTATACAGTTTATATACAATGTTTATACAGTTTATGTACAACGTTTATACAGTTTATGTACAATGTTTATACAGTTTATGTACAATGTTTATACAGTTTATGTACAATGTTTATACAGTTTATATACAATGTTTATACAGTTTATGTACAATGTTTATACAGTTTATATACAATGTTTATACAGTTTATGTACAATGTTTATACAGTTTATGTACAATGTTTATACAGTTTATGTACAATGTTTATACAGTTTATGTACAATGTTTATACAGTTTATGTACAATGTTTATACAGTTTATGTACAATGTTTATGTACAATGTTTATACAGTTTATGTACAATGTTTATGTACAATGTTTATACAGTTTATGTACAATGTTTATACAGTTTTCAATTTCATTGAGTATCCAGCTAGCCTAGGAGGTCAGTGGTTCTACCTAGGTGCACACCGGCATCTCTATTACCTGTAAGCTTACAAATATTACATTGACTATGCAACTGGCTTGCTGGAGGTCAGTGGGTACCCGGAGTCTTCCTCCACCATTAATAGTTGATTCGCCTATGCTGTTGTGCGACTTTAAATCGCAAAAACAAAGAAAGAAACAAATAAGTTACTAATTCAATTTCTTGTATTAGGATGGAAAGTCGGATATTCTGATCTGTGGAACGAAGGGTCGGAACCGGGCACTCAATGGTGATATAGTTGCTGTACAACTAATGGACGAGGTGGACTGGAAGGTAAGTGAGATCTGTGGAACGAAGGGTCGGAACCGTGCACTCAATGGTGATATAGTTGCTGTACAACTAATGGACGAGGTGGACTGGAAGGTAAGTGAGATCTGTGGAACGAAGGGTCGGAACCGGGCACTCAATTGTGATATAGTTGCTGTACAACTAATGGACGAGGTGGACTGGAAGGTAAGTGAGATCTGTGGAACGAAGGGTCGGAACCGGGCACTCAATGGTGATATAGTTGCTGTACAACTAATGGACGAGGTGGACTGGAAGGTAAGTGAGATCTGTGGAACGAAGAGTCGGGCACTCAATGGTGATATAGTTGCTGTACAACTAATGGACGAGGTGGACTGGAAGGTAAGTGAGATCTGTGGAACGAAGGGTCGGAACCGGGCACTCAATGGTGATATTGTTGCTGTACAACTAATGGACGAGGTGGACTGGAAGGTAAGTGAGATCTGTGGAACGAAGGGTCGGAACCGGGCACTCAATGGTGATATAGTTGCTGTACAACCAATGGACGAGGTCGACTGGAAGGTAAGTGAGATCTGTGGAACAAAGGATCGGAACCGGGCACTCAATTGTGATATAGTTGCTGTACAACTAATGGACGAGGTGGACTGGAAGGTAAGTGAGATCTGTGGAACAAAGGGTCGGGCACTCAATGGTGATATAGTTGCTGTACGACTAATGGACGAGGTGGACTGGAAGGTAAGTGAGATCTGTGGCACAAAGAGTCGGAACCGGGCACTCAATGGTGATATAGTTGCTGTACGACTAATGAACGAGGTAGACTGGAAGGTAAGTGAGATCTGTAGAACAAAGGGTCGGGCACTCAATGGTGATATAGTTGCTGTACGACTAATGGACGAGGTGGACTGGAAGGTAAGTGAGATCTGTAGAACAAAGGGTCGGGCACTCAATGGTGATATAGTTGCTGTACGACTAATGGACGAGGTGGACTGGAAGGTAAGTGAGATCTGTAGAACAAAGGGTCGGGCACTCAATGGTGATATAGTTGCTGTACGACTAATGGACGAGGTGGACTGGAAGGTAAGTGAGATCTGTGGAACAAAGAGTCGGAACCGGGCACTCAATGGTGATATAGTTGCTGTACAACCAATGGACGAGGTGGACTTGAAGGTAAGTGAGATCTGTGGAACAAAGGGTCGGGCACTCAATGGTGATATAGTTGCTGTACGACTAATGGACGAGGTGGACTGGAAGGTAAGTGAGATCTGTGGAACAAAGAGTCGGAACCGGGCACTCAATGGTGATATAGTTGCTGTACAACTAATGGACGAGGTGGACTGGAAGGGAAGTGAGATCTGTGGAACGAAGGGTCGGAACCGTGCACTCAATGATGATATAGTTGCTGTACAACTAATGGACGAGGTGGACTGGAAGGTAAGTGAGATCTGTGGAACAAAGAGTCGGAACCGGGCACTCAATGGTGATATAGTTGCTGTACAACCAATGGACGAGGTGGACCTGAAGGTAAGTGAGATCTGTGGAACAAAGGGTCGGGCACTCAATGGTGATATAGTTGCTGTACGACTAATGGACGAGGTGGACTGGAAGGTAAGTGAGATCTGTGGAACAAAGAGTCGGAACCGGGCACTCAATGGTGATATAGTTGCTGTACAACTAATGGACGAGGTGGACTGGAAGGTAAGTGAGATCTGTGGAACGAAGAGTCGGAACCGGGCACTCAATGGTGATATAGTTGCTGTACAACTAATGGACGAGGTTGACTGGAAGGGAAGTGAGATCTGTGGAACGAAGGGTCGGAACCGTGCACTCAATGGTGATATAGTTGCTGTACAACTAATGGACGAGGTGGACTGGAAGGTAAGTGAGATCTGTGGAACGAAGAGTCGGAACCGGGCACTCAATGGTGATATAGTTGCTGTACAACTAATGGACGAGGTTGACTGGAAGGGAAGTGAGATCTGTGGAACGAAGGGTCGGAACCGTGCACTCAATGGTGATATAGTTGCTGTACAACTAATGGACGAGGTGGACTGGAAGGTAAGTGAGATCTGTGGAACGAAGGGTCGGGCACGCAATGGTGATATAGTTGCTGTACAATTAATGGACGAGGTGGACTGGAAGGTAAGTGAGATCTGTGGAACTAAGCGTCAGAACCTGGCACTCAATGGTGATATAGTTGCTGTACAACTCATGGACGAGGTGGACTGGAAGGTAAGTGAGATCTGTGGAACGAAGGGTCAGAACCTGGCACACAATGGTGATATAGTTGCTGTACAACTAATGGACGAGGTGGACTGGAAGGTAAGTGAGATATGTGGAACGAAGGGTCGGAACCGGGCACTCAATGGTGATATAGTTGCTGTACAACTAATGGATGAGGTGGACTGGAACTAAATAAAAAATCATGAACATCCATTCATAGGTTTTTACGCAATCGTGCTAACAGACAGACGGAACATATCGCGGCGACCACACAACGTACTTGTGGAGGTATAAATTTGCAGTATCAATAGTCAGTTTGTGAACAACTTCCCTCACATCAGATAACCCATTTGATTCTGGATACCGTTCAAACAGTATTTGCAAAGAACATAGAGCCAGATCAACTGCCACGGAACGTGCCATCTGATCAGGTTCTATGCTGTTTGCTATTCAGATGATTTTGTTAAGAAACTTGGCTATGTAGCAAAGAACATAGATCCTGATCAGCATGCAGTGTGACCCTGCAGCTGATCTGGATCTATGTTGTTTGCAAAAGCCTTTAAATGTATCCAGAACCAAAATGGGTTAAGAAGTGCAATCATTAAATATAGTTTCTTAGGCAATGCATGTCTTGATTTTATTTGGAACTATTCAGAGTACCAGCCTATCACATTTGTACCTGATAACCAGTCTGAATAAATAAATCATTCCTTTTACAGTTGAATAAAGCAGGGTACCAGCCTATCACATTTGTACTTGATAACCAGTCTGAATAAATAAATCATTCCTTTTGCAGTTGAATAAAGCAGGGTACCAGCATATCACATTTGTACTTGATAACCAGTCTGAATAAATAAATCATTCCTTTTACTGTTGAATAAAGCAGGGTACCAGCCTATCACATTTGTGCTTGATAACCAGTCTGAATAAATAAATCATTCCTTTTACTGTTGAATAAAGCAGGGTACCAGCCTATCACATTTGTGCTTGATAACCAGTCTGAATAAATAAATCATTCCTTTTACAGTTGAATAAAGAAGAACTGGAAGAGCTTGAGAAGAGTTTTACAGCAGACAAAGACGAAGCTGCGGGCACACAAGATTCGGACACTGAAGTCGTCATCGAGTGCGAAATTATTGAAAGATCTACAGAAAAGGCACAGAATCTGACTCCAAAACAGGAGAGCCACAAAAAGTACAACCATTCTCCTGCGAAGAAGTACACGAGTCTGAGAGATATGATGGCGGGGCAGAGCCCAGTCAGGAAGAAACTACTGGAGGAAGATGGGAAGAACGAAATTAAGAAATTGCTGCTGAGAACTGGAAAAGTTGTTGCAATTCTCGAGAGGAAACATTCCCGTGCCTGTACGGGATTTATCAAACCTATGCAGGATAAGAACCCGGACCGGGCTATGTTCTCCCCCATTGATCACAGAATGCCCAGGATCATCGTACCCATGGAGAATTGCCCTTCAGGTTTGTTATAAATCTATTAACAGAATGATTGTTGTCCGATTTACCGCAGGGGTGAGCAGACATTTCTCACCAATGTCACATGTGTTCGATCCCTGGCTTGCTAGATGGTACAGTTTAATCGCTAGATCCCTGGCTTGCTAGATGGTACAGTTTAATCGCTAGATTGAATTGGTGGGAAGGGATTTTCTCTCCTAGCATTTCCTCTGGAACGAGGGACGACACTTTAGCCGTTATCTGTTCCAACATAGGTGATTACTACATTGATACAAGTCTCCTATATAACACTACTCATTACACCAGACACCAGATACAGTCTGCTATATAACACTACTCATTACACCAGACTCCAGATACAGTCTCCTATATAACACTACACCAGACACCAGATACAGTCTCCTATATAACATTACACCAGATACAGTCTGCTATATAACACTACACATTACACCAGACTCCAGATACAGTCTCCTATATAACACTACACCAGACACCAGATACAGTCTCCTATATAACATTACACCAGATACAGTCTGCTATATAACACTACACATTACACCAGACTCCAGATACAGTCTCCTATATAACACTACACCAGACACCAGATACAGTCTCCTATATAACATTACACCAGATACAGTCTGCTATATAACACTACACATTACACCAGACTCCAGATACAGTCTCCTATATAACACTACACCAGACACCAGATACAGTCTCCTATATAACATTACACCAGATACAGTCTGCTATATAACACTACACATTACACCAGACTCCAGATACAGTCTCCTATATAACACTACACCAGACACCAGATACAGTCTCCTATATAACATTACACCAGATACAGTCTGCTATATAACACTACACATTACACCAGACTCCAGATACAGTCTCCTATATAACACTACACCAGACACCAGATACAGTCTCCTATATAACATTACACCAGATACAGTCTGCTATATAACACTACACATTACACCAGACTCCAGATACAGTCTGCTATATAACACTACACCAGACTCCAGATACAGTCTGCTATATAACACTACACATTACACCAGATACAGTCTGCTATATAACACTACACATTACACCAGATACAGTCTGCTATATAACACTACACATTACACCAGACTCCAGATACAGTCTGCTATATAACACTACACCAGACTCCAGATACAGTCTGCTATATAACACTACACATTACACCAGATACAGTCTGCTATATAACACTACACCAGACTCCAGATACAGTCTGCTATATAACACTACACATTACACCAGATACAGTCTGCTATATAACACTACACATTACACCAGATACAGTCTGCTATATAACACTACACATTACACCAGACTCCAGATACAGTCTGCTATATAACACTACACCAGACTCCAGATACAGTCTGCTATATAACACTACACCAGACTCCAGATACAGTCTGCTATATAACACTACACATTACACCAGACTCCAGATACAGTCTGCTATATAACACTACACCAGACTCCAGATACAGTCTGCTATATAACACTACACATTACACCAGACTCCAGATACAGTCTGCTATATAACACTACACCAGACTCCAGATACAGTCTGCTATATAACACTACACATTACACCAGATACAGTCTGCTATATAATACTACACCAGACTCCAGATACAGTCTGCTATATAACACTACACATTACACCAGATACAGTCTGCTATATAATACTACACCAGACTCCAGATACAGTCTGCTATATAACACTACTCATTACAACACTATAGTCTCCCACAGACGGATCTGTAGTCCAGTGGTAACACGCTGGACTGGTAATCCAGGGATCGCAGGTTCGATCCCCTGTCTGACCCTAATAAAATTAACAGTCTTTCAGATGGGACGTTGAACAGAGGTCTCGTGTCTGTGCTTTACACCGTGCACGTAAAAGAACCAGAGGAGATTCTGGAATGAGTCTCTGTCTGTATCATGCACTATCCTCCAAAATCTAAAATAACTAATCTCTTCAGGAGGCGTCGCTCATATGGGCAACCGGTAGCGACGATAAATAAACGTAAAACACACACACTGTAGTCTGAAGTTTTTTTCATTGTTTCAAAAGTAGTGACACATTAAAGACAATGGCTTTGACTTGTTTGTTGATGCGCTATCTTGTATCGACAGACCTTCTGGAGCGACCAAGGGACTATGGGAAGACACTGTATGTGTGCAGAATCACTGATTGGAAACAAGACAGCCTGTATGCTGAAGGGTGAGAATTCTTTGCTGGAACTTGCAGCATTTCCTTGCCATGTAGTTATGGTTCATTTTGTAATTAATACATTTGAAATAAGGTACAGTCAAACCTGTGTTAGTGGTCACCTCTATTATACAGTCGAACCTGTGTTAGTGGTCACCTCTATTATACAGTCAAACCTGTGTTAGTGGTCACCTCTATTATACAGTCAAACCTGTGTTAGTGGTCACCTCTATTATACAGTCAAACCTGTGTTAGTGGTCACCTCTATTATACAGTCAAACCTGCGTTAGTGGTCACCTCTATTATACAGTCAAACCTGCGTTAGTGGTCACCTCTATTATACAGTCAAACCTGCGTTAGTGGTCAGCTCTATTGTACAGTCAAACCTGTGTTAGTGGTCAGCTCTATTGTACAGTCAAACATGTGTTAGTGGTCAGCTCTATTGTACAGTCAAACCTGTGTTAGTGGTCAGCTCTATTGTACAGTCAAACCTGTGTTAGTGGTCAGCTCTATTGTACAGTCAAACCTGTGTTAGTGGTCAGCTCTATTGTACAGTCAAACCTGTGTTAGTGGTCAGCTCTATTGTACAGTCAAACCTGCGTTAGTGGTCACCTCTATTATACAGTCAAACCTGCGTTAGTGGTCACCTCTATTAAGTACAGTCAAACCTGTGTTAGTGGTCACCTCTATTAAGCAGCCAACCTGTATTAATCAGCCAGTTTTCAGATTCCCAATATGTTGTTTTATTATGCATTTAACCTCTATTAAGCAGCCACCTGCGATAAGCAGCTACTTTCTGTGATTCCCTTGGCTGGCTGCTTAAGACAGGTTTAACTGTACTGTCGAAATTGTGATTTTGTCTGTAATTACGAACATTTTGTTATTTACAATGTTCATTGTTATATCCCTTGAAGATGTAAGGTGTTCATTGTTATATCCCTTGAAGATGTAAGGTGTTCATTGTTGCATCCCTTGAAGATGTAAGGTGTTCATTGTTGAATCCCTTGAAGACGTAAGGTGTTCATTGTTGCATCCCTTGAAGATGTAAGGTGTTCATTGTTGCATCCCTTGAAGACGTAAGGTGTTCATTGTTGAATCCCTTGAAGACGTAAGGTGTTCATTGTTGCATCCCTTGAAGACGTAAGGTGTTCATTGTTGCTTCCCTTGAAGACGTAAGGTGTTCATTGTTGCATCCCTTGAAGATGTAAGGTGTTCATTGTTACGTCCCTTGAAGATGTTAAGGTGTTCATTGTTGCTTCCCTTGAAGACGTAAGGTGTTCATTGTTGCATCCCTTGAAGATGTAAGGTGTTCATTGTTACGTCCCTTGAAGATGTAAGGTGTTCATTGTTACGTCCCTTGAAGATGTTAAGGTGTTCATTGTTGCATCCCTTGAAGATGTAAGGTGTTCATTGTTGCATCCCTTGAAGACGTAAGGTGTTCATTGTTGCGTCCCTTGAAGATGTTAAGGTGTTCATTGTTACGTCCCTTGAAGATGTTACGGTGTTCATTGTTGCGTTCCTTGAAGATGTAAGGTGTTCATTGTTACGTCCCTTGAAGATGTTAAGGTGTTCATTGTTGCGTTCCTTGAAGATGTTACGGTGTTCATTGTTATGTCCCTTGAAGATGTAAGATGTTCATTGTTGCATCCCTTGAAGATGTTACGGTGTTCATTGTTACGTCCCTTGAAGATGTTAAGGTGTTCATTGTTGCGTTCCTTGAAGATGTTACGGTGTTCATTGTTACGTCCCTTGAAGACGTAAGGTGTTCATTGTTACATCCCTTGAAGATGTAAGGTGTTCATTGTTGCGTCCCTTGAAGACGTAAGGTGTTCATTGTTGCATCCCTTGAAGATGTAAGGTGTTCATTGTTACGTCCCTTGAAGATGTTAAGGTGTTCATTGTTGCTTCCCTTGAAGACGTAAGGTGTTCATTGTTGCATCCCTTGAAGACGTAAGGTGTTCATTGTTGCGTCCCTTGAAGATGTTAAGGTGTTCATTGTTACGTCCCTTGAAGATGTTACGGTGTTCATTGTTGCGTTCCTTGAAGATGTAAGGTGTTCATTGTTACGTCCCTTGAAGATGTTAAGGTGTTCATTGTTGCGTTCCTTGAAGATGTTACGGTGTTCATTGTTATGTCCCTTGAAGATGTAAGATGTTCATTGTTGCATCCCTTGAAGATGTTACGGTGTTCATTGTTACGTCCCTTGAAGATGTTAAGGTGTTCATTGTTGCGTTCCTTGAAGATGTTACGGTGTTCATTGTTACGTCCCTTGAAGACGTAAGGTGTTCATTGTTACATCCCTTGAAGATGTAAGGTGTTCATTGTTGCGTCCCTTGAAGACGTAAGGTGTTCATTGTTGCATCCCTTGAAGATGTAAGGTGTTCATTGTTACGTCCCTTGAAGATGTTAAGGTGTTCATTGTTGCTTCCCTTGAAGACGTAAGGTGTTCATTGTTGCATCCCTTGAAGATGTAAGGTGTTCATTGTTACGTCCCTTGAAGATGTAAGGTGTTCATTGTTGCATCCCTTGAAGATGTTAAGGTGTTCATTGTTGCATCCCTTGAAGACGTAAGGTGTTCATTGTTGCTTCCCTTGAAGACGTAAGGTGTTCATTGTTGCATCCCTTGAAGATGTAAGGTGTTCATTGTTACGTCCCTTGAAGATGTTAAGGTGTTCATTGTTGCTTCCCTTGAAGACGTAAGGTGTTCATTGTTGCATCCCTTGAAGATGTAAGGTGTTCATTGTTACGTCCCTTGAAGATGTAAGGTGTTCATTGTTACATCCCTTGAAGATGTTAAGGTGTTCATTGTTGCATCCCTTGAAGCTGTAAGGTGTTCATTGTTGCATCCCTTGAAGACGTAAGGTGTTCATTGTTGCGTCCCTTGAAGATGTTAAGGTGTTCATTGTTACGTCCCTTGAAGATGTTACGGTGTTCATTGTTGCGTTCCTTGAAGATGTAAGGTGTTCATTGTTACGTCCCTTGAAGATGTTAAGGTGTTCATTGTTGCGTTCCTTGAAGATGTTACGGTGTTCATTGTTATGTCCCTTGAAGATGTAAGATGTTCATTGTTGCATCCCTTGAAGATGTTACGGTGTTCATTGTTACGTCCCTTGAAGATGTTAAGGTGTTCATTGTTGCGTTCCTTGAAGATGTTACGGTGTTCATTGTTACGTCCCTTGAAGACGTAAGGTGTTCATTGTTACGTCCCTTGAAGATGTAAGGTGTTCATTGTTGCGTCCCTTGAAGACGTAAGGTGTTCATTGTTGCATCCCTTGAAGATGTAAGGTGTTCATTGTTACGTTCCTTGAAGATGTAAGGTGTTCATTGTTGCATCCCTTGAAGATGTTAGGTGTTCATTGTTGCATCCCTTGAAGATGTAAGGTGTTCATTGTTACATTCCTTGAAGATGTTAGGTGTTCATTGTTGCATCCCTTGAAGATGTAAGGTGTTCATTGTTACGTCCCTTGAAGACGTAAGGTGTTCATTGTTGCATCCCTTGAAGATGTAAGGTGTTCATTGTTGCATCCCTTGAAGACGTAAGGTGTTCATTGTTACGTCCCTTGAAGACCTAAGGTGTTCATTGTTACATCCCTTACGTCACTAGTTCTTACAACTTATATTAATCATTCTTGAGATCTCATTCCTGATGGAATCCATCGCCACAAGGGAGAGAGATGAGGCAACGTGGAATTTAAATGCCTTGCCTAAGGTCACCATCATAATAGCTCCGGCAGGGCTCAAACTCGGGCCTTTCGCACCTGAAGGAATCTGGTTTCTTAATACAGGTGTGACTGCTTAACCACTTTGAATGTGCAGCACCTTAAGATACAACAATGTGTGATGATTAGATTGTCTAGCAGATAGTTTTACATTGTCTAGCAGATAGTTTTACATTGTCTAGCAGATAGTTTTACATTGTCTAGCAGATAGTTTTACATTGTCTAGCAGATAGTTTTACATTGTCTAGCAGATAGTTTTACATTGTCTAGCAGATAGTTTTACATTGTCTAGCAGATAGTTTTACATACATATATATATATATATAGTCCGCCTCCGTGGTCGAGTGGTTATGGTCGCTGACTTGTATACCACTGTAACCTATCATCACTGATGGTCACGGGTTCGAGCCCCGCTCAGACCGTGTCTCATTTATATGAAAAAAGTTGGCAGTTTCTTACGGAGGTTGGTGCACCCAAGTACTGGTTAACCGGTTGGAGCCTGCCCAGGAAAGGTGTTGTTAGGTAAACTGCCCGCCGGCGATATAGCCCAAAAATGGTGCTGATGCAGGCGTAAAACCCGAAATATAACATAACTGTTTAAACTAAGTTCTAGGAACATTAGGAAGTCGTGATAGCGCAGTGGTAGTGCGTTTGCTTTATGTGTGAAAGGCCCGGAGTTCGAGTCCCACGTAGCCATTACGATTGTGCCGATAGTTTAAACAATATTTTATTCAAGAATGGTACATAACACAGGAATAATTGTAGCAGTACAGTTAGGATTGGGAAAAAAGTTACATAGTAACTTATTCGAATTCCTTTCCTTAGGCAAGACATTTAAATGCTACGTTGCCTCTTCTCTCTCCATGGTGATGATGGATTCCATCAGGAATGAGGTCTCAAGAGTGATTAATATAAGTTGTAAGAACTTGTTTCGCAATCAAACTAAAATAAATTTGTATAGCTAAGCTAAGCATTAGTTAGTGCCCTACCCGACAAATAGAGAGAAATGAGGCGGTTCTGAGAAATAATTCTTACAATCCAGGGATCAGTTTAGAGGGCGACGTGGGCGAAATTGTCAGCCTAGGGACCCTGACTTCGCCCTCTGAGGGCCCTACTTCTCCCTTTTAAAAAAAGGTTTTTACGATTTTCAAACTAAATTTTGTCTAGTAAGATACACTGGCCCATTATAAAGCACTCCTCCTTCTATTCAAATGTTTTATTTAATGGTTGTACTGTGCATTTTAACCCTATTTTGCAGAGGTATATTTAAAGACCACCATTTAAGGAAGCGATCACGCGCTTTCTCACTTCTCCCAAAAGTTCTGACCTAGAATGAACCCTGACAATCTGAAGCCGTCCATGTTTGGTATACTGTGTTGTTAGCACAGTACTTATTGACCTGATGGTTGCAGGTCAAAGGTCAAGGTCACAGGGATTAAGCAATAAATCCTAATCCCTTTAAATGAATTTTAAATAACCATGTGACCTAAACTGTTGTAGCGACTTTAAAGCCAATATACGAACATCATGTAGAAGAAATAAGATTTGACTATTTCAGGTGTTTAGCAAAAAGTCTTGGAGAGGCCGGGGAGATAGATCCGGAGACAGAGGGCATGCTCATTGAAAATGGAGTAGATTTTGATGAATTTCCACAGGAGGTAATAAAACTATTGGCATTTAGTACTTTCCCCAATAGCGATGTATGGTTACATGTTACAGTTCTCCATGCATTTAGTACTTTCCCCAATAGCGATGTATGGTTACATGTTACAGTTCTCCATGCATTTAGTACTTTCCCCAATAGCTATGTATGGTTACATGTTACAGTTCTCCATGCATTTAGTACTTTCCCCAATAGCTATGTATGGTTACATGTTACAGTTCTCCATGCATTTAGTACTTTCCCCAATAGCTATGTATGGTTACATGTTACAGTTCTCCATGCATTTAGTACGTTCCTCAATAGCGATGTATGGTTACATGTTACAGTTCTCCATGCATTTAGTACTTTCCCCAATAGCTATGTATGGTTACATGTTACAGTTCTCCATGCATTTAGTACTTTCCCCAATAGCTATGTATGGTTACATGTTACAGTTCTCCATGCATTTAGTATTTTCCCCAATAGCTATGTATGGTTACATGTTACAGTTCTCCAGACATTTAGCAGTCTGCTTGCTACCTATCACATGCAATGCATAAACAGAATGTCCATTGAGATTACAGGAAATGTTTGATACTTTCCCCCAGAGAGAGAGATACGTTTATATTCTACAGTTCTCCATGCATTTAGCAGTCTGCTTGCTATCTATCACATGCAATGCATAAACAGAATGTCCATTGAGATTACAGGGAATGTTTGACACTTTCCCCCAGAGAGACATACGTTTATATTCTACAGTTCTCCAGACATTTACATGCAATCAATGCATACAATGAATGTTCATAGATATCACACTGTGTTTTTATTGCCATAATGTGTGTGTGTTTTACGTTTATTTATCGTCGCTACCGGTTGTCCATATGAGCGACGCCTCCTGAAGAGATTAGTCCTTTTTAGATTGTTGGAGGATAGTGCAATGTCTCTTAAAGAGTTTAGTCCTTTTTATATTTTTGGAGGATAGTGCAACATCTCCAGAAGAGATTAGTCCTTTTTAGAGGACAGTGCAATGCCTCCTGAAGAGATTAGGCGGTTTTAGACTGTTGGAGGATAGTGCAATGTCTCTTAAAGAGATTTGTCCTTTTTAGATTTGTTGGAGGATAGTGCAATGTCTCTTAAAGAGATTTGTCCTTTTTAGATTGGTTGGAGGATAGTGCAATGCTTACTGAAGAGATTGGTCCTTTTTATATTTGTTGGAGGATAATGTAATGTCTCTTGAAGAGATTAGTCCTTTTTGGAGGATAGTGCAATGCCTCCTGAAGAGATTCGTCCTTTTTTAGATTTTTTGGAGGATAGTGCAATGCTTACTGAAGAGATTAGTCCTTTTTATATTTTTTGGAGGATAATGTAATGTCTCTTGAAGAGATTATTCCATTTTATGTTTTTGGAGGATAGTGCAACATCTACTGAAGATATTAGTCCTTTTTAGATTTTTGGAGGATAGTGCAATGATACAGACAGAGACTAGTCATGTGGATTTAAGTGCCTTGCCTACAGCTAGCTGGGCGCATACTCTGGTCTTCTCTCACCTGTAACGAATACGCTACCACTGCGCTATCACGACTTCCACTTATTTATATAGGACATAAGTATATAATAATGTCAGTTTCTCAAGGTGGATTCTTGTATATTTGTGAAACCCCGCTGATTGTAATGAAACTATACAGTTGTCCCCCCTGTAATGAAACTATACAGTTGTCCCCCCTGAATTTCCATAATTCACATGTTTAGTTTATACAAATTTATATTAGCTCAATTGCGAAACAAGTTCTTTCAACTTATATTAATCACTCTCGAGACGTCATTCCTGATGGAATCCATCGCCATGAAGGAGAGAGAAGAGGCAATGTGGAATTTAAATGCCTTGCCTAAGGAAACAATCGTAACGGCTCCAGTGGGGCTCGAACTCCGGACCTTTCGCGCCTGAAGCGAACACTGCGCTATCACCACTTCCACGAATTCACATGTTTGCCTGCTGTAATCAATCATTGACTTTTAGTTTCAGGTGCGAAAGGCCCTGAGTTCGAGCCCCGCTGGAGCCGTTACGAGTGTGCCCATAGACTAAGCATTTACATTCCACGTCACCTCTTCTCTCTCCGTCGTGGCGATGGATTCCACATACCTCTTCTCTCTCCGTCGTGGCGATGGATTCCACATACCTCTTCTCTCTCCGTCGTGGCGATGGATTCCACATACCTCTTCTCTCTCCGTCGTGGCGATGGATTCCACATACCTCTTCTCTCTCCGTCGTGGCGATGGATTCCACATACCTCTTCTCTCTCCGTCGTGGCGATGGATTCCACATACCTCTTCTCTCTCCGTCGTGGCGATGGATTCCACATACCTCTTCTCTCTCCGTCGTGGCGATGGATTCCACATACCTCTTCTCTCTCCGTCGTGGCGATGGATTCCACATACCTCTTCTCTCTCCGTCGTGGCGATGGATTCCACATACTCTTCTCTCTCCGTCGTGGCGATGGATTCCACATACCTCTTCTCTCTCCGTCGTGGCGATGGATTCCACATACCTCTTCTCTCTCCGTCGTGGCGATGGATTCCACATACCCTCTTCTCTCTCCTCATGGATCCACACCACCCCTCTTCTCTCTCCGTCGTGGCGATGATTCCACATACCCCCCTCTCTCTCCCCCGTCGTGGCGATGGATTCCACATACCCTCTTCTCTCTCCGTCGTGGCGATGGATTCCACATACCTCTCTCTCTCCGTCGTGGCGATGGATTCCACATACCTCTTCTCTCTCCGTCGTGGCGATGGATTCCACATACCTCTTCTCTCTCCGTCGTGGCGATGGATTCCACATACCTCTTCTCTCTCCGTCGTGGCGATGGATTCCACATACCCTCTTCTCTCTCCGTCGTGGCGATGGATTCCACATACCTCTTCTCTCTCCGTCGTGGCGATGGATTCCACATACCTCTTCTCTCTCCGTCGTGGCGATGGATTCCACATACCTCTTCTCTCTCCGTCGTGGCGATGGATTCCACATACCTCTTCTCTCTCCGTCGTGGCGATGGATTCCACATACCTCTTCTCTCTCCGTCGTGGCGATGGATTCCACTACCTCTTCTCTCTCCGTCGTGGCGATGGATTCCACATACCCTCTTCTCTCTCCGTCGTGGCGATGGATTCCACATACCTCTTCTCTCTCCGTCGTGGCGATGGATTCCACATACCTCTTCTCTCTCCGTCGTGGCGATGGATTCCACATACCTCTTCTCTCTCCGTCGTGGCGATGGATTCCACATGCCTCTTCTCTCTCCGTCGTGGCGATGGATTCCATCAGGAATGAGGTCTTGAGAGTGATTAATATAAGTTGTAAGAATTTTTTTCACAATCGAGCTAAATTAAATTTGTTTAATCTATGGTACCTATGTTTGCAGGCTCTGGATTGTCTTCCTGCTGATCTTCCATGGAGGATCCCAGCTGACGAGTTTGCATACCGGAGGGACTTCCGTTCAGCTTGCGTGTTCACGATTGACCCGGCAACAGCTCGTGATCTCGACGATGCCCTGTCCTGTGAAGATCTGGGAAATGGTAATCAATTTCAGATTTGACGCACAAATTATGCAAACATCCCAAACCAAAATATTTCATTCATACCTTACTGGCTTTTCTATTACCTCCCTTGGCAGATAAAGTCTTATTTATCCCGAAATGCATAGCTGTCCTTTTTGTTGGAATCCTTTGTTTTTACTGTTGTTCCCTAACCAGATGTTGCGTTATGATAAATGTGATTTTATACAAATCATGTTAATTAATTGATAAAACAAAATTACGGATTATTTACCCATAGGGTATCTGTCGAGATATAGTAACATACTAATAATAATCTGTCCGATTAGCGCAGTGGTTAGCGCGCTCGCTTCTCACCAATGCAACCCGGGTTCGATCCTCGGACCAGGAAGTATGTGAGATGGTACGGTGGTCGCCAGATCGGACAGGTGGGTTTTCTCTGGGTGCTCCGGTTTCCTCCCACACGAATTACCACATGTATGCTTTCATCCGTGCCAACGAGAGCGATTAATATAAGTTGTTAAAGCTTGTTTCACAATAATTGACATGTCCATTACTGACTTATGAGACATCAGTACTTCCAATCGGCAATCGGTAACCATTATGTAACTAGCTGGCAGCTCAACCAACCGGACATATCAGAACGAACCCCTGACAAGGTTCGAACCTGTAACCTCCCGCTCCGTAGGCAGATGCCTTATCCAATAGGTCCGCCTCCGTGGTCGAGTGGTTACGGTCGCTGACTTGTATACCACTGTAACCTATCATCACTGATGGTCACGGGTTCGAGCCTCGCTCAGGCCGTGTCTCATTTATATGAAAAAGTTGGCAGTTTCTTACAGAGGTTGGTGCACCCAAGTACTGGTTAACCGCTGGAGCCTGCCCAGGAAAGGTGTTGTTAGATAAACTGCCCGCCGGCGATATAGCCCAAAATGGTGCTGATGCAGGCGTAAAACCCGAAGTATAAC
>CM026396.1:25936544-25984633 GCA_014843695.1 Archivesica marissinica | reverse complement strand
TCTCCGTCGTGGCGATGGATTCCACATACCTCTTCTCTCTCCGTCGTGGCGATGGATTCCACATACCTCTTCTCTCTCCGTCGTGGCGATGGATTCCACATACCTCTTCTCTCTCCGTCGTGGCGATGGATTCCACATACCTCTTCTCTCTCCGTCGTGGCGATGGATTCCACATGCCTCTTCTCTCTCCGTCGTGGCGATGGATTCCATCAGGAATGAGGTCTTGAGAGTGATTAATATAAGTTGTAAGAATTTTTTTCACAATCGAGCTAAATTAAATTTGTTTAATCTATGGTACCTATGTTTGCAGGCTCTGGATTGTCTTCCTGCTGATCTTCCATGGAGGATCCCAGCTGACGAGTTTGCATACCGGAGGGACTTCCGTTCAGCTTGCGTGTTCACGATTGACCCGGCAACAGCTCGTGATCTCGACGATGCCCTGTCCTGTGAAGATCTGGGAAATGGTAATCAATTTCAGATTTGACGCACAAATTATGCAAACATCCCAAACCAAAATATTTCATTCATACCTTACTGGCTTTTCTATTACCTCCCTTGGCAGATAAAGTCTTATTTATCCCGAAATGCATAGCTGTCCTTTTTGTTGGAATCCTTTGTTTTTACTGTTGTTCCCTAACCAGATGTTGCGTTATGATAAATGTGATTTTATACAAATCATGTTAATTAATTGATAAAACAAAATTACGGATTATTTACCCATAGGGTATCTGTCGAGATATAGTAACATACTAATAATAATCTGTCCGATTAGCGCAGTGGTTAGCGCGCTCGCTTCTCACCAATGCAACCCGGGTTCGATCCTCGGACCAGGAAGTATGTGAGATGGTACGGTGGTCGCCAGATCGGACAGGTGGGTTTTCTCTGGGTGCTCCGGTTTCCTCCCACACGAATTACCACATGTATGCTTTCATCCGTGCCAACGAGAGCGATTAATATAAGTTGTTAAAGCTTGTTTCACAATAATTGACATGTCCATTACTGACTTATGAGACATCAGTACTTCCAATCGGCAATCGGTAACCATTATGTAACTAGCTGGCAGCTCAACCAACCGGACATATCAGAACGAACCCCTGACAAGGTTCGAACCTGTAACCTCCCGCTCCGTAGGCAGATGCCTTATCCAATAGGTCCGCCTCCGTGGTCGAGTGGTTAAGGTCGCTGACTTGTATACCACTGTAACCTATCATCACTGATGGTCACGGGTTCGAGCCTCGCTCAGGCCGTGTCTCATTTATATGAAAAAGTTGGCAGTTTCTTACAGAGGTTGGTGCACCCAAGTACTGGTTAACCGCTGGAGCCTGCCCAGGAAAGGTGTTGTTAGATAAACTGCCCGCCGGCGATATAGCCCAAAATGGTGCTGATGCAGGCGTAAAACCCGAAATATAACATATAACATAACTTACCCACTAGGCCATGCAGACGTCTGTATATGAATGTGCATTGTGTGATGGTTAAAATACACAATATGCCCATTCAATACATTTAAACAGGAGTGCTTTACAATGATCAGTGTAGCCAACTGGACATCATTTTGTATGAAACATGTGGGGGGGGGGGGCTGCGGAATATTATTTTTAGGGAGAAGTGCGGCCCCAGGAGCTCTGTAATATATATAGTACCTTTACATACAAATTATTTTGAATAGTTTATATCATAGTATATGTGAATTTACAATTGTGTATTTTATTAAAGAATGTACTCTATTGTAATGTGGGTAGGGGATGCTCTTTGACCCCTACCCAACCTATGACGAGGTAAATATATAGGGATTCTCTGAATAGGGGCTTGAAATAAAACAGCTGTATTGTGATTGAATGTTTTCAGGCCGGTACAAGGTTGGTGTGCACATAGCGGACGTGAGCTACTTTCTGCATGAAAACAATGTGTTAGACAGAGTTGCTGCCCTTAGATCTACTAGCGTCTACTTGGTGCACAAGGTACGATGTAGCTGCATATTTAATGCAGTTATAAACATAAGGATGTATAGACAAGTACTATACGACCCGGCGCGATATAGCCTGAACTGTACTGATGTGGCATGCTATATAGCCTGAACTGTACTGATGTGCCATGAACTGTGCTGATGTGCCATGCTATATAGCCAGAACTGTACTGATGTGCCATGAACTGTACTGATGTGCCATGCTATATAGCCAGAACTGTACTGATGTGCCATGCTATATAGCTAGAACTGTGCTGATGTGCCATGCTATATAGCCTGAACTGTGCTGATGTGCCATGCTATATAGCCTGAACTGTACTGATGTGCCATGCTATATAGCCAGAACTGTACTGATGTGCCATGAACTGTACTGATGTGCCATGCTATATAGCCAGAACTGTACTGATGTGCCATGCTATATAGCTAGAACTGTGCTGATGTGCCATGCTATATAGCCTGAACTGTGCTGATGTGCCATGCTATATAGCCAGAACTGTACTGATGTGCCATGCTATATAGCTAGAACTGTGCTGATGTGCCATGCTATATAGCCTGAACTGTGCTGATGTGCCATGCTATATAGCCTGAACTGTACTGATGTGCCATGAACTGTGCTGATGTGCCATGCTATATAGCCAGAACTGTACTGATGTGCCATGAACTGTACTGATGTGCCATGCTATATAGCCAGAACTGTACTGATGTGCCATGCTATATAGCTAGAACTGTGCTGATGTGCCATGCTATATAGCCTGAACTGTGCTGATGTGCCATGCTATATAGCCTGAACTGTACTGATGTGCCATGCTATATAGCCAGAACTGTACTGATGTGCCATGCTATATAGCCAGAACTGTACTGATGTGCCATGCTATATAGCCTGAACTGTACTGATGTGCCATGCTATATAGCCTGAACTGTACTGATGTGCCATGCTATATAGCCTGAACTGTGCTGATGTGCCATGAACTGTGCTGATGTGCCATGAACTGTACTGATGTGCCATGAACTGTGCTGATGTGCCATGAACTGTGCTGATGTGCCATGCTATATAGCCAGAACTGTACTGATGTGCCATGAACTGTGCTGATGTGCCATGAACTGTGCTGATGTGCCATGAACTGTACTGATGTGCCATGCTATATAGCCTGAACTGTACTGATGTGCCATACTATATAGCCTGAACTGTGCTGATGTGCCATGGTATATAGCCTGAACTGTACTGATGTGCCATGAACTGTGCTGATGTGCCATGCTATATAGCCAGAACTGTACTGATGTGCCATGCTATATAGCCACAACTGTACTGATGTGCCATGCTATATAGCCAGAACTGTACTGATGTGCCATGCTATATAGCCAGAACTGTACTGATGTGCCATGCTATATAGCCAGAACTGTGCTGATGTGCCATGCTATATAGCCAGAACTGTGCTGATGTGCCATGCTATATAGCCTGAACTGTACTGATGTGCCATGCTATATAGCCAGAACTGTACTGATGTGCCATGCTATATAGCCTGAACTGTACTGATGTGCCATGCTATATAGCCTGAACTGTACTGATGTGCCATGAACTGTGCTGATGTGCCATGCTATATAGCCTGAACTGTGCTGATGTGCCATGCTATATAGCCTGAACTGTACTGATGTGCCATGAACTGTGCTGATGTGCCATGCTATATAGCCAGAACTGTGCTGATGTGCCATGCTATATAGCCTGAACTGTACTGATGTGCCATGCTATATAGCCTGAACTGTACTGATGTGCTATCCTATATAGCCAGAACTGTGATGATGTGCCATGCTATATAGCCAGAACTGTGCTGATGTGCCATGCTATATAGCCTGAACTGTACTGATGTGCCGTGCTATATAGCCAGAACTGTGCTGATGTGCCATGCTATATAGCCAGAACTGTACTGATGTGCCATGCTATATAGCCTGAACTGTACTGATGTGCCATGCTATATAGCCTGAACTGTACTGATGTGCCATGAACTGTGCTGATGTGCCATGCTATATAGCCTGAACTGTGCTGATGTGCCATGCTATATAGCCTGAACTGTACTGATGTGCCATGAACTGTGCTGATGTGCCATGCTATATAGCCAGAACTGTGCTGATGTGCCATGCTATATAGCCTGAACTGTACTGATGTGCCATGCTATATAGCCTGAACTGTACTGATGTGCCATGCTATATAGCCTGAACTGTACTGATGTGCCATGCTATATAGCCAGAACTGTACTGATGTGCCATGCTATATAGCCAGAACTGTACTGATGTGCCATGCTATATAGCCAGAACTGTACTGATGTGCCATGCTATATAGCCTGAACTGTACTGATGTGCCATGCTATATAGCCAGAACTGTACTGATGTGCCATGCTATATAGCCAGAACTGTACTGATGTGCCATGCTATATAGCCAGAACTGTACTGATGTGCCATGCTATATAGCCAGAACTGTACTGATGTGCCATGCTATATAGCCTGAACTGTACTGATGTGCCATGCTATATAGCCTGAACTGTACTGATGTGCCATGCTATATAGCCTGAACTGTACTGATGTGCCATGCTATATAGCCTGAACTGTGCTGATGTGCCATGCTGTATAGCCAGAACTGTACTGATGTGCCATGCTATATAGCCTGAACTGTACTGATGTGCCATGCTATATAGCCTGAACTGTACTGATGTGCCATTATATATAGCCTGAACTGTGCTGATGTGCCATGCTATATAGCCAGAACTGTACTGATGTGCCATGCTATATAGCCTGAACTGTACTGATGTGCCATGCTATATAGCCTGAACTGTACTGATGTGCCATGCTATATAGCCAGAACTGTACTGATGTGCCATGCTATATAGCCTGAACTGTACTGATGTGCCATGCTATATAGCCAGAACTGTACTGATGTGCCATGGTATATAGCCTGAACTGTACTGATGTGCTATCCTATATAGCCTGAACTGTACTGATGTGCCATGCTATATAGCCAGAACTGTACTGATGTGCCATGCTATATAGCCAGAACTGTACTGATGTGCCATGGTATATAGCCTGAGCTGTGCTGATGTGCCATGCTATATAGCCTGAACTGTGCTGATGTGCCATGCTATATAGCCAGAACTGTGCTGATGTGCCATGCTATATAGCCTGAACTGTACTGATGTGCCATGGTATATAGCCTGAACTGTGCTGATGTGCCATGAACTGTGCTGATGTGCCATGAACTGTGCTGATGTGCCATGCTATATAGCCTGAACTGTGCTGATGTGCCATGGTATATAGCCTGAACTGTACTGATGTGCCATGAACTGTGCTGATGTGCCATGAACTGTGCTGATGTGCCATGCTATATAGCCTGAACTGTGCTGATGTGCCATGCTATATAGCCTGAACTGTACTGATGTGCCATGAACTGTGCTGATGTGCCATGAACTGTGCTGATGTGCCATGCTATATAGCCTGAACTGTACTGATGTGCCATGAACTGTACTGATGTGCCATGAACTGTACTGATGTGCCATGAACTGTGCTGATGTGCCATGAACTGTGCTGATGTGCCATGAACTGTACTGATGTGCCATGAACTGTGCTGATGTGCCATGAACTGTGCTGATGTGCCATGCTATATAGCCAGAACTGTACTGATGTGCCATGCTATATAGCCAGAACTGTGCTGATGTGCCATGCTATATAGCCAGAACTGTGCTGATGTGCCATGCTATATAGCCAGAACTGTGCTGATGTGCCATGCTATATAGCCTGAACTGTACTGATGTGCCATGCTATATAGCCTGAACTGTGCTGATGTGCCATGCTATATAGCCAGAACTGTACTGATGTGCCATGCTATATAGCCAGAACTGTACTGATGTGCCATGCTATATAGCCAGAACTGTACTGATGTGCCATGCTATATAGCCAGAACTGTACTGATGTGCCATGCTATATAGCCAGAACTGTACTGATGTGCCATGCTATATAGCCAGAACTGTACTGATGTGCCATGCTATATAGCCAGAACTGTACTGATGTGCCATGCTATATAGCCAGAACTGTACTGATGTGCCATGCTATATAGCCAGAACTGTACTGATGTGCCATGCTATATAGCCTGAACTGTACTGATGTGCCATGCTATATAGCCAGAACTGTACTGATGTGCCATGCTATATAGCCTGAACTGTGCTGATGTGCCATGCTATATAGCCTAAACTGTGCTGATGTGCCATGCTATATAGCCTGAACTGTGCTGATGTGCCATGCTATATAGCCAGAACTGTACTGATGTGCCATGCTATATAGCCAGAACTGTACTGATGTGCCATGCTATATAGCCAGAACTGTGCTGATGTGCCATGCTATATAGCCTGAACTGTACTGATGTGCCATGCTATATAGCCAGAACTGTACTGATGTGCCATGCTATATAGCCAGAACTGTACTGATGTGCCATGAACTGTACTGATGTGCCATGAACTGTGCTGATGTGCCATGAACTGTGCTGATGTGCCATGCTATATAGCCAGAACTGTACTGATGTGCCATGAACTGTGCTGATGTGCCATGCTATATAGCCAGAACTGTACTGATGTGCCATGCTATATAGCCTGAACTGTGCTGATGTGCCATGCTATATAGCCTGAACTGTGCTGATGTGCCATGCTATATAGCCTGAACTGTACTGATGTGCCATGCTATATAGCCTGAACTGTACTGATGTGCCATGCTATATAGCCTGAACTGTGCTGATGTGCCATGCTATATAGCCTGAACTGTACTGATGTGCCATGCTATATAGCCTGAACTGTACTGATGTGCCATGCTATATAGCCAGAACTGTACTGATGTGCCATGCTATATAGCCAGAACTGTACTGATGTGCCATGCTATATAGCCAGAACTGTACTGATGTGCCATGCTATATAGCCTGAACTGTACTGATGTGCCATGCTATATAGCCTGACCTGTACTGATGTGCCATGCTATATAGCCTGAACTGTACTGATGTGCCATGCTATATAGCCTGAACTGTGCTGATGTGCCATGCTATATAGCCTGAACTGTACTGATGTGCCGTGCTATATAGCCTGTACTGTGCTGATGTGCCGTGCTATATAGCCAGAACTGTACTGATGTGCCATGCTATATAGCCAGAACTGTACTGATGTGCCATGCTATATAGCCTGAACTGTACTGATGTGCCATGCTATATAGCCAGAACTGTACTGATGTGCCATGCTATATAGCCAGAACTGTACTGATGTGCCATGCTATATAGCCAGAACTGTACTGATGTGCCATGCTATATAGCCAGAACTGTACTGATGTGCCATGCTATATAGCCAGAACTGTACTGATGTGCCATGAACTGTGCTGATGTGCCATGCTATATAGCCTGAACTGTACTGATGTGCCATGCTATATAGCCAGAACTGTGCTGATGTGCCATGCTATATAGCCAGAACTGTACTGATGTGCCATGCTATATAGCCATAACTGTGCTGATGTACCATGCTATATAGCCAGAACTGTGCTGATGTGCCATGCTATATAGCCTGAACTGTACTGATGTGCCATGCTATATAGCCATAACTGTGCTGATGTGCCATGCTATATAGCCAGAACTGTGCTGATGTGCCATGCTATATAGCCAGAACTGTGCTGATGTGCCATGCTATATAGCCAGAACTGTGCTGATGTGCCATGCTATATAGCCATAACTGTGCTGATGTGCCATGCTATATAACCATAACTGTGCTGTTACCAAAACCAATACTCACTCTATAATATACTTAAGCTTTACGTTGGATTAGCAACGGATCTTGTTATATTTAGTTTAACCCCTATTTATTGCTCGATTTGTTTTACATACACATGAGAATACAAAACATGACAATTTTAAAGAATGCAAACAAGTCGAGCCACAAGTTCTGGCAACATTATTTACGGCCCTTCCCGACATTTTTGTTTCTAGGTGATACCGATGTTGCCACGGATGCTCTGTGAACAGCTGTGCAGTTTGAACCCAGACGAAGATAGACTCACATTCTCCGTGGAATGGGTCATATCCGAACAGGGAGAGGTAAGTCTTTGTAGGATAAATATGTATAAATATAGACACCCCTTCTCCGTGGAATGGGTCCAGGGGCCACGCTGTCAGTCGCCACATGAGCCAAATGGCGATTTTGCAATAGAAATGGCTCCTAAAATTTCAATTTGGCGATTTTCAGAAAATTGCACAAAAAATCGGCATAAATAACGTTTGTGCCATATTTTAACCTTTCATACTTGACTGGTTTTATTTACCATTGACGACGGCGCTTTCCAGTTAAAGAAAAATCGATACACAGTCTGTGTTCATTGTATCTTTGACTGGTTACAATTTTTTGCTCTGGTATACGCTATCGTTTGGCGAAACAATCGATTCACAGTGAAAACAGCTGTGTACATGTGCTGGAGGCATATTCCCATCATAAATTGCAACCAAAACAAAACAAACATGTAAATTAGCGGTATATGATCACACATTTACAGTTTTGTATAATGGGAATGGTTTGATAATTGAGGTCCTTTATGAAAACGGCAGTACTTGATCGGTGAAATGATGACATTGTTTGAAGATTATACGGATGACCGAATAACTTGTGTACATAATTAGGTAATAAATGTTTTTCACAAATAAGATCAACGGTAGTAGTTGTGAAAAATATGATTTTCGTGTCCTCAACTATAAAAAGTGAATGAAACTTGTCCAAATCGCCGATAAATAAACGTAAAAAAAAAAAATCCAAATCGTCACGTGTCAAAATGGCTACTTTCGGTTTCAAACGTCCGAAATGGACTTAGTGAATGAAACCTAGACAGCCTGATGAAAATTTCCATTGACGGCCCAGACAAGTTCAACTTCAAATCGGCATTTGTAATGTGGTCCAAGAAGAACAGACGCATTTTGAACTGAATGTTGTGCAATTTGTTAGACATAGTGGATACTTGTACATGTATGTAATTCTGATGTATTTTTAAATTATTATGACTAAGAAAATAATTAAAGTTGTAAAAGTTCATTGGATTGTCTTCAAAAATGATTAGTATGCATGTCTTTTTGAGCTTAAAGTTCATTTGAAATGTAATCCTGTGTTGGCTTCCATTATTAATCACTGTCACAGGGCTACATTGTAAAATAAACTTTTAGCCTTAACAGGTATGCATTCTTTCATTCTAATGTCTATATTAATACTTCTTCCAGAAAAAAACGGGCTAGAATCTCACCATTTACAAATAAAAATACCAAAAAAATCAAACCAGGGAGGGGACAACACCCCTCCCGGAGGGGGACGACACCCCTCCCGGAGGGGGACGACACCGCTCCCGCACACACCCCATCTTTCAAACAGATAAGTGGCCCCAACTTTTTTCTGCCCAGTGTGGGCCCTGTGGGTCATATCTGAGCAGGGAGACGTACGTCTTTGTAGGATAAATATGTATAAATATATAGACACCCCTTCTCCGTGGAATGGGTCATATCTGAGCAGGGAGACGTAAGTCTATGTAGGATAAATATGTATAAATATAGAGCGGTCTTGGCTACAATATTACAGATAACGTGTGCTGTGTAGCTATTATTGGGGTATGGCAGTAGTCGGGGCTCGATACAACATTTCAGATAACGTGTGCTGTGTAGCTATTAATGGGGTACAGCAGTAGTCGGGGCTCGATACAACATTACAGATAACGTGTGCTGTGTAGCTATTACTGGGTACAGCAGTAGTCGGGGCTCAATACAACATTACAGATAACGTGTGCTGTGTAGCTATTACTGGGTACAGCAGTAGTCGGGGCTCGATACAACATTACAGATAACGTGTGCTGTGTAGCTATTATTGGGGGTACAGCAGTAGTCGGGGCTCGATACAACATTACAGATAACGTGTGCTGTGTAGCTATTATTGGGGGTACAGCAGTAGTCGGGGCTCGATACAACATTACAGATAACGTGTGCTGTGTAGCTATTATTGGGTACAGCAGTAGTCGGGGCTCGAGTTAAACACTCGTTATTGAGAAATGTTCTCCCTGAGCTGCTCAACCGAGAAATTGTAAGGGAGCCGATGTAAGGGTGCCGATGTAAGGGTGCCGATGTAAGGAAGCCGATGTAAGGGAGCTGATGTAAGGGAGCCGATGATGATGCAGCGTGATTGCTCTATCATTTTTCCATTTTACAATAATACATCGTACAGATTTAAGTAATATCGTATATATTTACAGATAGAAGAGGAATGGTTTGGTAGATCTGTGATTCGATCATGTGTGAAACTCGCCTACGACCATGCCCAGGTAATTACTACGAAATCTTAACTACAGGTATTTAACCCATTCAACACCAAGTAACTGACATAGACTGGTGTATGGTATTTTTAGACCAATAGATGAATAAGAAAATTACATTTGGACCAGTTCATTTATCATAACGGATAATTTTGTCTAAAAATAGTAATATTACTGGCAAAAAGTGCAGATCCTGATAAGACGGCTCATTACTAGCCAGCGCATCTGGATCTACACTTTTTGTAAGCCTATTTAGAGGTATGTGGTGTTGAAAGGGGCTAAATGTATTTATACTCATCACAGAAGTATCTTGAGATATTGTGATATACACCTGCATATATCTAGTTCATTGTGATATACACCTGCATATATCTAGTTCATTGTGATACACACCTGCATATATCTAGTTCATTGTGATACACACCTGCATATATCTAGTTCATTGTGATATACACCTGCATATATCTAGTTCATTGTGATACACACCTGCATATATCTAGTTCATTGTGATACACACCTGCATATATCTAGTTCATTGTGATATACACCTGCATATATCTAGTTCATTGTGATATACACCTGCATATATCTAGTTCATTGTGATATACACCTGCATATATCTAGTTCATTGTGATATACACCTGCATATATCTAGTTCATTGTGATACACACCTGCATATATCTAGTTCATTGTGATACACACCTGCATATATCTAGTTCATTGTGATATACACCTGCATATATCTAGTTCATTGTGATATACACCTGCATATATCTAGTTCATTGTGATATACACCTGCATATATCTAGTTCATTGTGATATACACCTGCATATATCTAGTTCATTGTGATACACACCTGCATATATCTAGTTCATTGTGATACACACCTGCATATATCTAGTTCATTGTGATATACACCTGCATATATCTAGTTCATTGTGATATACACCTGCATATATCTAGTTCATTGTGATATACACATGCATATATCTAGTTCATTGTGATATACACCTGCATATATCTAGTTCATTGCTATATACACCTGCATATATCTAGTTCATTGTGATACACACCTGCAGATATCTAGTTCATTGTGATATACACCTGCATATATCTAGTTCATTGCGATACACACCTGCCGATATATAGTTCATTGCGATATACACCTGCATATATCTAGTTCATTGTGATATACACCTGCATATATCTAGTTCATTGCGATACACACCTGCCGATATATAGTTCATTGCGATATACACCTGCATATATCTAGTTCATTGCGATATACACCTGCATATATCTAGTTCATTGCGATATACACCTGCATATATCTAGTTCATTGTGATACACACCTGCATATATCGTTTACTTGAAACCGAGGTCTCGTGTCGTTGCTTTACACCGTGTACATAAAAGAACCAGAGGAATTTCTGGAATGGGTCTATGTCTGTATCATTGCACTATCCTCCAAAAATCTAAAATAACTAATCTCTTCAGGAGGCGTCGCTCATATGGGCAAACGCTGGCGACGATAAATAAACGTAAAACACACATTTAGTTTATTGTTCCACGTTTGCATGTCGGCATAAGTTATTTACAAAATACAGATTTATATAATCATTATCAGATTTTATTTATTGCCGTAATATAATTTGTATGGTATACAGGGCTTTATAGAAGAGCCGGATCGGATCTGGACACAGGATGAACTTCCACCGGTCTCGGAAAACTTCACCGTTGACGATATTAAAACCAGGGTGCTTAATCTACAGAAGGTATTTAACCTGTTCTTCTTGAATTTATTGATGTCTTGATCGTTGGTAATTATAAAAGTACAAAGAAAAGGGCCAGCTATTTCTGACTTCTAATACACCACATATTGCCATCAGTACATCTCGAATCATTTCCTTACAAGCCGGGAGCCAGTAACCATTTTATTTATCTAGCTGGCTGGTCTCCAACCTGCGATATCTGTAGTAACCTCTGACACAGTTCAAACATTTAACCTCCCGCCTCGTAGGCGAGCACCTTAACCACTAGGCCACCGAGGCGGATAAATGGACCACCATATTATAGATTCATTAACACATACATGGTTCCCTCTGTCTGAATGTTTGTCTGCGCAACTTCTGGGACTAATTTGAAAAACTTAGTGCCAAACTAAGAGCCAGATAAATATCTGAAGCCATGTATTTGACAAACAAAATTAAAAGAACAAAAGTTGAGCCAAATATTTTCACCAATTCACAAAATTTAGAGCCAGTTTTTTGTCACAATTGGCGCCATTGGCGACCGACAGCAGGAACCCTGATATAGATATATATGAACCATTACTGGCGACCGACAGCGGTAACCCTGACATAGATATATATGAACCATTGCTAAAGCCTACATTTAATCTCAATGGGTGGCGTATCAAGTATTTATATAGAAGAAAGCTTCTTCCATATATGCGTTAAACTTCTCTTTCTATATCTCGGTAACATTTTCATGGAATTTTATGAAACTTGAATAAATATGCATCCCCATTGTGTGGTGATGCAGGTGTAGATTGTGTGGGTATCGACCCAGTATTACCAGAGTTAGTGCCCTTTAATTGACAAAAACCCACAAATTTGTTGGCCCACTCCAATGTGCTTGTTATGGTTTTGTGTTGATGGCTTTGCTCGTAATAAATGTGTTTTATAGATCGCTGTAAACTTGAGAAAGTCGAGGTTTGATGGCTCGTAATAAATGTGTTTTATAGATCGCTGTAAACTTGAGAAAGTCACGGTTTGATGGCTCGTAATAAATGTGTTTTATAGATCGCTGTAAACTTGAGAAAGTCGAGGTTTGATGGCTCGTAATAAATGTGTTTTATAGATCGCTGTAAACTTGAGAAAGTCGAGGTTTGATGGCTCGTAATAAATGTGTTTTATAGATCGCTGTAAACTTGAGAAAGTCGAGGTTTGATGGCTCGTAATAAATGTGTTTTATAGATCGCTGTAAACTTGAGAAAGTCGAGGTTTGATGGCTCGTAATAAATGTGTTTTATAGATCGCTGTAAACTTGAGAAAGTCGAGGTTTGATGGCTCGTAATAAATGTGTTTTATAGATCGCTGTAAACTTGAGAAAGTCGAGGTTTGATGGCTCGTAATAAATGTGTTTTATAGATCGCTGTAAACTTGAGAAAGTCGAGGTTTGATGGTGGAGCGCTTCGCCTAGAACAGATAAAGCTACAGTACAGTCTGGATGATGACTCCGGCCTGCCGAACGGTTACTGGGTGTACCAACAGAAGGACAGTAACAGGTGGGTATGACGATGTTCGAGTGCCGCTACCCATTATAAATGTTAGTATGACAATGTTCGAGTGCCGCTACCCCTTATAAATGTTAGTATGACAATGTTCGAGTGCCGCTACCCATTATAAATGTTAGTATGACAATGTTCGAGTGCCGCTACCCCTTATAAATGTTAGTATGACAATGTCCGAGTGCCGCTACCCCTTATAAATGTTAGTATGACGATTATCCATGTACAGTCCGTCCATTCTCCATATACAGTCCGTCCATTCTCCATATACAGTCCGTCCATTCTCCATATACAGTCCGTCCATTCTCCATATACAGTCCGTCCATTCTCCATATACAGTCCGTCCATTCTCCATATACAGTCCATCCATTCTCCATATACAGTCCGTCCATTCTCCATATACAGTCCGTCCATTATCCATATACAGTCCGTCCATTCTCCATATACAGTCCGTCCATTCTCCATATACAGTCCGTCCATTCTCCATATACAGTCCGTCCATTCTCCATATACAGTCCATCCATTCTCCATATACAGTCCATCCATTCTCCATATACAGTCCGTCCATTCTCCATATACAGTCCGTCCATTCTCCATATACAGTCCATCCATCCATTCTCCATATACAGTCCGTCCATTCTCCATATACAGTCCATCCATCCATTCTCCATATACAGTCCATCCATTCTCCATATACAGTCCATCCATTCTCCATATACAGTCCATCCATCCATTCTCCATATACAGTCCATCCATTCTCCATATACAGTCCGTCAATCCATTCTCCATATACAGTCTGTCCATCCATTCTCCATGTACAGTCCGTCCATCCATTCTCCATATACAGTCCGTCCATCCATTCTCCATATACAGTCCGTCCATCCATTCTCCATATACAGTCCGTCCGTCCATTCTCCATATACAGTCCGTCCATCCATTCACCATATACAGTCCGTCCATCCATTCTCCATGTACAGTCCGTCCATCCATTCTCCATGTACAGTCCGTCCATCCATTCTCCATGTACAGTCCGTCCATCCATTCTCCATATACAGTCCGTCCATCCATTCCCCATGTACAGTCCGTCCATCCATTCTCCATGTACAGTCCGTCCATCCATTCTCCATATACAGTCCGTCCATCCATTCTCCATGTACAGTCCGTCCATCCATTCTCCATGTACAGTCCGTCCATCCATTCTCCATGTACAGTCCGTCCATCCATTCTCCATGTACAGTCCGTCCATCCATTCTCCATGTACAGTCCGTCCATTCTCCATGTACAGTCCGTCCATCCATTCTCCATGTACAGTCTGTCCATCCATTCTCCATGTACAGTCCGTCCATCCATTCTCCATGTACAGTCCATCCATTCTCCATGTACAGTCCGTCCATCTATTCTCCATGTACAGTCCATCCATTCTCCATGTACAGTCTGTCCATCCATTCTCCATGTACAGTCTGTCCATTCTCCATGTACAGTCCGTCCATTCTCCATGTACAGTCTGTCCATCCATTCTCCATGTACAGTCTGTCCATTCTCCATGTACAGTCCATCCATTCTCCATGTACAGTCCGTCCATTCTCCATGTACAGTCCATCCATTCTCCATGTACAGTCCATCCATTCTCCATGTACAGTCTGTCCATTCTCCATGTACAGTCCGTCCATTCTCCATATATAGTCCGTCCATTCTCCATATACAGTCCGTCCATTCTCCATATACATTCCATCCATTCTCCATATACAGTCCGTCCATTCTCCATATACAGTCCGTCCATTCTCCATATACAGTCCGTCCATTATCCATATACAGTCCGTCCATTCTCCATATACAGTCCGTCCATTCTCCATATACAGTCCGTCCATTCTCCATATACAGTCCGTCCATTCTCCATATACAGTCCGTCCATTCTCCATATACAGTCCGTCCATTCTCCATATACAGTCCGTCCATTCTCCATATACAGTCCATCCATTCTCCATATACAGTCCGTCCATCCATTCTCCATATACAGTCCATCCATTCTCCATATACAGTCCATCCATTCTCCATATACAGTCCATCCATCCATTCTCCATATACAGTCCATCCATTCTCCATATACAGTCCGTCCATTCTCCATATACAGTCCATCCTCCATTCTCCATATACAGTCCGTCCATCCATTCTCCATATACAGTCCATCCATCCATTCTCCATATACAGTCCGTCCATCCATTCTCCATATACAGTCTGTCCATCCATTCTCCATATACAGTCCGTCAATCCATTCTCCATATACAGTCTGTCCATCCATTCTCCATGTACAGTCCGTCCATCCATTCTCCATATACAGTCCGTCCATCCATTCTCCATATACAGTCCGTCCATCCATTCTCCATATACAGTCCGTCCGTCCATTCTCCATATACAGTCCGTCCGTCCATTCTCCATATACAGTCCGTCCATCCATTCTCCATATACAGTCCGTCCATCCATTCTCCATATACAGTCCGTCCATCCATTCTCCATATACAGTCCGTCCATCCATTCTCCATGTACAGTCCGTCCATCCATTCTCCATGTACAGTCCGTCCATCCATTCTCCATGTACAGTCCGTCCATCCATTCTCCATGTACAGTCCGTCCATCCATCTCCATGTACAGTCCGTCCATCCATTCCCCATGTACAGTCCGTCCATCCATTCTCCATGTACAGTCCGTCCATCCATTCTCCATGTACAGTCCGTCCATCCATTCTCCATGTACAGTCCGTCCATCCATTCTCCATGTACAGTCCGTCCATCCATTCTCCATGTACAGTCCGTCCATCCATTCTCCATGTACAGTCCGTCCATCCATTCTCCATGTACAGTCCGTCCATCCATTCTCCATGTACAGTCATTCCATTCTCCATGTACAGTCCATCCATTCTCCATGTACAGTCTGTCCATTCTCCATGTACAGTCCGTCCATTCTCCATGTACAGTCTGTCCATCCATTCTCCATGTACAGTCTGTCCATTCTCCATGTACAGTCCATCCATTCTCCATGTACAGTCCGTCCATTCTCCATGTACAGTCCATCCATTCTCCATGTACAGTCCATCCATTCTCCATGTACAGTCTGTCCATTCTCCATGTACAGTCCGTCCATTCTCCATATATAGTCCGTCCATTCTCCATATACAGTCCGTCCATTCTCCATATACATTCCATCCATTCTCCATATACAGTCCGTCCATTCTCCATATACAGTCCGTCCATTCTCCATATACAGTCCGTCCATTATCCATATACAGTCCGTCCATTCTCCATATACAGTCCGTCCATTCTCCATATACAGTCCGTCCATTCTCCATATACAGTCCGTCCATTCTCCATATACAGTCCGTCCATTCTCCATATACAGTCCGTCCATTCTCCATATACAGTCTGTCCATTCTCCATATACAGTCCGTCCATTCTCCATATACAGTCCATCCATCCATTCTCCATATACAGTCCGTCCATTCTCCATATACAGTCCATCCATCCATTCTCCATATACAGTCCATCCATTCTCCATATACAGTCCATCCATTCTCCATATACAGTCCATCCATCCATTCTCCATATACAGTCCATCCATTCTCCATATACAGTCCGTCCATTCTCCATATACAGTCCATCCTCCATTCTCCATATACAGTCCGTCCATCCATTCTCCATATACAGTCCATCCATCCATCCATTCTCCATATACAGTCCGTCCATCCATTCTCCATATACAGTCAGTCCATCCATTCTCCATATACAGTCCGTCAATCCATTCTCCATATACAGTCTGTCCATCCATTCTCCATGTACAGTCCGTCCATCCATTCTCCATATACAGTCCGTCCATCCATTCTCCATATACAGTCCGTCCATCCATTCTCCATATACAGTCCGTCCATCCATTCTCCATATACAGTCCGTCCGTCCATTCTCCATATACAGTCCGTCCATCCATTCTCCATATACAGTCCGTCCATCCATTCTCCATATACAGTCCGTCCATCCATTCTCCATGTACAGTCCGTCCATCCATTCTCCATATACAGTCCGTCCATCCATTCTCCATGTACAGTCCGTCCATCCATTCTCCATGTACAGTCCGTCCATCCATTATCCATATACAGTCCGTCCATCCATTCTCCATATAGAGTCCGTCCATCCATTATCCATATACAGTCCGTCCATCCATTCTCCATGTACAGTCCGTCCATCCATTCTCCATGTACAGTCCGTCCATCCATTCTCCATGTACAGTCCGTCCATCCATTCTCCATGTACAGTCCGTCCATCCATTCTCCATGTACAGTCCGTCCATCCATTCTCCATGTACAGTCATTCCATTCTCCATGTACAGTCCATCCATTCTCCATGTACAGTCTGTCCATTCTCCATGTACAGTCCGTCCATTCTCCATGTACAGTCTGTCCATCCATTCTCCATGTACAGTCTGTCCATTCTCCATGTACAGTCCATCCATTCTCCATGTACAGTCCGTCCATTCTCCATGTACAGTCCATCCATTCTCCATGTACAGTCCATCCATTCTCCATGTACAGTCTGTCCATTCTCCATGTACAGTCCGTCCATTCTCCATATAGTCCGTCCATTCTCCATATACAGTCCGTCCATTCTCCATATACATTCCATCCATTCTCCATATACAGTCCGTCCATTCTCCATATACAGTCCGTCCATTCTCCATATACAGTCCGTCCATTATCCATATACAGTCCGTCCATTCTCCATATACAGTCCGTCCATTCTCCATATACAGTCCGTCCATTCTCCATATACAGTCCGTCCATTCTCCATATACAGTCCGTCCATTCTCCATATACAGTCCGTCCATTCTCCATATACAGTCTGTCCATTCTCCATATACAGTCCGTCCATTCTCCATATACAGTCCATCCATCCATTCTCCATATACAGTCCGTCCATTCTCCATATACAGTCCATCCATCCATTCTCCATATACAGTCCATCCATTCTCCATATACAGTCCATCCATTCTCCATATACAGTCCATCCATCCATTCTCCATATACAGTCCATCCATTCTCCATATTACAGTCCATCCTCCATTCTCCATATACAGTCCGTCCATCCATTCTCCATATACAGTCCATCCATCCATCCATTCTCCATATACAGTCCGTCCATCCATTCTCCATATACAGTCAGTCCATCCATTCTCCATATACAGTCCGTCAATCCATTCTCCATATACAGTCTGTCCATCCATTCTCCATGTACAGTCCGTCCATCCATTCTCCATATACAGTCCGTCCATCCATTCTCCATATACAGTCCGTCCATCCATTCTCCATATACAGTCCGTCCATCCATTCTCCATATACAGTCCGTCCGTCCATTCTCCATATACAGTCCGTCCATCCATTCTCCATATACAGTCCGTCCATCCATTCTCCATATACAGTCCGTCCATCCATTCTCCATGTACAGTCCGTCCATCCATTCTCCATATACAGTCCGTCCATCCATTCTCCATGTACAGTCCGTCCATCCATTCTCCATGTACAGTCCGTCCATCCATTATCCATATACAGTCCGTCCATCCATTCTCCATATAGAGTCCGTCCATCCATTATCCATATACAGTCCGTCCATCCATTCTCCATATACAGTCCGTCCATCCATTCTCCATGTACAGTCCGTCCATCCATTCTCCATGTACAGTCCGTCCATCCATTCCCCATGTACAGTCCGTCCATCCATTCCCCATGTACAGTCCGTCCATCCATTCTCCATGTACAGTCCGTCCATCCATTCTCCATGTACAGTCCGTCCATCCATTCTCCATGTACAGTCCGTCCATCCATTCTCCATGTACAGTCCGTCCATCCATTCTCCATGTACAGTCCGTCCATCCATTCTCCATGTACAGTCCGTCCATCCATTCTCCACATCCATTCTCCATGTACAGTCCGTCCATCTATTCTCCATGTACAGTCCATCCATTCTCCATGTACAGTCTGTCCATCCATTCTCCATGTACAGTCTGTCCATTCTCCATGTACAGTCCGTCCATTCTCCATGTACAGTCTGTCCATCCATTCTCCATGTACAGTCTGTCCATTCTCCATGTACAGTCTGTCCATTCTCCATGTACAGTCCGTCCATTCTCCATGTACAGTCCATCCATTCTCCATGTACAGTCCATCCATTCTCCATGTACAGTCTGTCCATTCTCCATGTACAGTCCGTCCATTCTCCATGTACAGTCCGTCCATTCTCCATGTACAGTCCGTCCATTCTCCATGTACAGTCTGTCCATTCTCCATGTACAGTCTGTCCATTCTCCATGTACAGTCCGTCCATTCTCCATGTACAGTCTGTCCATCCATTCTCCATGTACAGTCCATCCATTCTCCATGTACAATCCGTCCATTCTCCATGTACAGTCCGTCCATCCATTCTCCATGTACAGTCTGTCCATCCATTCTCCATGTACAGTCTGTCCATCCATTCTCCATATACAGTCTGTCCATCCATTCTCCATGTACAGTCCATCCATTCTCCATATACAGTCTGTCCATCCATTCTCCATGTACAGTCTATCCATTCTCCATGTACAGTCCATCCATTCTCCATGTACAGTCCGTCCATTCTCCATACATCTAACCTTTGTTATAAGTTTACAACCCTCGCTAGCAGCATCTTTATTGTATATAGCAGCTTTTTAATTATAACAATTTTCTGGTACATTTATCGTCACCGCCTAGTTAAACTTATTTTTTCACTTGGACTATTTCTGTACGTTCACTTGGACTATTTCTGTACGTTCACTTGGACTATTTCTGTACGTTAGGTTAGTGGAGGAGTTTATGTTGTTGGCCAACATGGCCGTAGCTCACAGAATCAATGGGGACTATCCAGAAAAAGCTTTGTTGCGACGTCACCCCCCACCCCAGGAAAAAATGGTGGAAAATCTAGTAAGATATTTCTGTACATTATTGAGAGCATTGGTCTAACCTCTACATGTATGTACAGTGGACACTGTGTTAGTTGTAACCTCTACATGTATGTACAGTGGACACTGTGTTAGTTGTAACCTCTACATGTATGTACAGTGGACACTGTGTTAGTTGTAACCTCTACATGTATGTACAGTGGACACTATGTACAGTCGACCATTGGAACATTTTTTGAATCCTGAACATCAATTTTAAGCTTAAATTTTTTCTCAAACAGCTCAGGGCTCATTCTAGAGGGCAATGTGGGCGAAATAGTCGCCTTAGGGACCCTGACTGCCCTAAAAAAAATATAAAAAAATCTCAAAAGTTACTATTTTCATACAGAATTTTGTCCAGTAAAGGTACACTGGTCCATTATAAAGCACTCCTTCTATTCAAATGTTTAATGGTCATACAGTGCATTCATTGTAACCACATTTTGTTGAAATTTATTAAATAATACCATTTAAGGATGCCATCGCACGTTTTCTCACCTCCCATAAATTCTGACCTAGAATGAACCCTGATAGCTAAGCATTTATTTCAAACATCAGAACATTCTAAGAACATTTTCTGAAACGTGAGCAAATGTAATTTGTGTTTAAAGAGTTTTCTCAATTATCAGAAATTGAAAGATATGTGTGAACCATTTCAAAATCATTAGAAGTCGTGATAGCGCAGCGTTCGCTTCAGGTGCGAAAGGTCTGGAGTTCGAGTCCCACTGGAGCCGTTACGATTGTGCCCTTAGGCAAGGCATTTAAATTCCAAGTTGCCTCTTCTCTCTCCCTCGTGTTGATGGATTCCATCAAGAATGAGGTCTCGAGAGTAATTTATATAAGTTGAAATAACTTGTTTCGCAATCGAGCTAAAATAAATTTGTATTAACTAAAATCATTAGAAAATTGCACTGAACCATTTTCCGAGAATCGGAATGTCCGCCTCCGTGGTCGAGTTGTTAAGGTCGCTGACTTGTATACCACTGTAACCTATCATCACTGATGGTCACAGATTCGAGTCCCGCTCTGACCGTGTCTCATTTATATGAAAAAGTTGGCAGTTTCTTACGGAGGTTGGTGCACCCAAGTACTGGTTAACCGCTGGAGCCTGCCCAGGAAAGGTGTTGTTAAGTAAACTGCCCACCGGCGATATAGCCCGAAATGGTGCTGATGCAGGCGTAAAACACGAAATATAACATAACATAAGAATCAGAAAAACTCTTTTTTTCGACCCCAGAAGTTTCATGAAAGTGTCGGTAAGCCATAAAATGCTGTTACATTTGATCTATTTCAGCGGGACCAATGTAGCGCTTTTGGTATCCAAATAGACATATCTAGTGCTGGTGCTATACAGGTACGTGTGTGTATTATTCCAGCCCGGAATTACATCGACGGATATTCACTTTGTGTCATCTATGCTTCAGTAATCATGTGGAATTTTATGAAACTTACACTAAATATGTACCACCATAGTGTGTTGTGCATATCTACTCTTCGTGAGGATCGGCCCAGTAGCACCAGAGTAATTGCCCTTTAATTGACTAAAATACTCAGATTTTGTCTGGAGCCTGTTCTCAGAATCCAATGTGTGGCACAAATTTGTCTGTCTGTAGCCTGTTCTCAGAACCCAATGTGTAGCACACATTTGTCTGTCTGGAGCCTGTTCTCAGAACCCAATGGGTGGCACACATTTGTCTGTCTGTAGCCTGTTCTCAGAACCAAATGTGTGGCACACATTTGTCTGTCTGGAGCCTGTTCTCAGAACCCAATGTGTGGCACACATTTGTCTGTCTATAGCCTGTTCTCAGAACCCAATGTGTTGCACACATTTGTCTGTCGGTAGCCTGTTCTCAGAACCCAATGTGTTGCACACATTTGTCTGTCTGTAGCCTGTTCTCAGAACCCAATGTGTGGCACACATTTGTCTGTCTTGAGCCTGTTCTCAGAACCCAATGTGTGGCACACATTTGTCTATCTGTAGCCTGTTCTCAGAACCCAATGTGTGGCACACATTTGTCTGTCTGTAGCCTGTTCTCAGAATCCAATTTGTGGCACACATTTGTCTGTCCGTAGCTTGTTCTCAGAATCCAAGGTGTTGCACACATTTATCTGTCTGTAGCCTGTTCTCAGAACCCAATGGGTGGCACACATTTGTCTGTCCGTAGCCTGTTCTCAGAACCCAATGGGTGGCACACATTTGTCTGTCCGTAGCCTGTTCTCAGAACCCAATGGGTGGCACACATTTGTCTGTCCGGAGCCTGTTCTCAGAACCCAATGGGTGGCACACATTTGTCTGTCTGTAGCCTGTTCTCAGAACCCAATGTGTGGCACACATTTGTCTGTCCGGAGCCTGTTCTCAGAACCCAATGTGTTGCACACATTTGTCTGTCCGTAGCCTGTTCTCAGAATCCAATGTGTTGCACACATTTGTCTGTCCGTAGCCTGTTCTCAGAATCCAATGTTTTGCACACATTTGTCTGTCCGTAGCGTGTTCTCACAATCCAATGTGTGGCACACATTTGTCTGTCTGTAGCGTTTTCTCAGAATCCAATGTGTGGCACACATTTGTCTGTCTGGAGCGTGTTCTCACAATCCAATGTTTTGCACACATTTGTCTGTCTGGAGCGTGTTCTCACAATCCAATGTGTGGCACACATTTGTCTGTCTGGAGCGTGTTCTCACAATCCAATGTGTGGCACACATTTGTCTGTCTGGAGCGTGTTCTCACAATCCAATGTGTGGCACACATTTGTCTGTCTGGAGCGTGTTCTCACAATCCAATGTGTGGCACACATTTGTCTGTCTGGAGCGTGTTCTCACAATCCAATGTGTGGCACACATTTGTCTGTCTGGAGCGTGTTCTCACAATCCAATGTGTGGCACACATTTGTCTGTCTGGAGCGTGTTCTCACAATCCAATGTTTTGCACACATTTGTCTGTCTGGAGCGTGTTCTCACAATCCAATGTGTGGCACACATTTGTCTGTCTGGAGCGTGTTCTCACAATCCAATGTGTGGCACACATTTGTCTGTCTGTAGCCTGTTCTCAGAACCCAATGTGTGGCACACATTTGTCTGTCTGGAGCGTGTTCTCACAATCCAATGTGTGGCACACATTTGTCTGTCTGGAGCGTGTTCTCACAATCCAATGTGTGGCACACATTTGTCTGTCTGTAGCGTGTTCTCACAATCCAATGTGTGGCACACATTTGTCTGTCTGTAGCGTGTTCTCACAATCCAATGTGTGGCACACATTTGTCTGTCTGGAGCGTGTTCTCACAATCCAATGTGTGGCACACATTTGTCTGTCTGGAGCGTGTTCTCACAATCCAATGTGTGGCACACATTTGTCTGTCTGGAGCGTGTTCTCACAATCCAATGTGTGGCACACATTTGTCTTTCTGGAGCGTGTTCTCACAATCCAATGTGTGGCACACATTTGTCTGTCTGGAGCGTGTTCTCACAATCCAATGTGTGGCACACATTTGTCTGTCTGTAGCGTGTTCTCACAATCCAATGTGTGGCACACATTTGTCTGTCTGTAGCGTGTTCTCACAATCCAATGTGTGGCACACATTTGTCTGTCTGTAGCGTGTTCTCACAATCCAATGTGTGGCACATATTTGTCTGTCTGTAGCGTGTTCTCACAATCCAATGGGTGACCCATATTTGTCTGTCTGGAGCGTGTTCTCAAACCCCAATGGCTGGATTTTTAAGAAGCTTAAGGTCCCCATAGTGCGGAGAAGCACGAGATACAAGTGTGATCAGGCCAGTAACACCAGAGTTGTATCCCTTGAATTGACTAATGATCCACAAATGTGTCCGTCCAGGCATTTAAAACATCATCTGCAATCTATAAAAGAATGAATTGTGCACAATTTTGATGGACATTTTCTCTTGTGTTTAGGTTTAATATTGCAGCTTTAAGCGTAAGCTCACCCAAAGAAGGATAAGTTCAAAACTAATTAGGTCAACCCTCTATAATTAGGTCAACCCTCTATGAATATAGAAATCTATCTATCTGTCCATCTCTATGAATGTCCGCCTCCGTGGTCGAGTGGTTAAGGTCGCTGACTTGTATACCACTGTAACCTATCATCACTGATGGCCACAGGTTCGAGCCCTGCTCAGGCCGTGTCTCATTTATATGAAAAAGTTGGCAGTTTCTTATGGAGGTTGGTGCACCCAAGTACTGGTTAACCGCTGGAGCCTGCCCAGGAAAGGTGTTGTTAGGTAAACTGCCCGCCGGCGATATAGCCCAAAATGGTGCTGATGCAGGCGTAAAACCCGAAATATAACATAACCATCTCTATGGACTAGGGTTTGTCACTTAGCATGACAAGGACCCTCACACATCACATAATATACATGACTTATTGTAGATAGAGTTTATGAATCGAGAGATTTGAGTGTGTTTATGAATCGAGAGATTTGAGTGTATTTATTTATAAAATGCTGGAATATTTCAGAGGTCGCTGCGTGGTTACTATGGTGACGATGATGAGTCCTTGGCGAGAATGCAGGTCCTCGTGGCATTGTGTTCTAAACCAATGCAGGTGGGGTATCCTTATATATTTTATTCCTTGCAATGAAATGTAAATATTTATCAGTGAAATAAATAGAGGATATTTGTTTGTTTTGAGTGAATATGGAATATATCTCACTGAGAAGTGAGAAAATTTCAAATATTTTCACGAGCGCGTAACAAACAAATATTCTTTTTATTTTATGATAATTGGTGAAAAACAAACACAAAATGAAGAAATTAAAATAGCTGGCCGCCGTGTTTTTGCGCGGATGAATACATTAACGACTATATGTCGTGAGTCGAAACACAAATCTGCCGCCATCTTGAATTTAAAGTTGAATCAAGGAAAAATACATGAACATATAGCGCCAATCGCCAGCCTCGCCAATGGCTACAATATTGCAAAATTGGATAATAAAAACTCAGTTTGGCGAAAATTATAAAAACGGCGAAAATCTGTAAAATATCCGAAAATTGGAAATTCCCCCGAGACTATTTGTGGAAAATTACTTGGGTCACGGTGAAATCGTGTTGCTCGTGACTAATATCTCGGACTGGAGAATCATACAAGCGTGTTGTTTGTTTATTTAATGGGGCATACTGTATTTAGCTATGTATAGTGCGCACCCACGATCTGGCACGAAAATCGGTGGAAAAACTGAGTTCCGATGTATACTGTGCACGTGAAAAACGCAATTTTCCAAGTCAAAATTTAACATTTATCAAGAATCGCTAAATATTGTGCTTTATTATTTACTATATATTTTTACAACTTATATTAATCACTCGAGATACCTGCCTTGCGGTTGCCGCGAGCTTCTGCGTATTTGATGATGGTCAGCTTCTCTCGGGCGGTGTAGGAGTTTCTGACTTTACCCATGGTGTGACAGTATAAGTAGATACGTTTTGACAATAACTGAGAGGTGTGACAAATCTGAGAGGTATTCTGAGTGATATGATGTCAATCAGAGAATGTTTACTGCTTGTCTGATGACAGCTTCGATGACATGGCATTAAATTGACAAGTTGAGCGATAATTAATTTCTCAAACTTAACACCTGCTCAAATTTCTCAACATGTTCTCAAACATCTCAACACGTTCTCAAACATGTCAGCAGATGCTCAAACTTCTCAACACGTGTAGCCTACCTAATTAACTGGGACCCATTGTGAAAGGTTTGTCGAAATTAATTATCGCTACAAACAATTGAAATACTGCAGCCAAAAAAAGTTTGTTTGTCGCTTGTATGCGAAAAGTACGGGAAATATTACATACGATAAAACCATGTGATTTATGCATTTAGTAATTTCAATTAAATTCTTCAGTTTGCCAAAATAAACGCAATATATGCTAATTTTGTGGTCTTATTCATTTCATTTATTTATATAGACTATCGGCAACTGGTTTTAATAGCTAGTTTATAACGTTTGTCGAATGTAACAAATTATAGAATATAGAATAACTGTGGGGCCGTTCGGGTCGAATTTCATGAAATATTGGTAAATTTTGGTCCGGAAAAAAATGTCTTGATGTCTGTACTGGTGTATAATGCGCAGTAGATAAATTGGATGAGGATTTCAGTAAGAAATATGCGCACTATACACAGCTAAATACAGTAATGTTTGATTAGTGTGCAAACACGGGACACACTATGAATGCTTATTATATTGAGCAGGTGATAATTAAGAGCAGGGTGGCATTACATTGTTGCCCAAATCCTTTGTAGACGATAATTATGCTACCAAATTGAAAAGCTTTACACGACTGTTAGACGCACAATTTTTTTGGAGAGTAATAGTGCAAGAATAGTGTATTGGGAAAGGAGATAATAAAAAAATAGTCCGGCAGTGAGATATGGATTATATCTCACCGATGAGATATGGATTATATCTCACTGATAGAACACTGTATTTCATCAATTAGCATAAAATAAAATGTGTTATTTATCCGTGAAATAAAATGTGTTTTTTATCCGTGAAATAAAATGTGTTATTTATCCGTAAAATAAAATGTGTTATTCCACTTGTTGAATGCAGAAATCGTGAAAATTGGACGACGTGAAAATTACCTTTTATACGACACACGTATATAAATTGGTTGGAATGGTCATGTATAAATTGTAAGATGTACTAATATAGACGTGTCTGTGGTTAACATGCCTGAATGCGACCAGGGATCTCAGGTTCGATGCCCCGTCTGACCCTAATAATATTAACAGTCTTTCAGAATGGTCTATAAACCGGGGTCTCGTGCATCGGTACTATACACCGGGGTCACGTGCATCAGTACTATACACCGGGGTCTCGTGCATCGGTACTATACACCGGGGTCTTGTGCATCGGTACTATACACCGGGGTCACGTGCATCAGTACTATACACCGGGGTCACGTGCATCAGTACTATACACCGGGGTCTCGTGCATCAGTACTATACACCGGGGTCACGTGCATCAGTACTATACACCGGGGTCTCGTGCATCAGTACTATACACCGGGGTCTCGTGCATCAGTACTATACACCGGGGTCTCGTGCATCAGTACTATACACCGGGGTCTCGTGCATCGGTACTATACACCGGGGTCTCGTGCATCAGTACTATACACCGGGGTCTCGTGCATCGGTACTATACACCGGAGTCTCGTGCATCAGTACTATACACCGGGGTCTCGTGCATCAGTACTATACACCGGGGTCTCGTGCATCGGTACTATTCACCAGGGATGTTTCTGGAATTGGAGTCTACCTGTATACTTGCACTATCCTCCAAAACATAAAATTGGAGTCTACTGTATACTTGCACTATCCTCCAAACCACCAAAGCATAAAATTGGAGTCTACTGTATACTTGCACTGTCCTCTAAACCACCAAAGCATAAACTTGGAGTCTACTGTATACTTGCACTATCCTCCAAAACATAAAATGACTTGAATACTTTTGGAGGTGTCACCCCAAGTAATCAGGGGACGACGATAAATAAACTTTGCCAATAACAACAACATTAGCAAATTGATTCTCACCTCAAAGAATTCTTGCATCCATTGCATCGGGTAGACAGTTAACCAGAATTGGAATGTCTTCTGTATTTTTGCACTATCAATCAAAACATAAAGTGACTGATATCCTTCTGGAGGCGTTGCCCCTGGTAACTCTGTGGCGACGCCTCTGGATGCATATCAGTCACTTTATAAATATATAATAATATTGTATTTTCAGCTTGCCAAGTACTTCTGTACTGGATGCATCGATGATGAAAGTTTGTATCATCACTACGGTCTGAACGTACCACTGTATACCCACTTCACCAGTCCTATAAGACGGTACCCGGATGTGATGGTTCACAGACTGCTTGGAGCATCTCTAGGTAGGTTTATACACCAGTCCTATAAGACGGTACCCGGATGTGATGGTTCACAGACTGCTTGGAGCATCTCTAGGTAGGTTTATACACCAGTCCTATAAGACGGTACCCGGATGTGATGGTTCACAGACTGCTTGGGGCATCTCTAGGTAGGTTTATACACCAGTCCTATAAGAAGGTACCCGGATGTGATGGTTCACAGACTGCTTGGAGCATCTCTAGGTAGGTTTATACACCAGTCCTATATGACGGTACCCAGATGTGATGGTTCACAGACTGCTTGGAGCATCTCTAGGTAGGTTTATACACCAGTCCTATATGACGGTACCCAGATGTGATGGTTCACAGACTGCTTGGAGCATCTCTAAGTAGGTTTATACACCAGTCCTATATGGACGGTACCCGGATGTGATCTCTAGGTAGGTTTATACACCATTGTTCTTGTGTGGCTCAAACTCACAACCCCTTGGTTAGTGTCCGATGCAAACTCAACCTTACAGTATGGAGGCTCTACGAGAACTCTTCCAACAATTCTTGTCCATCACTTGCCCCTCACCACTGTCCATCACTTGCCCCCTCACCACTGTCCATCGCTTGCCCCCTCACCACTGTCCATCACTTGCCCCATCACCACTGTCCATCACTTACCCCCTCACCACTGTCCATCGCTTGCCCCCTCACCACTGTCCATCACTTGCCCCCTCACCACTGTCCATCACTTTGTCCCCTCACACTGTCCATCACTTGCCCCCTCACTCACCACTGTCCATCACTTGTCCCCTCACCACTGTCCATCACTTGTCCCCTCACCACTGTCCATCACTTGTCCCCTCACCACTGTCCATCACTTGTCCCCTCACCACTGTCCATCACTTGCCCCTTACCACTGTCCATCACTTACTCCCTCACCACTGTCCATCACTTGCTCCCTCACCACTGTCCATCACTTGTCCCCTCACTGTCCATCACTGCCATCACTCACCACTGTCCATCACTTGCCCCCTCACCACTGTCCACCCTGCCCCCTCACCACTGTCCATCACTTGCCCCCTCACCACTGTCCATCACTTGCCACTCACCACTTGCCCCCTCACCACTGTCCATCACTTGCCCACACCACTGTCACTTGCTCCCTCACCACTGTCCACCACTTGCTCCCTCACCACTGTCCACCACTTGCCCCCTCACCACTGTCCATCACTTGCCCCCTCACCACTGTCCATCACTTGCCCCCTCACCACTGTCCATCACTTGCCCCCTCACCACTGTCCATCACTTGCCCCCTCACCACTGTCCATCACTTGCCCCCTCACCACTGTCCATCACTTGCCCCCCACCACTGTCCATCACTTGCCCTCCATCACTTGTCCCCTCACCACTGTCCATCACTTGCTCCCTAACCACTGTCCCATCACTTGTCCCCTCACCACTGTCCATCACATGTCCCCTCACCACTGTCCATCACTTGCTCCCTCACCACTGTCCATCACTTGCCCCCTCACCACTGTCAATCATTTGCTTGCCCCCTCACCACTGTCCATCACTTGCCCCCTCACCACTGTCCATCACTTGCTCCCTCACCACTGTCCATCACTTGCTCCCTCACCACTGTCCATCACTTGCCCCCTCACCACTGTCCATCACTTGCCCCCTCACCACTGTCCATCAATTGCTCCCTCACCACTGTCCATCACTTGCCCCCTCACCACTGTCCATCACTTGTCCCCTCACCACTGTCCATCACTGTCCCCTCACCACTGTCCATCACTTGCCCCCTCACCACTGTCCATCAATTGCTCCCTCACCACTGTCCATTACTTGCTCCCTCACCACTGTCCATCACTTGCCCCTTACCACTGTCCATCACTTGCCCCCCACCACTGTCCATCACTTGCCCCCTCACCACTGTCCATCACTTGCTCCCTGACCACTGTCCATCACTTGCCCCCCACCACTGTCCATCATTTGCCCCCCACCACTGTCCATCACTTGCCCCCCATCACTGTCCATCACTTGCCCCTTACCACTGTCCATCACTTGCCCCCCACCACTGTCCATCACTTGCCCCCCACCACTGTCCATCACTTGCCCCCCATCACTGTCCATCACTTGCCCCTTACCACTGTCCATCACTTGCCCCCCATCACTGTCCATCACTTGCCCCTTACCACTCTCCATCACTTGCCCCCCATCACTTGCCCCTTACCACTGTCCATCACTTGCCCCCCACCACTGTCCATCACTTGCCCCCCACCATTGTCCATCACTTGCCCTCCATCACTTGCCCCCACCACTGTCCATCACTTGCCCCCCACCATTGTCCATCACTTGCCCTCCATCACTTGCCCTCTCACCACTGTCCATCACTTGTCCCCTCACCACTGTCCATCACTTGCCCCCCACCACTGTCCATCACTTGGCCTCCATCACTTGCCCTCTCACCACTGTCCATCACTTGCCCCCCACCACTGTCCATCACTTGCCCTCTCACCACTGTCTATCACTTGCCCCCCACCACTGTCCATTACTTGCCCTCCATCACTTGCCCTCTCACCACTGTCCATCACTTGCCCCCTCACCACTGTCCATCACTTGCCCCCTCACCACTGTCCATCACTTGCCCTCTCACCACTGTCAATCACTTGCCCCTCACCACTGTGCATCACTTGCCCCCTCACCACTGTCCATCACTTGCCCCCTCACCACTGTCAATCACTTGCCCCTCACCACTCACAAGAGTCCTGTAGAAATTCACACTTGCACATACTCACAAGTTTTGTGTATTCTCAGATTATTGTAAGGAACCGTCGAATAGTCCTGTAGAGATTCACACTTGCACATGGTCACTAGTTTTATGTATTCTCAGATTATTGTAAGGAACCGTCAAAGAGCCCAGTAAAGATTGAGAAGCTTGCTCAGCATTGTAACGACAAGAAAACAGCAGCCAAGACAGTAGGAGATCTGAGCAGCGATCTCTTCTTTGCCGTCTTTGTAAAGGTAGGTGGGGGAATCATTGAGCTTGTTTGTTCGCACCGCTGGCGAATCATGGGCGAGCGTCATCGTAGTCAAGGCCATCAGCATCCAAGTCCGCATCTGTGGTCGAGTGGTTACGGTCGCCGACGTGTATGCCACTCATTCATCACTGTTGGTCACTGGTTCGAGCCTCGTTAAGATCGTGTCTCTTTATACGAAAACGTTTCTTACGGAGGTTGGTGCACCAAGTACTGGTTAATCACTTGAACCTGCCCAGGAAATGTGTTATGTAAACTGCCCATCGGTAACATGTAAACTGCCCATCGGTAACATGTAAACTGCCCATCGGTAACATGTAAACTGCCCATCGGTAACATGTAAACTGCCCATCGGTAACATGTAAACTGCCCATCGGTAACATGTAAACTGCCCATCGGTAACATGTAAACTGCCCATCGGTAACATGTAAACTGCCCATCGGTAACATGTAAACTGCCCATCGGTAACATGTAAACTGCCCATCGGTAACATGTAAACTGCCCATCGGTAACATGTAAACTGCCCATCGGTAACATGTAAACTGCCCATCGGTAACATGTAAACTGCCCATCGGTAACATGTAAACTGCCCATCGGGTAACATGTAAACTGCCCATCGGTAACATGTAAACTGCCCATCGGTAACATGTAAACTGCCCATCGGTAACATGTAAACTGCCCATCGGTAACATGTAAACTGCCCATCGGTAACATGTAAACTGCCCATCGGTAACATGTAAACTGCCCATCGGTAACATGTAAACTGCCCATCGGTAACATGTAAACTGCCCATCGGTAACAGGTAAACTGCCCATCGGTAACATGTAAGCTTAAATAATAAAAACAAAACCTGGCTTATTTTAAAGAAATTTGAACCTTGAACCTCCACTTGAAGGGAGATTCTTCGCATGAATGCACCAGGGAGATTCTTCAGATCTCACGATAATCTTTTAGAAAAGGGAAATGCACCAGAGATCTCACTATAATCTTTTAGAAAAGGGAAATGCACCAGAGATCTCACGATAATCTTTTAGAAAAGGGAAATGCACCAGAGATCTCACGATAATCTTTTAGAAAAGGGAACGGCACGAGATCTCACGATAATCTTTTAGAAAAGGGAACGGCACGAGATCTCACGATAATCTTTTAGGAATGGGAAATGCACCAGAGATCTCACGATAATCTTTTAGAAAAGGGAAATGCACCAGAGATCTCACGATAATCTTTTAGAAAAGGGAAATGCACCAGAGATATCACTATAATCTTTTAGAAAAGGGAAATGCACCAGAGATATCACTATAATTTTTTAGAAAAGGGAAATGCACCAGAGATATCACTATAATCTTTTAGAAAAGGGAAATGCACCAGAGATCTCACTATAATCTTTTAGAAAAGGGAAATGCACCAGAGATCTCGCGATAATCTTTTAGAAAAGGGAAATGCACCAGAGATCTCACTATAATCTTTTAGAAAAGGGAAATGCACCAGAGGTCTCACGATAATCTTTTAGAAAAGGGAAATGCACCAGAGGTCTCACGATAATCTTTTAGAAAAGGGAAATGCACCAGAGATCTCACTATAATTTTTTAGAAAAGGTCCGCCTCCGTGGTTAAGGTCGCTGACTTGTATACCACTGTAACCTATCATCACTGATGGTCACGGGTTCGAGCCCTGCTCAGGCCGTGTCTCATTTATATGAAAAAGTTGGCAGTTTCTTACGGAGGTTGGTGCACCCAAGTACTGGTTAACCGCTGGAGCCTGTCCAGGAAAGGTGTTGTTAGGTATAACTGCCCGCCGGCGATATAGCCCAAAATGGTGCTGATGCAGGTGTAAAACCCGAAATATAACATAACATAATAACTTTTAGAAAAGGGAAATGCACAAGAGATCTCACAATAATCTTTTAGAAAATTTAGATAATATTCGGATATTCCTTTCACAGACTGCCGGTCCCCTGGAGGAAAGAGGCATGGTGATGGGTGTGCTGGACAAGGCATTTGATGTATTTGTCCTCAGACTTGGAGTCTCAAAACGAGTTTACTGTGATGTGAGTAGATTTGTTTGCTTTTCGTGTAAATTGAACAAGATTGTTTTTATAATTAAACATGCTGAGTTACAGGCTTTCTGGGGCAATAGTGAGATATAACCATGTATATAGCCACGTATATAACCACGTATATAGCCACGTATATAGCCACGTATATAACCACGTATATAACCACGTATATAACCACGTATATAGCCACGTATATAGCCACGTATATAGCCACGTATATAACCACATATATTACCACGTATATAGCCACGTATATAGCCACGTATATAACCACGTATATAACCACGTATATAACCACGTATATTACCACGTATATAACCACGTATATTACCACGTATATAACCACGTATATAACCACGTATATTATAATACCACGTATATAGCCACGTATATAACCACGTATATAACCACGTATATAACCACGTATATTACCACATATATTACCACGTATATTACCACGTATATTACCACATATATTACCACGTATATAACCACGTATATTACCACATATATTACCACGTATATTACCACATATATTACCACGTATATAACCACATATATTACCACGTATATAGCCACGTATATAACCACATATATTACCACGTATATAGCCACGTATATAGCCACGTATATAACCACGTATATAACCACGTATATAACCACGTATATAGCCACGTATATAACCACGTATATAACCACGTATATTACCACGTATATTACCACGTATATTACCACGTATATAACCACGTATATTACCACGTATATAACCACGTATATTACCACGTATATTACCACGTATATTACCACGTATATTACCACGTATATAACCACGTATATAGCCACGTATATTACCACGTATATTACCACGTATATAGCCACGTATATAACCACGTATATAGCCACGTATATAACCACGTATATAACCACGTATATAGCCACGTATATAACCACGTATATAACCACGTATATTGCCACGTATATAGCCACGTATATAGCCACGTATATAACCACGTATATAGCCACGTATATAGTCACGTATATAACCACGTATATAACCACGTATATAGCCACGTATATAACCACGTATATTACCACATATATTACTATTACCACATATATTACTATTACCACATTTGTTTTCAAGCAGAAACATAGTAGATAGCCATTATTTATTATTCTTCAGTGTCCTGTAATGCTCTGTCTGATTAGCGCAGTGGTTAACATGCTCGCTTCTCACCAATGCAGCCCAAGTTAGATCCTCGGACTAGGAAGTATGTGAGATGGTATAGTGCTCGCCAGGTGGGTTTTCTCCGGGTACTCCAATTCCCCCGCACCCACACACTCAAATGACCACATATATGATTTAATCCGAGCCAACGACAGTGATTAGTATAAGTTGCTAAAGCTTGTTTCGCAATCGTTGTAAAAGAAACAGTTTTTTTATAATGCTTATGAAAATGTTATTATTTGTTTAGAAACTACCAATAAAAGAGAAACTGTTCAAGAGGGAGCGTAAAGTTCCGAGTCTAGTGCTGGTTTGGAAGAGTGTGGGGGGTGAACCAGAAGTCAGACAAGAGATTACCATCTTCTCTGTGGTGGAGTGTGTGTTACAACGTGGGGACCAGCCCTTACAATGGACTGTAAGTATAAATAGTTTACTGGTGAATTATAATGGACTGTAAGTATAAAGAGAGAATATTAGGTTACTGTCTTATAAATTTTAATTTATTAGGCGAGTCGGAGAAAAAATACAAGGCGAGGCTCTGCCGAGCCTTGTATTATTTCGGAGACGAGCCTAATAAATTAAAATTTATAAGACAGTAACCTAATATTCTATTTATCCTACATTCTGAGTGTGCACCCGACACAAAAACAAACAAACTAGCCATGACAGCTTACAAATGTAAGTATAAATAGCTTATTGTTGAATTATAATGGACTGTAAGTATAAACAGCTTACTATTGGATTATAATGGACTGTAAGTATAAATAGTTTATTGTTGAATTATAATGGACTGTAAGTATAAATAGTTTATTGTTGAATTATAATGGACTGTAAGTATAAATAGTTTATTGTTGAATTATAATGGACTGTACCATACAGATATATCACATCGGTTATAAGCAAGTAACATACAGATATATCACATCGGTTATAAGCAAGTAACATACAGGTATATCACATCGGTTATAAGCAAGTAACATACAGGTATATCACATCGGTTATAAACAAGTAACATACAGGTATATCACATCGGTTATAAACAAGTAACATACAGGTATATCACATCGGTTATAAGCAAGTAACATACAGGTATATCACATCGGTTATAAGCAAGTAACATACAGGTATATCACATCGGTTATAAGCAAGTAACATACAGATATATCACATCGGTAATAAGCAAGTACCATACAGATATATCACATCGGTTATAAGCAAGTAACATACAGGTATATCACATCGGTTATAAGCAAGTACCATACAGGTATATCACATCGGTTATAAGCAAGTAACATACAGGTATATCACATCGGTTATAAGCAAGTAACATACAGATATATCACATCGGTTATAAACAAGTAACATACAGGTATATCACATCGGTTATAAGCAAGTAATATACAGATATATCACATCAGTTATAAACAAGTAACATACAGGTATATCACATCGGTTATAAACAAGTAACATACAGGTATATCACATCGGTTATAAACAAGTAACATACAGGTATATCACATCGGTTATAAGCAAGTAACATACAGGTATATCACATCGGTTATAAGCAAGTAACATACAGATATATCACATCGGTTATAAACAAGTAACATACAGGTATATCACATCGGTTATAAGCAAGTAATATACAGATATATCACATCAGTTATAAACAAGTAACATACAGGTATATCACATCGGTTATAAACAAGTAACATACAGGTATATCACATCGGTTATAAACAAGTAACATACAGGTATATCACATAGCAAGTAACATACAGGTATATCACATAGCAAGTAACATACAGATATATCACATCGGTTATAAGCAAGTAACATACAGGTATATCACATCGGTTATAAACAAGTAACATACAGGTATATCACATCGGTTATAAACAAGTAACATACAGGTATATCACATCGGTTATAAACAAGTAACATACAGGTATATCACATCGGTTATAAGCAAGTAACATACAGGTATATCACATCGGTTATAAGCAAGTAACATACAGATATATCACATCGGTTATAAACAAGTAATATACAGATATATCACATCGGTTATAAACAAGTAACATACAGGTATATCACATCGGTTATAAACAAGTAACATACAGGTATATCACATAGCAAGTAACATACAGATATATCACATCGGTTATAAACAAGTAACATACAGGTATATCACATCGGTTATAAGCAAGTAACATACAGATATATCACATCGGTTATAAACAAGTAACATACAGGTATATCACATTGGTTATAAGCAAGTAACATACAGGTATATCACATCGGTTATAAACAAGTAACATACAAGTATATCACATCGGTTATAAGCAAGTAACATACAGGTATATCACATCGGTTATAAGCAAGTAACATACAGGTATATCACATCGGTTATAAGCAAGTAACATACAGGTATATCACATCGGTTATAAACAAGTAACATACAGATATATCACATCGGTTATAAACAAGTAACATACAGGTATATCACATCGGTTATAAACAAGTAACATACAGGTATATCACATCGGTTATAAGCAAGTAACATACAGATATATCACATCGGTTATAAACAAGTAACATACAGGTATATCACATCGGTTATAAGCAAGTAACATACAGGTATATCACATCGGTTATAAACAAGTAACATACAGGTATATCACATCGGTTATAAGCAAGTAACATACAGGTATATCACATCGGTTATAAGCAAGTAACATACAGGTATATCACATCGGTTATAAACAAGTAACATACAGATATATCACATCGGTTATAAGCAAGTAACATACAGGTATATCACATAGCAAGTAACATACAGGTATATCACATAGCAAGTAACATACAGATATATCACATCGGTTGGTTGTTTTGGTTATAAACAAGTAACATACAGGTATATCACATAGCAAGTAACATACAGGTATATCACATAGCAAGTAACATACAGATATATCACATCGGTTATAAACAAGTAACATACAGGTATTCACATAGCAAGTAACATACAGGTATATCACATAGCAAGTAACATACAGATATATCACATCGGTTATAAGCAAGTAACATACAGGTATATCACATCGGTTATAAACAAGTAACATACAGGTATATCACATCGGTTATAAACAAGTAACATACAGGTATATCACATCGGTTATAAACAAGTAACATACAGGTATATCACATCGGTTATAAGCAAGTAACATACAGGTATATCACATCGGTTATAAGCAAGTAACATACAGATATATCACATCGGTTATAAACAAGTAACATACAGGTATATCACATCGGTTATAAACAAGTAACATACAGATATATCACATAGCAAGTAACATACAGGTATATCACATATCAAGTAACATACAGATATATCACATCGGTTATAAACAAGTAACATACAGGTATATCACATCGGTTATAAACAAGTAACATACAGGTATATCACATCGGTTATAAACAAGTAACATACAGGTATATCACATCGGTTATAAGCAAGTAACATACAGGTATATCACATCGGTTATAAGCAAGTAACATACAGGTATATCACATCGGTTATAAACAAGTAACATACAGATATATCACATCGGTTATAAGCAAGTAACATACAGGTATATCACATAGCAAGTAACATACAGGTATATCACATAGCAAGTAACATACAGATATATCACATCGGTTATAAACAAGTAACATACAGGTATATCACATAGCAAGTAACATACAGGTATATCACATAGCAAGTAACATACAGATATATCACATCGGTTATAAGCAAGTAACATACAGGTATATCACATCGGTTATAAACAAGTAACATACAGGTATATCACATCGGTTATAAACAAGTAACATACAGGTATATCACATCGGTTATAAACAAGTAACATACAGGTATATCACATCGGTTATAAGCAAGTAACATACAGGTATATCACATCGGTTATAAGCAAGTAACATACAGATATATCACATCGGTTATAAACAAGTAATATACAGATATATCACATCGGTTATAAACAAGTAACATACAGGTATATCACATCGGTTATAAACAAGTAACATACAGGTATATCACATAGCAAGTAACATACAGATATATCACATCGGTTATAAACAAGTAACATACAGGTATATCACATCGGTTATAAGCAAGTAACATACAGATATATCACATCGGTTATAAACAAGTAACATACAGGTATATCACATTGGTTATAAGCAAGTAACATACAGGTATATCACATCGGTTATAAACAAGTAACATACAGGTATATCACATCGGTTATAAGCAAGTAACATACAGGTATATCACATCGGTTATAAGCAAGTAACATACAGGTATATCACATCGGTTATAAGCAAGTAACATACAGGTATATCACATCGGTTATAAACAAGTAACATACAGATATATCACATCGGTTATAAACAAGTAACATACAGGTATATCACATCGGTTATAAACAAGTAACATACAGGTATATCACATCGGTTATAAGCAAGTAACATACAGATATATCACATCGGTTATAAACAAGTAACATACAGGTATATCACATCGGTTATAAGCAAGTAACATACAGGTATATCACATCGGTTATAAACAAGTAACATACAGGTATATCACATCGGTTATAAGCAAGTAACATACAGGTATATCACATCGGTTATAAGCAAGTAACATACAGGTATATCACATCGGTTATAAACAAGTAACATACAGATATATCACATCGGTTATAAGCAAGTAACATACAGGTATATCACATAGGTTATAACAAGTAACATACAGGTATATCACATCGGTTATAAGCAAGTAACATACAGATATATCACATCGGTTATAAACAAGTAACATACAGGTATATCACATCGGTTATAAGCAAGTAACATACAGGTATATCACATCGGTTATAAACAAGTAACATACAGGTATATCACATCGGTTATAAACAAGTAACATACAGGTATATCACATCGGTTATAAACAAGTAACATACAGGTATATCACATCGGTTATAAACAAGTAACATACAGGTATATCACATCGGTTATAAACAAGTAACATACAGGTATATCACATCGGTTATAAACAAGTAACATACAGATATATCACATCGGTTATAAACAAGTAACATACAGGTATATCACATCGGTTATAAACAAGTAACATACAGATATATCACATAGCAAGTAACATACAGGTATATCACATAGCAAGTAACATACAGATATATCACATCGGTTATAAGCAAGTAACATACAGGTATATCACATCGGTTATAAACAAGTAACATACAGGTATATCACATCGGTTATAAACAAGTAACATACAGGTATATCACATCGGTTATAAACAAGTAACATACAGGTATATCACATCGGTTATAAGCAAGTAACATACAGGTATATCACATCGGTTATAAGCAAGTAACATACAGATATATCACATCGGTTATAAACAAGTAACATACAGGTATATCACATCGGTTATAAACAAGTAACATACAGATATATCACATCGGTTATAAGCAAGTAACATACAGGTATATCACATAGCAAGTAACATACAGGTATATCACATAGTAAGTAACATACAGGTATATCACATAGCAAGTAACATACAGATATATCACATCGGTTATAAACAAGTAACATACAGATATATCACATCGGTTATAAGCAAGTAACATACAGGTATATCACATCGGTTATAAGCAAGTAACATACAGGTATATCACATCAGTTATAAACAAGTAACATACAGGTATATCACATCGGTTATAAACAAGTAACATACAGGTATATCACATCGGTTATAAACAAGTAACATACAGGTATATCACATCGGTTATAAACAAGTAACATACAGGTATATCACTTGGGAGTATGCAAGTGGAGCATGCTGTGCTGTTATATGTAAGTTAGGAGTATACAAGTGGAGCATGCTGTGCTGTTATATGTAAGTTAGGAGTATACAAGTGGAGCATGCTGTGCTGTTATATGTAAGTTAGGAGTATGCAAGTGGAGCATGCTGTGCTGTTATATGTAAGTTAGGAGTATACAAGTGGAGCATGCTGTGCTGTTATATGTAAGTTAGGAGTATGCAAGTGGAGCATGCTGTGCTGTTATATGTAAGTTAGGAGTATACAAGTGGAGCATGCTGTGCTGTTATATGTAAGTTAGGAGTATGCAAGTGGAGCATGCTGTGCTGTTATATGTAAGTTAGGAGTATGCAAGTGGAGCATGCTGTGCTGTTATATGTAAGTTAGGAGTATGCAAGTGGAGCATGCTGTGCTGTTATATGTAAGTTAGGAGTATACAAGTGGAGCATGCTGTGCTGTTATATGTAAGTTAGGAGTATACAAGTGGAGCATGCTGTGCTGTTATATGTAAGTTAGGAGTATACAAGTGGAGCATGCTGTGCTGTTATATGTAAGTTAGGAGTATACAAGTGGAGCATGCTGTGCTGTTATATGTAAGTTAGGAGTATGCAAGTGGAGCATGCTGTGCTGTTATATGTAAGTTAGGAGTATGCAAGTGGAGCATGCTGTGCTGTTATATGTAAGTTAGGAGTATACAAGTGGAGCATGCTGTGCTGTTATATGTAAGTTAGATCTGTCTATGTTAGCGGATAGCTTGTATGGTCCACATTTATGTACTTATATTATATGTACATTTCAGGCTGTGATCAAGAGACCACAACTGAGCGAGGGATATCCTCCAATAGAAATATAAACACTGTGTTCACATATAAGTATTAGAACTAAGGATTCCAGATTATAAGACATCGTAGCCATAGTTTCACGTTTGATAGTTCCTTCTCTGCCCAGTACTAAACATCGTAGCCATAGTCTCATGTTCGACAGTTACATGTTCGACAGTTACAGTTACTTCTCTGCCCAATACTAAACATCGTAGCCATAGTTACATGTTCGACAGTTACTTCTCTGCCCAGTACTAAACATCGTAACCATAGTTTCATGTTCGACAGTTATTACTTGACCCTGTCCAGATACAGTGATACAGTCGAACATGTGCTAAATGCCACTGAATAACTTCCACCTGTCTCTAAATGACATCATTCTGATATTTTAACCTTTGAATAAACAGAACAGTGAATAAACACCAAATAACCAACACATGTCAATAAACAACACATGTCAGTAACCACCACATGTCAGTAACCACAACATGTCAGTAACCACCACATGTCAGTAACCACCACATGTCAGTAACCACAACATGTCAGTAACCACCACATGTCAGTAACCACAACATGTCAGTAACCACCACATGTCAGTAACCACAACATGTCAGTAACCACCACATGTCAGTAACCACCACATGTCAGTAACCACCACATATTGTTAATGAATCCCAATGGATATCCTACTATATGTTACTATATTGACCACAACATCATGGATTTGATAAAATGACATTGACCACAACAGCATGGATTTGATAAAATGACATTGACCACAACATCATGGATTTGATAAAATGACATTGACCACAACAGCATGGATTTGATAAAATGACATTGACCACAACAGCATGGATTTGATAAAATGACATTGACCACAACAGCATGGATTTGATAAAATGACATTGACCACAACATCATGGATTTGATAAAATGACATTGACCACAACAGCATGGATTTGATAAAATGACATTGACCACAACAGCATGGATTTGATAAAATGACATTGACCACAACAGCATGGATTTGATAAAATGACATTGACCACAACAGCATGGATTTGATAAAATGACATTGACCACAACAGCATGGATTTGATAAAATGACATTGACCACAACAGCATGGATTTGATAAAATGACATTGACCACAACAGCATGGATTTGATAAAATGACATTGACCACAACAGCATGGATTTGATAAAATGACATTGACCACAACAGCATGGATTTGATAAAATGACATTGACCACAACAGCATGGATTTGATAAAATGTCATTGACCACAACAGCATGGATTTGATAAAATGACATTGACCACAACAGCATGGATTTGATAAAATGACATTGACCACAACATCATGGATTTGATAAAATGACATTGACCACAACAGCATGGATTTGATAAAATGACATTGACCACAACAGCATGGATTTGATAAAATGACATTGACCACAACAGCATGGATTTGATCAAATGACATTGACCACAACAGCATGGATTTGATAAAATGACATTGACCACAACAGCATGGATTTGATAAAATGACATTGACCACAACAGCATGGATTTGATAAAATGACATTGACCACAACAGCATGGATTTGATAAAATGACATTGACCACAACATCATGGATTTGATAAAATGACATTGACCACAACATCATGGATTTGATAAAATGACATTGACCACAACATCATGGATTTGATGAAATGACATTGACCACAACAGCATGGATTTGATAAAATGACATTGACCACATCATGGATTTGATAAAATGACATTGACCACAACAGCATGGATTTGATAAAATGACATTGACCACAACAGCATGGATTTGATAAAATGACATTGACCACAACATCATGGATTTGATCAAATGACATTGACCACAACAGCATGGATTTGATAAAAATGTCATTGACCACAACAGCATGGATTTGATCAAATGTCATTGACCACAACAGCATGGATTTGATAAAATGTCATTGACCACAACATCATGGATTTGATAAAATGACATTGACCACAACAGCATGGATTTGATAAAATGACATTGACCACAACAGCATGGATTTGATAAAATGTCATTGACCACAACAGCATGGATTTGATAAAATGTCATTGACCACAACAGCATGGATTTGATAAAATGACATTGACCACAACAGCATGGATTTGATAAAATGTCATTGACCACAACAGCATGGATTTGATAAAATGACATTGACCACAACAGCATGGATTTGATAAAATGTCATTGACCACAACAGCATGGATTTGACATTGACCACAACAGCATGAATTTGGCTATTTCGAGAACAACAGTAAGAACAAAGGATTCAAAGTGAACGGACCACTATACATTTTGGGATAAATCAGACTTGTTCTGGCAAGGAGGTAACGGAGGAACCAGCACTGTCGCCCAGTCCACGTTAAATGTAACCTGTGTCAATGTCGGGTAGTTAAGTTGGTTGTTTATCCGGATTACGGTAAATTGCAAGCATAGAGCATGTACCGTATATTACCGGTCATAAGTCGAGGGTCAAATCCTTGCATGTCGAGGGTCAAATCCTTGCATGTCGAGGGTCAAATCCTTGCATAAGTCGAGGGTCAAATCCTTGCATAAGTCGAGGGTCAAATCCTTGCATAAGTCGAGGGTCAAATCCTTGCATAAGTCGAGGGTCAAATCCTTGCATAAGTCGAGGGTCAAAGCATAAGTCGAGGGTCAAAGCATAAGTCGAGGGTCAAAGCATAAGTCGAGGGTCAAAGCATAAGTCGAGGGTCAAATCCTTGCATAAGTCAAGGGTCAAATTCTTGCATAAGTCAAGGGTCAAATCCTTGCATAAGTTGAGGGTCAAATCCTTGCATAAGTCGAGGGTCAAATCCTTGCATAAGTCGCGGGTCAAATCCTTGCATAAGTCGCGGGTCAAATCCTTGCATAAGTCGCGGGTCAAATCCTTGCATAAGTCGCGGGTCAAATCCTTACATAAGTCGCGGGTAGTTTATGGATTTATGACACCCGTAACCACAATGGTTTTCTCTCTTGTTTATTAAAGCTGGGCTCAATTTGAAATAGCTGGTTGATTTTATTCCATTGCACATCATTAAAAAAAATGCACAGATGCACAACAATAATTTATGAAGTTGGTGTATGTGTTGTTGTCCAGTTGTATAAACCAAAATGTTTTATTAAATCAACCAGACATAAAGTTCCAACAAATAAATTTTATTTATTCCAATTTTTGACTTGTTTTGTATGTTTCTCGGCTATATGTCGACATTACTTTCATCACATTTCTAGATGACAACGGTCGACTTATGACCGGGATATACGGTTACTGCTTTTCTATGTGTCAATGTAACTTAAGAGTCTATGTAACATGTTATGATGTGTAACTACGTGTCTATGTAACTGTGAATGAAAGGGTTAATATTGTGTCTATGTAGCTACATCGGAGGTTGGTGCACCAAAGTACTGGTTAACCGCTGGAGCCTGCCCAGGAAAGGTGTTGTTAGGTAAACTGCCCGCCGGCGATATAGCACAAAATGGTGCTGATGCAGGCGTTAAACCCGAAATATAACATAACTACGTGTCTATGTAACTACGTGTCTATGTAACTACGTGTCTATATATCATGTTTATGAACTTGTATGTATTGATATAATTATTATTTTAAATTTACTATAATTGTAATTTGGGTCTGAAATATCACAAAAAATGGGTATAAAGGAGAACATGTGTGGCTTGTGTAAGTTGTGTAACTTTATGATTTTACAGCATTTCTTGTATCTTGTATATATATGTGTTGCTTATGATCTTTTGTTCTGGTATTCAACGTTACCTGTGTTCGGTATTCAGTAATACCGTTGTTTGGTATTCAATAATACCTGGGTTTGAGATTCAGTAATACTGGTGTTTGTATTCAACGTTACCTGTGTTCGGTATTCAGTAACACAGGTGCTTGTAAAACTAATAACCTAAGCCAAACATGTAGACTGACATAACAAACTTATTGAATACTGACATACTTAATTCTCTTTCTCGTACTATAATATAAATGTATTTTGTGAGTTTTTGTACGATAATAAAATAATGATGCATACCGTATTGCTCCCAATAAATGCCCCCCACCCTTCCATGTTTCAAGAAATCAATGTTTGACCTTGTATTGCCTACCCATCCAATAATCAATATGTGTTATGTAATCCAAATCACTATTGTTGTTAATTAACTGACATAAACAGACAGTCTAACACAGACAGAGAGTCCTAACACAGACAGTCTTAACATGGACAGACAGTCCTAACACAGACAGACAGTCTTAACACGGACAGACAGTCCTAACACAGACAGACAGTCTTAACATGGACAGACAGTCTTAACACAGACAGACAGTCTTAACACGGACAGACAGTCCTAACACAGACAGACAGTCCTAACACAGACAGACAGTCTTAACACAGACAGACAGTCTTAACACGGACAGACAGTCCTAACACAGACAGACAGTCTTAACATGGACAGACAGTCTTAACACAGACAGACAGTCTTAACATGGACAGACAGTCCTAACACAGACAGACAGTCTTAACATGGACAGACAGTCCTAACACAGACAGACAGTCTTAACACAGACAGACAGTCTTAACATGGACAGACAGTCTTAACACAGACAGACAGTCTTAACACAGACAGACAGTCTTAACACAGACAGACAGTCCTAACACAGACAGACAGTCCTAACACAGACAGACAGTCTTAACACAGACAGACAGTCTTAACACGGACAGACAGTCTTAACACAGACAGACAGTCTTAACACAGACAGACAGTCTTAACATGGACAGACAGTCTTAACACAGACAGACAGTCTTAACATGGACAGACAGTCTTAACACAGACAGACAGTCTTAACATGGACAGACAGTCTTAACACAGACAGACAGTCTTAACACAGACAGACAGTCTTAACATGGACAGACAGTCTTAACACAGACAGACAGTCTTAACATGGACAGACAGTCCTAACACAGACAGACAGTCTTAACATGGACAGACAGTCCTAACACAGACAGACAGTCTTAACACAGACAGACAGTCTTAACACAGACAGACAGTCCTAACACAGACAGACAGTCTTAACACAGACAGACAGTCTTAACACGGACAGACAGTCTTAACACAGACAGACAGTCTTAACACAGACAGACAGTCTTAACACAGACAGACAGTCTTAACACAGACAGACAGTCTTAACACAGACAGACAGTCTTAACACAGACAGACAGTCTTAACATGGACAGACAGTCTTAACACGGACAGACAGTCTTAACACAGACAGACATATATTACATGTTGGAAGGTGGGTGTGTAGTGTATATATATATTACATGTTGGAAGGAGGGTGTGTAGTGTATATATATATTACATGTTGGAAGGAGGGTGTGTAGTGTATATATATATATTACATGTTGGAAGGAGGGTGTGTAGTGTATATATATATTACATGTTGGAAGGAGGGTGTGTAGTGTATATATATATATTACATGTTGGAAGGAAGGTGTGTGTGTAGTGTATAATATTACATGTTGGAAGGAGGGTGTGTAGTGTATATATATATATTACATGTGGAGGAAGGTGGGTGTGTAGTGTATATGTATATATATTTACATGTTGGAAGGAGGTGTGTAGTGTATATATATATTATTACATGTTGGAAGGAGGTGTGTGTGTAGTGTATATTATATTACATGTTGGAAGGAGGGTGGTAGTGTATATATATATATATTACATGTTGGAAGGAAGGTGGGTGTGTAGTGTATATTATATATTACATGTTGGAAGGAGGGTGTGTAGTGTATATATATATTACATGTTGGGGGGTGTGTAGTGTATATTTTTGTGGTGTTGTTATATATTACATGTTGGAAGGAGGGTGTGTAGTGTATATATATATTACATGTTGGAAGGAGGGTGTGTAGTGTATATATATATTACATGTTGGAAGGAGGGTGTGTAGTGTATATATATATTACATGTTGGAAGGTGGGTGTGTAGTGTATATATATATTACATGTTGGAAGGAGGGTGTGTAGTGTATATATATATTACATGTTGGAAGGAAGGAGGGTGTGTAGTGTATATATATATATTACATGTTGGAAGGAAGGAGGGTGTGTAGTGTATATATATATATATATTACATGTTGGAAGGAAGGTGTGTGCAGTATATATATATATATATTACATGTTGGAAGGAAGGAGTGTGTAGTGTTATATATATATATATATATTACATGTTTGAAGGAAGGTGGGTGTTTGTAGTGTATATATAATTACAGTTGGAAGGAAGGGGGTGTTGTAGTGTATATATATATTACATGTGGAAGGAAGGTGGGTGTGTAGTGTAGTGTATATATATATTACATGTTGGAAGGAGGGTGTGTAGTGTATATATATATTACATGTTGGAAGGAGGGTGTGTAGTGTATATATATATTACATGTTGGAAGGAGGGTGTGTAGTGTATATATATATTACATGTTGGAAGGAGGGTGTGTAGTGTA
>CM026396.1:25915584-25935544 GCA_014843695.1 Archivesica marissinica | reverse complement strand
TTCATCAACGACGACAATGCTACAGCGTATGTATTCATCAGTGACGACAATGCTACACCGTATGTATTCATCAGTGACGACAATGCTACAGCGTATGTATTCATCAGTGACGACAATGCTACACCGTATGTATTCATCAGCGACGACAATGCTACAGCGTATGTATTCATCAGTGACGACAATGCTACAGCGTATGTATTCATCAGCGACCACTATGCTACACCGCATGTATTCATCAGCGACCACTATGCTACACCGTATGTATTCATCAGCGACCACTATGCAACACTGCATGCATTCATCAGCGACCACTATGCTACACCGTATGTATTCATCAGCGACCACTATGCTACAGCGTATGTATTCATCAGTGACCACTATGCTACACCATATGTATTCATCAGCGACGACAATGCTACACCGCATGTATTCATCAGCGACCACTATGCTACACCGCATGTATTCATCAGCGACGACAATGCTACAGCGTATGTATTCATCAACGACGACAATGCTACAGCGTATGTATTCATCAGTGACGACAATGCTACACCGTATGTATTCATCAGTGACGACAATGCTACAGCGTATGTATTCATCAGTGACGACAATGCTACACCGTATGTATTCATCAGCGACGACAATGCTACAGCGTATGTATTCATCAGTGACGACAATGCTACAGCGTATGTATTCATCAGTGACCACTATGCTACACCGTATGCGTATTTCATCATCGACCGACTATGCACACCGATGTAATATCATCAGCGACACCGATGCTACAACACCGGTATGTATTCAGCAGGTACGACAATCTACACCGTAATTATTCATCAGAGCCGACAATTGCTACACCGTATTAGTCCTCCGAACCTAGCTACCCGTATGTATTAAATCAGAGACGACATGCTACAACCGTTGTATTCATCATTGACACAATGCCTACAAGCGTATGTATTCATCAGTGACACAATGCTACACCGGCATGGTAATTCATCACTGACCACAATTCTACACCGTATGTATTCATCAGCGACCAACACTACTACACCGATGTATTCATCACGAACACTATGCAAACACCGTATTACTCATCTGACCACAATGCTACACCGTATGTATTCATCAGTGACGACAATGCTACACCGTATGTATTCATCAGCGACCACTATGCTACACCGTATGTATTCATCAGTGACGACAATGCTACACCGTATGTATTCATCAGCGACCACTATGCTACACCGTATGTATTCATCAGCGAACACTATGCTACACCGTATGTATTCATCAGCGACCACAATGCTACACCGTATGTATTCATCAGTGACCACAATGCTACACCGTATGTATTCATCAGCGACCACTATGCTACAGCGTATGTATTCATCAGTGACCACAATGCTACACCGTATGTATTCATTAGTGATCACTATGCTACACCGTATGTATTCATCAGCGACGACAATGCGCCACCGTATGTATTCATCAGCGACCACTATGCTACACCATATGTATTCATCAGCGACCACTATGCTACACCGTATGTATTTATCAGCGACCACTATGCTACACCGTATGTATTCATCAGTGACAACTATGCTACACCATATGTATTCATCAGTGACCACAATGCTACACCGTATGTATTCATCAGCGACCACTATGCTACACCGTATGTATTCATCAGTGACCACAATGCTACACCGTATATATTCATCAGTGACGACAATGCTACACCGTATGTATTCATCAGCGACCATTATGCTACACCGTATGTATTCATCAGTGACGACAATGCTACACCGTATGTATTCATCAGCGACCACTATGCTACACCGTATGTATTCATCAGCGAACACTATGCTACACCGTATGTATTCATCAGCGACCACTATGCTACACCGTATGTATTCATCAGCGACGACAATGCTACACCGTATGTATTCATCAGTGACCACAATGCTACACCGTATGTATTCATCAGTGACGACAATGCTACACCGTATGTATTCATCAGCGACCACAATGCTAAACCGTATGTATTCATCAGCGACCACTATGCTACACCGTATGTATTCACCAGCGGCGACAATGCTACACCGTATGTATTCATCAGCGACCACAATGCTACAGCATATGTATTCATCAGTGACCACTATGCTACACCGTATGTATTCATCAGCGACCACAATGCTACACCGTATGTATTCATCAGTGACGACTATGCTACACCGTATGTATTCATCAGCGATTACTATGCTACACCGTATGTATTCATCAGTGACCACTATGCTACACCGTATGTATTCATCAGCGACCACAATGCTACACCGTATGTATTCATCAGCGATTACTATGCTACACCGTATGTATTCATCAGCGACCACTATGCTACACCGTATGTATTCATCAGTGACGACAATGTTACACCGTATGTATTCATCAGTGACGACAATGCTACACCATATGTATTCATCAGCGACCACAATGCTACAACGTATGTATTCATCAGCGACGACAATGCTACACGGTATGTAATCATCAGTGACCACTATGTTACACTGTATGTATTCATCAGCGACCACTATGCTACACCGTATGTATTCATCAGCGACCACTATGCTACAGCGTATGTATTCATCAGTGACCACTATGCTACACTGTATGTATTCATCAGCGACCACTATGCTACACCGTAGGTATTCATCAGCGACCACTATGCTACACCGTATGTATTCATCAGTGACCACTATGCTACACCGTATGTATTCATCAGCGACCACAATGCTACACCGTATGTATTCATCAGCGACGACAATGCTACACAGCATGTATTCATCAGCGACCACTATGCTACACCGTATGTATTCATCAGCGACCACTATGCTACACCGTATGTATTCATCAGTGACGACAATGCTACACCGTATGTATTCATCAGTGACCACTATGCTACACCGTATGTATTCATCAGCGACCACTATGCTACACCGTATGTATTCATCAGTGACGACTATGCTACACCGTATGTATTGATCAGTGACGACAATGCTACAGCGTATATATTCATCAGTGACGACAATGCTACAGCGTATGTATTGATCAGTGACGACAATGCTACAGCGTATGTATTGATCAGTGACGACAATGCTACAGCGTATATATTCATCAGTGACGACAATGCTACACCGTATGTATTCATCAGCGAGGACTATGCTACACCGTATGTATTCATCAGCGACCACTATGCTACACCGTTTGTATTCATCAGTGACCACTATGCTACACCGTATGTATTCATCAGTGACGACAATGCTACACCGGATGTATTCATCAACGACGACTATGCTACACCGTATGTATTCATCAGCGTATATCCCTTCTCTGGTACAAGCGTACAATGCCAAGAGAAGCGTATATCCCTTCTCTGGTACAAGCGTACAATGCCACGAGAAGCGTATATCCCTTCTCTGGTACAAGCGTACAATGCCAAGAGAAGCGTATATCCCTTCTCTGGTACAAGCGTACAATGCCACGAGAAGCGTATATCCCTTCTCTGGTACAAGCGTACAATGCCACGAGAAGCGTATATCCCTTCTCTGGTACAAGCGTACAATGCCAAGGAGAGCGTATATCCCTTCTCTGGTACAAGCGTACAATGCCAAGAGAAGCGTATATCCTTCTCTGGTACAAGCGTACAATGCCACAAGCGTATATCCCTTCTCTGGTACAAGCGTACAATGCCAAGAGAAGCGTATATCCCTTCTCTGGTACAAGCGTACAATGCCACGAGAAGCGTATATCCCTTCTCTGGTACAAGCGTACAATGCCACGAGAAGCGTATATCCCTTCTCTGGTACAAGCGTACAATGCCACGAGAAGCGTATATCCCTTCTCTGGTACAAGCGTACAATGCCAAGAGAAGCGTATATCCCTTCTCTGGTACAAGCGTACAATGCCACGAGAAGCGTATATCCCTTCTCTGGTACAAGCGTACAATGCCACGAGAAGCGTATATCCCTTCTCTGGTACAAGCGTACAATGCCAAGAGAAGCTTATATCCCTTCTCTGGTACAAGCGTACAATGCCACGAGAAGCGTATATCCCTTCTCTGGTACAAACGTACAATGCCACGAGAAGCGTATATCCCTTCTCTGGTACAAGCGTACAATGCCAAGAGAAGCGTATATCCCTTCTCTGGTACAAGCGTACAATGCCACGAGAAGCGTATATCCCTTCTCTGGTACAAGCGTACAATGCCAAGAGAAGCGTATATCCCTTCTCTGGTACAAGCGTACAATGCCAAGATAAGCGTATATCCCTTCTCTGGTACAAGTATACAATGCCAAGTGAAGCGTATATACCTTCTCTGGTACAAGCGTACAATGCCACTAGAAGCGTATATACCTTATCTGGTACAAGCGTACAATGCCACGAGAAGCGTATATACCTTCTCAAGTACAAGCGTACAATGGCACGAGAAGCGTAGATCCTTTATCTTGTATAAGCGTACAATGCCACGAGAAGCGTATATACCTTATCTGGTACAAGTATACAATGCCACGAGAAGCGTGTATCCCTTATCTGGTACAAGCTTACAATGCCAAGAGAAGCGTATATACCTTATCTGGTACAAGCGTACAATGCCACGAGAAGCGTATATACCTTCTCTGGTACAAGCGTACAATGCCAAGAGAAGCGTATATCCCTTCTCTGGTACAAGCGTACAATGCCAAGAGAAGCGTATATACCTTATCTGGTACAAGCGTACAATGCCACGACAAGCGTATATCCCTTATCTGTTACAAGCTTACAATGCCACGAGAAGCATATATACCTTATCTGGTACAAGCGTACAATGCCACGAGAAGCGTATATACCTTATCTGGTACAAGCGTACAATGCCACGAGAAGCGTATATACCTTATCTGGTACAAGCGTACAATGCCAAGAGAAGCGTATATACCTTATCTGGTACAAGCGTACAATGCCACGAGAAGCGTATATACCTTATCTGGTACAAGCGTACAATGCCAAGAGAAGCGTATATACCTTATCTGGTACAAGCGTACAATGCCAAGAGAAGCGTATATACCTTCTCTGGTACAAGCGTACAATGCCACGAGAAGCGTATATACCTTCTCTGGTACAAGCGTACAATGCCACGAGAAGCGTATATACCTTATCTGGTACAAGCGTACAATGCCAAGAGAAGCGTATATACCTTATCTGGTACAAGCGTACAATGCCAAGAGAAGCGTATATCTCTTCTCTGGTACAAGTGTACAATGCCACGAGAAGCGTATATCCCTTCTCTGGTACAAGCGTACAATGCCACGATAAACGTATATCCCTTCTCTGGTACAAGCGTACAATGCCACGAGAAGCATATATACCTTATCTCGTACAAGCGTACAATGCCAAGAGAAGCGTATATCCCTTCTCTGGTACAAGTGTACAATGCCACGAGAAGCGTATATCCCTTATCTCGTACAAGCGTACAATGCCAAGAGAAGCGTATATCCCTTCTCTGGTACAAGCGTACAATGCCACGAGAAGCGTATATCCCTTCTCTGGTACAAGCGTACAATGCCACGAGAAGCGTATATCCCTTCTCTGGTACAAGCGTACAATGCCACGAGAAGCGTATATCCCTTCTCTGGTACAAGCGTACAATGCCAAGAGAAGCGTATATCCCTTCTCTGGTACAAGCGTACAATGCCACGAGAAGCGTATATCCCTTCTCTGGTACAAGCGTACAATGCCAAGAGAAGCGTATATCCCTTCTCTGGTACAAGCGTACAATGCCAAGAGAAGCGTATATACCTTATCTGGTACAAGCGTACAATGCCACGAGAAGCGTATATCCCTTATCTGGTACAAGCGTACAATGCCACGAGAAGCGTATATACCTTATCTGGTACAAGCGTACAATGCCACGAGAAGCGTATATACCTTATCTGGTACAAGCGTACAATGCCACGAGAAGCGTATATACCTTATCTGGTACAAGCGTACAATGCCAAGAGAAGCGTATATACCTTATCTGGTACAAGCGTACAATGCCACGAGAAGCGTATATACCTTATCTGGTACAAGCGTACAATGCCAAGAGAAGCGTATATACCTTATCTGGTACAAGCGTACAATGCCAAGAGAAGCGTATATCCCTTCTCTGGTACAAGCGTACAATGCCACGAGAAGCGTATATCCCTTCTCTGGTACAAGCGTACAATGCCAAGAGAAGCGTATATCCCTTCTCTGGTACAAGCGTACAATGCCACGAGAAGCGTATATCCCTTCTCTGGTACAAGCGTACAATGCCAAGAGAAGCGTATATCCCTTCTCTGGTACAAGCGTACAATGCCACGAGAAGCGTATATCCCTTCTCTGGTACAAGCGTACAATGCCACGAGAAGCGTATATCCCTTCTCTGGTACAAGCGTACAATGCCAAGAGAAGCGTATATCCCTTCTCTGGTACAAGCGTACAATGCCACGAGAAGCGTATATCCCTTCTCTGGTACAAGCGTACAATGCCACGAGAAGCGTATATCCCTTCTCTGGTACAAGCGTACAATGCCAAGAGAAGCGTATATCCCTTCTCTGGTACAAGCGTACAATGCCACGAGAAGCGTATATCCCTTCTCTGGTACAAGCGTACAATGCCAAGAGAAGCGTATATCCCTTCTCTGGTACAAGCGTACAATGCCAAGAGAAGCGTATATCCCTTCTCTGGTACAAGTATACAATGCCAAGAGAAGCGTATATACCTTCTCTGGTACAAGCGTACAATGCCACGAGAAGCGTATATACCTTATCTGGTACAAGCGTACAATGCCACGAGAAGCGTATATACCTTCTCAAGTACAAGCGTACAATGGCACGAGAAGCGTATATCCTTTATCTGGTACAAGCGTACAATGCCACGAGAAGCGTATATACCTTATCTGGTACAAGCATACAATGCCACGAGAAGCGTATATCCCTTATCTGGTACAAGCGTACAATGCCACGAGAAGCGTATATACCTTATCTGGTACAAGCGTACAATGCCACGAGAAGCGTATATACCTTCTCTGGTACAAGCGTACAATGCCAAGAGAAGCGTATATACCTTCTCTGGTACAAGCGTACAATGCCACGAGAAGCGTATATACCTTCTCTGGTACAAGCGTACAATGCCAAGAGAAGCGTATATACCTTCTCTGGTACAAGCGTACAATGCCACGACAAGCGTGTATACCTTCTCTGGTACAAGCTTACAATGCCACGAGAAGCGTATATACCTTCTCTGGTACAAGCGTACAATGCCACTAGAAGTGTATATACTTTCTCTGGTACAAGCGTACAATGCCAAGAGAAGCGTATATACCTTCTCTGGTACAAGCGTACAATGCCACGACAAGCGTGTATACCTTCTCTGGTACAAGCTTACAATGCCACGAGAAGCGTATATACCTTCTCTGGTACAAGCGTACAATGCCACTAGAAGTGTATATACTTTCTCTGGTACAAGCGTACAATGCCAAGAGAAGCGTATATACCTTCTCTGGTACAAGCGTACAATGCCACGACAAGCGTGTATACCTTCTCTGGTACAAGCTTACAATGCCACGAGAAGCGTATATACCTTCTCTGGTACAAGCGTACAATGCCACTAGAAGTGTATATACTTTCTCTGGTACAAGCGTACAATGCCAAGAGAAGCGTATATACCTTCTCTGGTACAAGCGTACAAGGCCACGACAAGCGTGTATACCTTCTCTGGTACAAGCTTACAATGCCACGAGAAGCGTATATACCTTCTCTGGTACAAGCGTACAATGCCACTAGAGGCGTATATACCTTCTCTGGTACAAGCGTACAATGGCATGAGAAGCGTATATCCCTTATCTGGTACAAGCGTACAATGCCACGAGAAGCGTATATCCCTTATCTGGTACAAGCGTACAATGCCACGAGAAGCGTATATATCTTAGCTGGTACAAGTGTACAATGCCAAGAGAAGCGTATATCCCTTCTCTTGTACAAGCATACAATGCCATGACAAGCGTATATCCATTCTCTGGTACAAGCGTACAATGCCACGAGAAGCGTATATACCTTCTCTTGTACAAGCGTACAATGCCAAGAGAAGCGTATATCCCTTCTCTGGTACAAGCGTACAATGCCACGAGAAGCGTATATCCCTTCTCTGGTACAAGCGTACAATGCCACGAGAAGCGTATATCCCTTCTCTGGTACAAGCGTACAATGCCACGAGAAGCGTATATACCTTATCTGGTACAAGCGTACAATGCCAAGAGAAGCGTATATCCCTTCTCTGGTACAAGCGTACAATGCCACGAGAAGCGTATATCCTTTCTGGTACAAGCGTACAATGCCAAGAGAAGCGTATATCCTTCTCTGGTACAAGCGTACAATGCCACGAGAAGCGTATATCCCTTCTCTGGTACAAGCGTACAATGCCACGAGAAGCGTATATCCCTTCTCTGGTACAAGCGTACAATGCCACGAGAAGCGTATATCCCTTCTCTGGTACAAGCGTACAATGCCAAGAGAAGCGTATATCCCTTCTCTGGTACAAGCGTACAATGCCACGAGAAGCGTATATCCCTTCTCTGGTACAAGCGTACAATGCCAAGAGAAGCGTATATCCCTTCTCTGGTACAAGCGTACAATGCCACGAGAAGCGTATATCCCTTCTCTGGTACAAGCGTACAATGCCAAGAGAAGCGTATATCCTTCTCTGGTACAAGCGTACAATGCCACGAGAAGCGTATATCCCTTCTCTGGTACAAGCGTACAATGCCAAGAGAAGCGTATATCCCTTCTCTGGTACAAGCGTACAATGCCACGAGAAGCGTATATACCTTCTCTGGTACAAGCGTACAATGCCACGAGAAGCGTATATCCCTTCTCTGGTACAAGCGTACAATGCCAAGAGAAGCGTATATCCCTTCTCTGGTACAAGCGTACAATGCCACGAGAAGCGTATATCCTTCTCTGGTACAAGCGTACAATGCCACGAGAAGCGTATATACCTTCTCTGGTACAAGCGTACAATGCCACGAGAAGCGTATATACCTTCTCTGGTACAAGCGTACAATGCCACGAGAAGCGTATATCCCTTATCTGGTACAAGCGTACAATGCCACGAGAAGCGTATATCCTTCTACAACAATGCCAGAAAGCGTATATCTTTCTGGTACAAGCTACAATGCCACGAGAAGCGTATATACCTTTCTGTACAAGCTACAATGCCAAAAGCTATATCTTATCTGGTACAAGCGTACAATGCCACGAGAAGCGTATATACCTTCTCTGGTACAAGCGTACAATGCCAAGAGAAGCGTATATCCCTTATCTGGTACAAGCGTACAATGCCAAGAGAAGCGTATATACCTTATCTGGTACAAGCGTACAATGCCACGACAAGCGTATATCCCTTATCTGGTACAAGCTTACAATGCCACGAGAAGCGTATATACCTTATCTGGTACAAGCGTACAATGCCACGAGAAGCGTATATACCTTATCTGGTACAAGCGTACAATGCCACGAGAAGCGTATATACCTTATCTGGTACAAGCGTACAATGCCAAGAGAAGCGTATATACCTTATCTGGTACAAGCGTACAATGCCACGAGAAGCGTATATACCTTATCTGGTACAAGCGTACAATGCCAAGAGAAGCGTATATACCTTATCTGGTACAAGCGTACAATGCCAAGAGAAGCGTATATACCTTCTCTGGTACAAGCGTACAATGCCACTAGAAGCGTATATACCTTCTCTGGTACAAGCGTACAATGCCACGAGAAGCGTATATACCTTATCTGGTACAAGCGTACAATGCCAAGAGAAGCGTATATACCTTATCTGGTACAAGCGTACAATGCCAAGAGAAGCGTATATCTCTTCTCTGGTACAAGTGTACAATGCCACGAGAAGCGTATATCCCTTCTCTGGTACAAGCGTACAATGCCACGATAAACGTATATCCCTTCTCTGGTACAAGCGTACAATGCCACGAGAAGCATATATACCTTATCTCGTACAAGCGTACAATGCCAAGAGAAGCGTATATCCCTTCTCTGGTACAAGTGTACAATGCCACGAGAAGCGTATATCCCTTATCTCGTACAAGCGTACAATGCCAAGAGATGCGTATCTACCTTATCTGGTACAAGCGTACAATGCCAAGATAAGCGTATATCCCTTCTCTGGTACAAGCATACAATGCCAAGAGAAGCGTATATACCTTATCTGGTACAAGCGTACAATGCCAAGAGAAGCGTATATACCTTATCTGGTACAAGCGTACAATGCCAAGAGAAGCGTATATCTCTTCTCTGGTACAAGTGTACAATGCCACGAGAAGCGTATATCCCTTCTCTGGTACAAGCGTACAATGCCACGATAAACGTATATCCCTTCTCTGGTACAAGCGTACAATGCCACGAGAAGCATATATACCTTATCTCGTACAAGCGTACAATGCCAAGAGAAGCGTATATCCCTTCTCTGGTACAAGTGTACAATGCCACGAGAAGCGTATATCCCTTATCTCGTACAAGCGTACAATGCCAAGAGAAGCGTATATCCCTTCTCTGGTACAAGCGTACAATGCCACGAGAAGCGTATATCCCTTCTCTGGTACAAGCGTACAATGCCACGAGAAGCGTATATCCCTTCTCTGGTACAAGCGTACAATGCCACGAGAAGCGTATATCCCTTCTCTGGTACAAGCGTACAATGCCAAGAGAAGCGTATATCCCTTCTCTGGTACAAGCGTACAATGCCACGAGAAGCGTATATCCCTTCTCTGGTACAAGCGTACAATGCCAAGAGAAGCGTATATCCCTTCTCTGGTACAAGCGTACAATGCCACGAGAAGCGTATATCCCTTCTCTGGTACAAGCGTACAATGCCAAGAGAAGCGTATATCCCTTCTCTGGTACAAGTATACAATGCCAAGTGAAGCGTATATACCTTCTCTGGTACAAGCGTACAATGCCACCAGAAGCGTATATACCTTATCTGGTACAAGCGTACAATGCCACGAGAAGCGTATATACCTTCTCAAGTACAAGCGTACAATGGCACGAGAAGCGTAGATCCTTTATCTTGTACAAGCGTACAATGCCACGAGAAGCGTATATACCTTATCTGGTACAAGTATACAATGCCACGAGAAGCGTGTATCCCTTATCTGGTACAAGCTTACAATGCCAAGAGAAGCGTATATACCTTATCTGGTACAAGCGTACAATGCCACGAGAAGCGTATATACCTTCTCTGGTACAAGCGTACAATGCCAAGAGAAGCGTATATCCCTTCTCTGGTACAAGCGTACAATGCCAAGAGAAGCGTATATACCTTATCTGGTACAAGCGTACAATGCCACGACAAGCGTATATCCCTTATCTGTTACAAGCTTACAATGCCACGAGAAGCATATATACCTTATCTGGTACAAGCGTACAATGCCACGAGAAGCGTATATACCTTATCTGGTACAAGCGTACAATGCCACGAGAAGCGTATATACCTTATCTGGTACAAGCGTACAATGCCAAGAGAAGCGTATATACCTTATCTGGTACAAGCGTACAATGCCACGAGAAGCGTATATACCTTATCTGGTACAAGCGTACAATGCCAAGAGAAGCGTATATACCTTATCTGGTACAAGCGTACAATGCCAAGAGAAGCGTATATACCTTCTCTGGTACAAGCGTACAATGCCACGAGAAGCGTATATACCTTCTCTGGTACAAGCGTACAATGCCACGAGAAGCGTATATACCTTATCTGGTACAAGCGTACAATGCCAAGAGAAGCGTATATCCCTTCTCTGGTACAAGCGTACAATGCCACGAGAAGCGTATATCCCTTCTCTGGTACAAGCGTACAATGCCAAGAGAAACGTATATCCCTTCTCTGGTACAAGCGTACAATGCCAAGATAAGCGTATATCCCTTCTCTGGTACAAGCGTACAATGCCACGAGAAGCGTATATCCCTTCTCTGGTACAAGCGTACAATGCCAAGAGAAGCGTATATACCTTATCTGGTACAAGCGTACAATGCCACGAGAAGCGTATATACCTTCTCTGGTACAAGCGTACAATGCCAAGAGAAGCGTATATCCCTTCTCTGGTACAAGCGTACAATGCCAAGAGAAGCGTATATACCTTATCTGGTACAAGCGTACAATGCCACGACAAGCGTATATCCCTTATCTGTTACAAGCTTACAATGCCACGAGAAGCATATATACCTTATCTGGTACAAGCGTACAATGCCACGAGAAGCGTATATACTTTATCTGGTACAAGCGTACAATGCCACGAGAAGCGTATATACCTTATCTGGTACAAGCGTACAATGCCAAGAGAAGCGTATATACCTTATCTGGTACAAGCGTACAATGCCACGAGAAGCGTATATACCTTATCTGGTACAAGCGTACAATGCCAAGAGAAGCGTATATACCTTATCTGGTACAAGCGTACAATGCCAAGAGAAGCGTATATACCTTCTCTGGTACAAGCGTACAATGCCACTAGAAGCGTATATACCTTCTCTGGTACAAGCGTACAATGCCACGAGAAGCGTATATACCTTATCTGGTACAAGCGTACAATGCCAAGAGAAGCGTATATACCTTATCTGGTACAAGCGTACAATGCCAAGAGAAGCGTATATCTCTTCTCTGGTACAAGTGTACAATGCCACGAGAAGCGTATATCCCTTCTCTGGTACAAGCGTACAATGCCACGATAAACGTATATCCCTTCTCTGGTACAAGCGTACAATGCCACGAGAAGCATATATACCTTATCTCGTACAAGCGTACAATGCCAAGAGAAGCGTATATCCCTTCTCTGGTACAAGTGTACAATGCCACGAGAAGCGTATATCCCTTATCTCGTACAAGCGTACAATGCCAAGAGATGCGTATCTACCTTATCTGGTACAAGCGTACAATGCCAAGATAAGCGTATATCCCTTCTCTGGTACAAGCATACAATGCCAAGAGAAGCATGTATCCCTTCTCTGGTACAAGCGTACAATGCCAAGAGAAGCGTATATACCTTCTCAAGTACAAGCGTACAATGCCACGAGTGGTCGGGTGGTTAAGGCCGCTGACTTGTATACCTATCATCACTGATGGTCACGGGTTCGAGCCCCGCTAAGACCGTGTCTCATTTATATGAAAAAGTTGGCAGTTTCTTATGGAGGTTGGTGCACACAATACTGGTTAACCGCTGGAGCCTGCGGCGATATAGCCCAAAATGGTGCTGATGCAGGCGTAAAACCCGAAATATAAAAATATAATACATTTATAATATAATCGTAGTATTATAATTATAGCTTATTAAGAATAAGTTTATGTTGGTATGTAAGACAGGTATAAGACTTATTTGTACATTTATAGGTTTTAGTTTAGCATACGTCTAATAAAAGGCAAGAACCAAGGCCCATTGTTTTCTCTACACGTATGGGTACATTTTTAAAGCTCATTTATCTTCGCTACCGGTTGCCCATATGAGCGACGCCTCCTGAAGAGATTAGTCATTTTAGATTGTTGGAGAATAGTGCAATGATACAGATAGACCCATTCCAGAGTCTCCTCTGGTTCTTTTACGTGCACGGTGTAAAGTACCGACACGAGACCTCGGTTTAACGTCCCATCTGAAAGACTGTTAATTTTATTAGGGTCGGACGGGGGATCGAACCTGCGATCCCTGGATTACGTATAGGTACAACCCTACCCCGAATGACCAGTTACACATGTATAAACGTCCACATGTGACGTCACTGTTTATTAAATTTATATCCCATAGTAGTACGAATTCATTTGGGGCTTTGTACAGTAAATATTACGCATGTGTTTGTTTTAATTTAATATCCATTATTAAAATTTTAGGTTTTATGGGTTTAATTGTTATAGAAGCAAACTGAGCTTGGCTGGTTTTATAACATACCGTTTCTAAGGCCTAGTAGTTAAGGCATCCGCCTTCCGAGGTCGAAGGTTCGAACCTCGTCAGGGGTTCATTCCGATATGGCCGGTTGGTGAGCCGCCAGCTAGTTAAATAATGAGTATTGATTACCTACCAGCCTTGCACCTTGTCTACAAGCATAGGATTCGGGAAATACTAATGTTCATAAAAAAGAGGTGTCTCGTAAGTCAGTAATGGCTGGCTCTTTCAATAGGGTTGATACTATAACAAACAAACACTTTACTTTTACTTTTACATATCTAGTGTTACTATTTTACATAATAAGACATTGTACTAATCAAATTAATCCCTCAACCATCAACAATTACAGTAACTACAGACTACTACAAGTTTTCTTTTTTCCCAAGAACAATCTACCATTGGAACCACCTCCCTCCTGACATTGTCCATCTCCCTACCATAGAGCAATTCAATACGGCAGTTTGCCATATTGATCATGCCAGTCCCTAACTGTTCTGCGTAGCTGCTTTTAAACTTTTACCACAACTTATTTTCATTACCTTCTTAAATTATACTTTTAACTACTCATACTTTTAACTTCTTTGCGGGTTTTGACGACGCTCAACATGTCTACGTCCCTGCAAGGGGTTCGACATTAGCGGAAGATAGATAGATAGATAGATAGATTGATTGATTGATTGATTGATTGATTGATTGATTGATTGATTGATTGATTGATTGATTGATTGATTGATTGATTGATTGATGCCATGTTGTTTGCTACACTACATATGGAACATACAGACACAAATGTGTATCATGAATAGTGAATACCATTGATTTGTCACTGCAGATATTCTGTTCTGTGACCCAAGGCTGTCACGGGCCATATTTCTGTTCAACAGTTAACCGTGACATGGCATTTTATTCTGATGCGTGATTGACTCTTTACCTATTGATATTTAATTTTGATCTTTAAAAATTAGGGAAAGGGTTATTTGACAATTGGGTATCCTAGCGTAAATACTAGATAATTCTCGTGCAAATCCTAGCGTAAACACTGATAATTCTCGTGCAAATCCTAGCGTAAATACTAGATAATTCTCGTGCAAATCCTAGCGTAAACACTGGATAATTCTCGTGCAAATCCTAGCGTAAACACTGGATAATTCTCGTGCAAATCCTAGCGTAAACACTGGATAATTCTCGTGCAAATCCTAGCGTAAACACTGGATAATTCTCGTGCAAATCCTAGCGTAAACACTGGATAATTCTCGTGCAAATCCTAGCGTAAACACTGGATAATTCTCGTGCAAATCCTAGCGTAAACACTGGATAATTCTCGTGCAAATCCTAGCGTAAACACTGGATAATTCTCGTGCAAATCCTAGCGTAAACACTGGATAATTCTCGTGCAAATCCTAGCGTAAACACTGGATAATTCTCGTGCAAATCCTAGCGTAAACACTGGATAATTCTCGTGCAAATCCTAGCGTAAACACTGGATAATTCTCGTGCAAATCCTAGCGTAAACACTGGATAATTCTCGTGCAAATCCTAGCGTAAACACTGGATAATTCTCGTGCAAATCATAGCGTAAACACTGGATAATTCTCGTGCAAATCATAGCGTAAACACTGGATAATTCTCGTGCAAACCTTCAAACAATATTTATACAACACGTGATCTCAATCTATCATAATAATTAATGTAATAAATTCTATATAATTATGTAGTATTTTACACAAGTGAGACTCGACATATGATGCACGTGTTATTGTATCCATCACCTTCTTATCTCCCACAATATTCATCACATATTGTTTGGCAACATTAAACTGAGACCAATTAATCTCCGCCAAAGCCTTCGTAAGTTTTCGTGAACTACGACCAGGACATACGTTAGAGTTTTACCGTTAATATTTTAATCAAGTAAGTGAGTGTACCATACTAACGCTCATATTTTACTTCGGAATTATTAACGAAGTAAGTTCACGGAATATGCAAATGTCTCAGTTTAATGTTGCCAAACAATAGTAAAAGAAACAAAGCACAAAAACAAAGTATGTGTTTTCAGTCGGTCGATCAAACCTTGACAATTCATAACCAGTCGTCACACCATGTGGCCACCAGGGCGCGTGCGTTTTACGTTTATTTATCGTCGCTACCGGTTGCCCATATGAGCGACGCCTCCTGAAGAGATTAGTCATTTCAGATTTTGGAGAGTAGTGCATGATACAGACAGAGACCCATTCCAGAGTCTCATTTGGTTCTTTTACGTGCACGGTGTAAAGCACCGACACAAGACCTCGGGTTTTTTGGGGGTTTTTTAAGGAAAAATGGGGCCCCCAGAGGGCGAAGTCAGGGTCCCTAGGGCGTATATTTCGCCCATATCGCCCTCTAGAATGATCCCTGGTATATCCATAAAAATGACAGCCATTTAGCTATCATGCAGTGGATAAGTAGTCGCCATATCTATCCCACCTCCATAGATATTACTGGGATTACATGAGATTCTGATCTTTAGTATGAACATTGGTTTGGCTACTACATTGTCAATGTATGTCGTATTGTAATGGCGTCAAGAGGTGCTTCTATGAGGGAAAGGGTTAAGCTGCAACCTGCATTAAGCAGCCAGTTTGCAGATTCCCAATATGTTGTTTTATTATATCTCTATTGAGCATCCACCTGTGCTAAGCAGCCACTTTGCGTGAGTTCCTTGACTGGCTGCTTAAGACAGGTTTGACTAGTATCAATAACCTAAGACTATAAAAGCATTAATATATGCACATGCCCCCAATAGCGGATAGGTCAGTGTGTTAATCGGTGAAACAGCGAGCGATGGGATTCATGGTTGGAAATACATATTGGAGAAACAATTAGAAAGCCGACGTTAATATATACTGCGCTATGTCCAAACCCACTGTATGTCAGGAAACCACTAGCGGTTCCATGGTGGCGCATCCGGTGCCCACCGCACCCACTAAAATATGTCAAGAAACCACTAGCGGTTCCATGGTGGCGCATCCGGTGCCAACTGCACCCACTAAAATATGTCAAGAAACCACTAGCGGTTCCATGGTGACGCATCCGGTGCCCACCGCACCCACTAAAATATGTCAAGAAACCACTAGCGGTTCCATGGTGGCGCATCCGGTGCCAACTGCACCCACTAAAATATGTCAAGAAACCACTAGCGGTTCCATGGTGGCGCATCCGGTGCCCACCGCACCCACTAAAATATGTCAAGAAACCACTAGCGGTTCCATGGTGGCGCATCCGGTACCCACCGCACCCACTAAAATATGTCAAGAAACCACTAGCGGTTCCATGGTGGCGCAACTGGTGCCAACCGCACCCATTAAAATATGTCAAGAAACCACTAGCGGTTCCATGGTGGCGCATCTGGTGCCCACCGCACCCACTAAAATATGTCAAGAAACCACTAGCTGTTCCATGGTGACAAATCTAGCGGTTCCATGGTGGCACATCCGGTGCCCACCGCACCCACTAAAATATGTCAAGAAACCACTAGCGATTCCATGGTGGCGCATCCGGTGCCAACCGCACCCACTAAAATATGTCAAGAAACCACTAGCGGTTCCATGGTGGCGCATCCGGTGCCGACAGCACCCACTAAAATATGTCAAGAAACCACTAGCTGGTCCATGGTGATGCATCTAGCGGTTCCATGGTGACACATCTAGCGGTTCCATGGTGATGCATCTAGCGGTTCCATGGTGACACATCTAGCGGTTCCATGGTGACACATCTAGTGGTTCCATGGTGGCGCATCTAGCGGTTCCATGGTGATGCATCTAGCGTTCCATGGTGATGCATCTAGCGGTTCCATGGTGGCGCATCTAGCAGTTCCATGGTGATGCATCTAGCGGTTCCATGGTGATGCATCTAGCGGTTCCATGGTGGCGCATCTAGCGGTTCCATGGTGACACATCTAGCGGTTCCATGGTGACGCATCTAGCGGTTCCATGGTGGCACATCTAGCGGTTCCATGGTGACACATCTAGCGGTTCCATGGTGACGCATCTAGCGGTTCCATGGTGGCACATCTAGCGGTTCCATGGTGACACATCTAGCGGTTCCATGGTGGCACATCTAGCGGTTCCATGGTGGCGCATCCGGTGCCCACCACAATCACTAAAATATGTCGAGTATCTATAGGTTCAATTCACTATGAAAGCTCTCAGAGCAGATATTATCTTCACACCGCTAGCTCCCTAAAAAAACACACCCTTTAAAAAAAGTAAGATACAATTGTAAAGCATTCCTATTCATATATTGTACATAATGGTAATATTGTGGATTATCACACTATCATGTCGATATTTATTAAATAATACCATTAGATGACGCAATCGTGCGCTTTCTCACTTCTCCCAAAATGTGGGTCTAGCTTTAGCCCTGCAGTATACGGGTATTATTAAAATATAAATCATTGAGTATCATGTTGTGCATACTACAAGGACCTATTAATATTGTTATATATTTCAATGTTATTTGGCCCAAAAATAGCGCCCTGAAAATGCACCACACGAAATGCCAGACCCACTAGCCAACTCACGACCCCTGAATAACGTCAATTCCAGTCTGCCCCTGGAAACTACAATATTATATAACTGTTAAAGTGGTTCAACGATTCTATATAATACAAACTAAGAATACAATATTGTGTTCAATCAAATATAAGTAACACATCTGTGTACAGCATGAGTAATAAACACTATAATATACAATATATTGATAAACTAAATACCACATCGGAATAAACGCCACCTATTACAGGGATCATTCTAGAGGGGATGCGGGCGAAATAGTCGCCATAGGTACCCGGTAATTTTGTTTGCAATTTTCATACCAAATTCAAATGTATTTAATGGTCATACTGTGAATTTTAACCATATTTTGTTGAAATTTATTACATAACACCACTTAAGGACGGGGTCACGCACTCACTTCTCTCAAAAATTTCAGACATAGAATGAACCCTGCTATTGAAACCCTGTCTGTACAGACCACCCTTTACATACCCTGTCAAGATGTTATCATTGCCTTCCAACCCTGTCTGTACAGACCACCCTTTACATACCCCGTCAATATGTTATCAATCCCTTCCAACCCTGTCTGTACAGACCACCCTTTACATACCCCGTCAAGATGTTATCAATGCCTTCCAACCCTGTCTGTACAGACCACCCTTTACATACCCCGTCAAGATGTTATCAATGCCTTCCAACCCTGTCTGTACAGACCACCCTTTACATACCCCGTCAAGATGTTATCAATGCCTTCCAACCCTGTCTGTACAGACCACCCTTTACAAACCCCGTCAAGATGTTATCAATGCCTTCCAACCCTGTCTGTACAGACCACCCTTTACATACCCCGTCAAGATATTATCAATGCCTTCCAACCCTGTCTGTACAGACCACCCTTTACATACCCCGTCAAGATGTTATCAATCCCTTCCAACCCTGTCTGTACAGACCACCCTTTACATACCCCGTCAAGATGTTATCAATCCCTTCCAACCCTGTCTGTACAGACCACCCTTTACAAACCCCGTCAAGATGTTATCAATGCCTTCCAACTCTGCCTGTACAGACCACACTACAAACCCCATCAAGATGTTATCAATGCCTTCCAACCCTGTCTGTACAGACCACCCTTTACATACCCTGTCAAGATGTTATCAATGCCTTCCAACCCTGTCTGTACAGACCACCCTTTACATACCCCGTCAATATGTTATCAATGCCTTCCAACCCTGTCTGTACAGACCACCCTTTACATACCCCGTCAAGATGTTATCAATGCCTTCCAACCCTGTCTGTACAGACCACCCTTTACAAACCCCGTCAAGATGTTATCAATGCCTTCCAACCCTGTCTGTACAGACCACCCTTTACAAACCCCGTCAATATGTTATCAATGCCTTCCAACTCTGCCTGTACAGACCAC
>CM026396.1:25813591-25914584 GCA_014843695.1 Archivesica marissinica | reverse complement strand
ATAACTTGGTGGTGGTGGTGTGGTTATACCATATCTTGGTTGGTGGTGTGGTTATACCATATCTTGGTGGTGTGGTTATACCATATCTTGGTGGTGTGGTTATACCATATCTTGGTGTGGTGGTGTGGTTATACCATATCTTGGTGGTGTGGTTATACCATATCTTGGTGGTGTGGTTATACCATACTTGGTGGTGGTGGTGGTTATACCATATCTTGGTGGTGTGGTTATACCATATCTTGGTGGGTGGTGTGTGGTTATACCATATCTTGGTGGTGGCGTGTGGTTATACCATATCTTGGCGGTGTGGTTATACCATATCTTGGTGGTGGTGGTGTGGTTATACCATATCTTGGTGGTGGTGGTGTGGTTATACCATATCTTGGCGGTGTGGTTATACCATATCTTGGGTGGTGGTGTGGTTATACCATATCTTGGTTGGTGGTGTGGTTATACCATATCTTGGTGGTGGCGGTGTGGTTATACCATATCTTGGTGGTGGTGGTGTGGTTATACCATATCTTGGCGGTGTGGTTATACCATATCTTGGTGGTGTGGTTATACCATATCGTATGTTGCATCATGCTCATATTACACACTATTTTAGTGAATACAGTGACTGAGATAGAAAGTAGATTGTATTAAATGAATGATGTTAATTTTACCCTGCAGATACTAAAAGTACATCAGTTAGTCTTAAAAATACTGTTTTATATTCTTAGTCATGAATGTAATATTTTAATATATAGTTTATTATACCGAGTTTTATATTGAGTTTAGGATATTGTTGTATAATCATTCTAATAACTGTTAAGTAGTATAATATAAATGTCCTCTATTAGTTTAATTAATAACTGTTAAGTAGTATAATATAAATGTCCTCTATTAGTTTAATTAATAACTGTTAAGTAGTATAATATAAATGTCCTCTATTAGTTTAATTAATAACTGTTAAGTAGTATAATATAAATGTCCTCTATTAGTTTAATTAAACTGTTAAGTAGTATAATATAAATGTCCTCTATTAGTTTAATTAATAACTGTTAAGTAGTATAATATAAATGTCCTCTATTAGTTTAATTAATAACTGTTAAGTAGTATAATATAAATGTCCTCTATTAGTTTAATTAATAACTGTTAAGTAGTATAATATAAATGTCCTCTATTAGTTTAATTAATAACTGTTAAGTAGTATAATATAAATGTCCTCTATTAGTTTAATTAATAACTGTTAAGTAGTATAATATAAATGTCCTCTATTAGTTTAATTAATAACTGTTAAGTAGTATAATATAAATGTCCTCTATTAGTTTAATTAATAACTGTTAAGTAGTATAATATAAATGTCCTATATTAGTTTAATTAATAACTGTTAAGTAGTATAATATAAATGTCCTATATTAGTTTAATTAATAACTGTTAAGTAGTATAATATAAATGTCCTATATTAGTTTAATTAATAACTGTTAAGTAGTATAATATAAATGTCCTCTATTAGTTTGCTTTGATATTTATTTTATTTATTGGCACAAGGGTTAGGGTTAGGGTTAGGGTTAGGGTTAGGCCATTGAATATGTTTTTATGTAAAAATAGGCGTTTTATAAAACTCAAATAAAAAGTTTCAAGTTGGGGTACTTTTCCATTGATAAGTTGCAAGGGTCCTGCCACACATATACGTCCTCGCAAGGTGTAAGGGCTCTGTCACGTAAATTCGCATTGCCTACTCCCTCCTTTGTGTCGTTCGATTCAATCTGGTAGTTTAAGTTATACAATGAAAATCAAGTTTTTACAGACGGATCTGTAGTCCAGTGGTAACACGCTGGACTGGTAATCCAGGGATCGCAGGTTCGATCTCCCGTCTGACCGTAATAAAATTAACAGTCTTTCAGATGGGACTATAAACCGAGGTCTCGTGTCGGTGATGTACACTGTGCACGTAAATGAACCAGAGGAGACTCTGGAATGGGTATCTGTCTGTATCATTGCACTATCCTCCAACAATCTAAATAGACTAATCTTCTATCAGTTACTGGCCAAATTCAACGAACTGAACATTATTGCCACTAATCTCTTCACGAGTCGTCATATGGGCAACCGGTAGCGACGATAAATAAACGTAAAACACAAACACTAAAGAAACTTGTATATAACATATTACAGGTGGAACTGTAGATACGACCGTTCAGGAAGTGCTGCCGGATGGAATGCTGAAAGAGTTGCACACAGCTTCCGGGGGTCCCTGGGGAGGTCAGCAGGTTAATGAGAGCTTTGAGGACATGCTTGCTGATATAGTGAGTATACATATACAATGGTCAACTCGTACCCAAGACCGTCTCCTAGTGTACCCAAGACCGTCTCCTAGTGTACCCAAGACCGTCTCCTAGTGTACACAAGACCGTCTCCTAGTGTACCCAAGACCGTCTCCTAGTGTACCCAAGACCGTCTCCTAGTGTACCCAAGACCGTCTCCTAGTGTACCCAAGACCGTCTCCTAGTGTACCCAAGACCGTCTCCTAGTGTACCCAAGACCGTTTCCTAGTGTACCCAAGACCATCTCCTAGTGTACCCAAGACCGTTTCCTAGTGTACCCAAGACCGTTTCCTAGTGTACACAAGACCGTTTCCTAGTGTACCCAAGACCGTTTCCTAGTGTACCCAAGACCGTTTCCTAGTGTACCCAAGACCGTTTCCTAGTGTACCCAAGACCGTTTCCTAGTGTACCCAAGACCGTTTCCTAGTGTACCCAAGACCGTTTCCTAGTGTACCCAAGACCATCTCCTAGTGTACCCAAGACCATCTCCTAGTGGTCGACTCATACCCAAGACCATCTCCTAGTGGTCGACTCATACCCAAGACCATCTCCTAGTGTACCCAAGACCGTTTCCTAGTGGTCGACTCATACCCAAGACCATCTCCTAGTGTACCCAAGACCATCTCCTAGTGTACCCAAGACCATCTCCTAGTGGTCGACTCATACCCAAGACCATCTCCTAGTGGTCGACTCATACCCAAGACCATCTCCTAGTGGTCGACTCATACCCAAGACCATCTCCTAGTGTACCCAAGACCGTTTCCTAGTGGTCGACTCATACCCAAGACCATCTCCTAGTGTACCCAAGACCATCTCCTAGTGTACCCAAGACCATCTCCTAGTGTACCCAAGACCGTTTCCTAGTGGTCGACTCATACCCAAGACCATCTCCTAGTGTACCCAAGACCGTTTCCTAGTGGTCGACTCGTACCCAAGACCATCTCCTAGTGTACCCAAGACCATCTCCTAGTGTACCCAAGACCGTTTCCTAGTGTACCCAAGACCGTTTCCTAGTGTACCCAAGACCATCTCCTAGTGTACCCAAGACCATCTCCTAGTGTACCCAAGACCGTTTCCTAGTGGTCGACTCATACCCAAGACCGTCTCCTAGTGTACCCAAGACCGTCTCCTAGTGGTCAACTCGTACCCAAGACCATCTCCTAGTGTACCCAAGACCGATTCCTAGTGGTCGACTCATACCAAAGACCATCTCCTAGTGTACCCAAGACCATCTCCTAGTGTACCCAAGACCGTTTCCTAGTGTACCCAAGACCGTTTCCTAGTGTACCCAAGACCATCTCCTAGTGTACCCAAGACCGTTTCCTAGTGTACCCCAAGACCGTTTCCTAGTGTACCCAAGACCATCTCCTAGTGTACCCAAGACCATCTCCTAGTGTACCCAAGACCATCTCCTAGTGTACCCAAGACCGTTTCCTAGTGGTCGACTCATACCCAAGACCGTCTCCTAGTGTACCCAAGACCGTCTCCTAGTGGTCCACTCGTACCCAAGACCGTCTCCTAGTGGTCAACTCGTACCCAAGACCGTTTCCTAGTGGTCCACTCGTACCCAAGACCGTCTCCTAGTGGTCAACTCGTACCCAAGACCGTCTCCTAGTGGCCCACTCGTACCCAATACCATCTCCTAGTGATCAACTCGTACCCAAGACCGTCTCCTAGTGGTCAACTCGCACCCAAGACCGTCTCCTAGTGGTCAACTCGTACCCAAGACCGTCTCCTAGTGGTCCACTCGTAACCAAGACCGTCTCCTAGTGGTCCACTCGTAACCAAGACCGTGTCCTAGTGGTTAATACGTTTGTCTACAGAGTGGGAATGTTTGAATCGTATCATGGGTTCGTTCTGGTTGGTGAGGTCTACAGAGTGGGATTGTTCCAATCGTGTCATGGGTTCGTTCTGGTTGGTGAGGTTTACAAGAGTGGGAATGTTCGAATCGTGTCATGGGTTCATTCTGGTTGGTGAGGTCTACAGAGTGGGAATGTTCAAATCGTGTCATGGGTTCGTTCTGGTTGTTGAGCCGTCATCTCGTTAAGTTCTTTATGTGTACCGTAGCCAATGATTTTCAAAATAATCCATTATTGGCTTGTTCATGAATTAGCGGTTTCCGATTGCCCATCAGCCTGATGCCTGGCTTGCAGGGATATAATTTGGGATGTATTGATGTTCATAAGAGGTGTCTCATAAGTCAGAATTGGCTGGCCCTTTCAATAGGGGTGAAACTATAATCAACAAACACTACTTTTACATTGTATCATCAGTCTTTGGACATACATTGGAAATTTGTATAACCTACTGCTGAGCAAGTATATTTCTAGCTATTCTATCCACTTATGTGATGCATTTGCACTGATACTATCGTATTTTTGTATTCATTTAGCTGACGATGGACGTCTTCAAGCATTTCTGTGAAGAGTACACGAATCATTGGATAGAGCTGCAGAGAAACTTTGAAAAATGTAAACGAGAATTCAACCCTGATACCGAGGTGTCCGATATCTGCATCCCAGCCGTCCTAGACGAAGCGTTCAAGGCAAAATCCCTGCCATTTGGGATCGAAATTCACCCTGGAACTCTGCGACTAAAGCACAGGAGAATGAAAACGTTGTTCAGCAGGGTCCTTGATGAAACGGTATCTCATATTGAACATCTGTTGTCGTTGCCTGAGCTTAGATCCGTTAAATCCATCTTGCTAGTCGGTGGATTTTCCATTTCTCCAATCGTGAACACAAGAATCAAAGACCACTTCAGTAAGATGAAGATTATCGCATCTGGATCAGCAAGAATGGCGACGTTACGCGGAGCGGTCATGTACGGAATTGACTCCCGACTCATTGCATCTCGAGTGAGTCCCTATACATACGGAGTACATACACGGAGATTGTACAACAAGTCACTGCATCCAGAAAACAAGAAGAAGCGAACTGGCGGCCGGGATATAGTAGATAATGCATTCTGTAAGCATATCGAAAAGGGGGAAAATGTCTATATAGGGAAACAGAGCAACGAGCAGTCGTACCGTATCTGTAACCGCAAGAAAGAAGACGTGGTGTGGAAGGTATATCAGTCGTCAAAGAAAACCCCGACATTCTGTGATGAGCAAGGGTGCCAGTATGTTGGAAATTTGACTCTTGGAATCCCAAAAACTATCAAAGACAACATTCTGAACATTAAAGTGTACATGACATGTCGAGGAACGGAATTAGCCGCAACAGCAAGTATCGAAGGACATAACTACAGTACGACGGCCATCTTTGATTTCCTGTGTGAAGACCGAATGATCGTCGGAAGTGACGAGTACATTGAGGCGAAGGAGTGATCAATGACAATACAGACGGATTGCATTAACAACTTTCACAAGGACGTGAACGTTGAATGAATGAAAAATTACTGATGGAACAATAAGGGACTGATATTTATTAAAATAAATGTACCGATTTACGAAATAAAAAATAAGGGATCAGTCATTAAATTTAAATAGATTTAACCATGCATTAAATATTACGATGACCCTATATGCGTAGGATATACCTAATTATTTGTTTCACTGTGTATTATGTATGTACTTGTGTAGGATATACCTAATTATTGGTTTCACCCTGTATTATGTATGTACTTGTGTAGGATATACCTAATTATTGGTTTCACCCTGTATTATGTATGTACTTGTGTAGGATATACCTAATTATTGGTTTCACCCTGTATTATGTATGTACTTGTGTAGGATATACCTAATTATTGGTTTCACCCTGTATTATGTATGTACTTGTGTAGGATATACCTAATTATTGGTTTCACCCTGTATTATGTATGTACTTGCGTAGGATATACCTAATTATTGGTTTCATCCTGTATTATGTATGTACTTGTGTAGGATATACCTAATTATTGGTTTCACTGTGTATTATGTATGTACTTGCGTAGGATATACCTAATTATTGGTTTCACTGTGTATTATGTATGTACTTGCGTAGGATATACCTAATTATTGGTTTCACCATGTATTATGTATGTACTTGTGTAGGATATACCTAATTATTGGTTTCACCCTGTATTATGTATGTACTTGTGTAGGATATACCTAATTATTGGTTTCACCATGTATTATGTATGTACTTGTGTAGGATATACCTAATTATTGGTTTCACTGTGTATTATGTATGTACTTGCGTAGGATATACCTAATTATTGGTTTCATCCTGTATTATGTATGTACTTGTGTAGGATATACCTAATTATTGGTTTCACTGTGTATTATGTATGTACTTGCGTAGGATATACCTAATTATTGGTTTCACTGTGTATTATGTATGTACTTGCGTAGGATATACCTAATTATTGGTTTCACCATGTATTATGTATGTACTTGTGTAGGATATACCTAATTATTGGTTTCACCCTGTATTATGTATGTACTTGTGTAGGATATACCTAATTATTGGTTTCACCATGTATTATGTATGTACTTGTGTAGGATATACCTAATTATTGGTTTCACTGTGTATTATGTATGTACTTGCGTAGGATATACCTAATTATTGGTTTCACCCTGTATTATGTATGTACTTGCGTAGGATATACCTAATTATTGGTTTCACCGTGTATTATGTATGTACTTGTGTAGGATATACCTAATTATTGGTTTCACCCTGTATTATGTATGTACTTGCGTAGGATATACCTAATTATTTGTTTCACTGTGTATTATGTATTTACTTGTGTAGGATATACCTAATTATTGGTTTCACCCTGTATTATGTATGTACTTGCGTAGGATATACCTAATTATTTGTTTCACTGTGTATTATGTATTTACTTGTGTAGGATATACCTAATTATTTGTTTCACCCTGTATTATGTATGTACTTGCGTAGGATATACCTAATTATTTGTTTCACTGTGTATTATGTATTTACTTGTGTAGGATATACCTAATTATTGGTTTCACCCTGTATTATGTATTTACTTGTGTAGGATATACCTAATTATTGGTTTCACCATGTATTATGTATGTACTTGTGTAGGATATACCTAATTATTGGTTTCACCGTGTATTATGTATTTACTTGCGTAGGATATAAAATTATTGATATACCAGCTACATTGGTAATTTATTAAAGGGAAGTTACCTATTGTATTCACAGTTAACCATGTAAATACACTGCTCCGTCTGTATGTCATGAATTGGAGTCGTGAAATTGTAGTAAAATGTTTTTATTAAGTCGCTGTAACCCAAATACGTAAATTAATAATACGATAACTGTCGGTGCCGCAACCACCTGCTCCCTTCCAAACTTACGTATGCGAAATGTGGGGTTACGCATCCTTTAGTAAGGAAATGAACAACTCCAGAGGGCATCTGTATGCCGGAGGGGCGTCCAGTGGTTTGATTGTATAGATAATATATTGTGGACGTGTTTTTGATTATTGTGTACATAGTTTTGCTTTTGTAAAATGTGTTAGTCACAGTAGAATATGTCGGTAAGTGACAGTAGACCAAGTCACAGTAGAATATGTCGGTAAGTGACAGTAGACCAAGTCACAGTAGAATATGTCGGTAAGTGACAGTAGACCAAGTCACAGTAGAATATGTCGGTAAGTGACAGTAGACCAAGTCACAGTAGAATATGTCAGTAAATGACAGTAGACCAAGTCACAGTAGAATATGTCAGTAAATGACAGTAGACCAAGTCACAGTAGAATATGTCACAGTAGAATATGTCAGTAAGTGACAGTAGACCAAGTCACAGTAGAATATGTCAGTAAATGACAGTAGACCAAGTTCTAGTAGAATATGTCAGTAAGTGACAGTAGACAGTCACAGTAGAATATGTCAGTAAATGACAGTAGACCAAGTCACAGTAGAATATGTCAGTAAGTGACAGTAGACCAAGTCATAGTAGAATATGTCGGTAAGTGACAGTAGACCAAGTCACAGTAGAATATGTCTATAAATGACGGTAGACCAAGTCACAGTAGAATATGTCAGTAAGTGACAGTAGACCAAGTCACAGTAGAATGTCAGTAAATGACAGTAGACCAAGTCACAGTAGAATATGTCAGTAAGTGACAGTATACCAAGTCACAGTAGAATGTCAGTAGATGACAGTATACCAAGTCACAGTAGAATATGTCAGTAAGTGACAGTAGATCAAGTCACAGTAGAATATGTCAGTAAATGACAGTAGACCAAGTCATAGTAGAATATGTCAGTAAATGACAGTAGACCAAGTCCTAGTAGAATATGTCGGTAAGTGACAGTAGACCAAGTGACAGTAGAATGTCAGTAAATGACAGTAGACCAAGTGACAGTAGACCAAGTCACAGTAGAATGTCAGTAAATGACAGTAGACCAAGTCACAGTAGAATATGTCAGTAAATGACAGTAGACCAAGTCACAGTAGAATATGTCAGTAAATGACAGTAGACCAAGTCATAGTAGAATATGTCAGTAAATGACAGTAGACCAAGTCACAGTAGAATATGTCAGTAAATGACAGTAGACCAAGTCACAGTAGAATATGTCAGTAAGTGACAGTATACCAAGTCACAGTAGAATATGTCAGTAAATGACAGTAGACCAAGTCATAGTAGAATATGTCAGTAAATGACAGTAGACCAAGTCACAGTAGAATATGTCAGTAAGTGACAGTAGACCAAGTCACAGTAGAATATGTCAGTAAGTGACAGTAGACCAAGTCACAGTAGAATATGTCAGTAAGTGACAGTAGACCAAGTCACAGTAGAATATGTCAGTAAGTGACAGTAGACCAAGTCACAGTAGAATATGTCAGTAAATGACAGTAGACCAAGTCACAGTAGAATATGTCAGTAAATGACAGTAGACCAAGTCATAGTAGAATATGTCAGTAAATGACAGTAGACCAAGTCACAGTAGAATATGTCAGTAAATGACAGTAGACCAAGTCATAGTACATGTAGAATATGTCAGTAAGTGACAGTAGAATATGTATATCAGGTTCTGATGTATGCGCCTATATATCCATTGTGTGAGTCCCCGAAGCATGTGCGTCTAGATCTGTTTCCGCTGGATGTGCCGTTAGGTCCTGATGCATGCACCTTCACATCCGTTAGGTCAGATCCTGATGCATGTGCCTTCAGATCCATTAGGTCAGATCCTGATGCATGTACCTTCAGATCCGTTAGGTCAGATCCTGATGCATGTACCTTCAGATTATCTAGGTCAGATCCTGATGCATGTACCTTCAGATCCGTTAGGTCAGATCCTGATGCATGTGCCTTCAGATCCGTTAGGTCAGATCCTGATGCATGTGCCTTCAGATCCGTTAGGTCAGATCCTGATGCATGTACCTTCAAATCCGTTAGGTCAGTTCCTGGTGCATGATTAGCCGCTGTGTTCCTCTTGCGCTTTCTGTATTCTATCTGTTTACCTTTCAATAACATCTGAGTTCGCTTATTGGCGATAAACGCAAAGAACAAGAACATACCTTGCGATGCATTTAGAATTATGAACATGTATTCCAGAAAGACGGTGTTCAGGAATACACTCAGGAAACCAACTACCCATGTGCCCCCAGTTATTGTGGAAAGCTTGGCATAAATCCTGATGTAATTTCTGTCCGATTTATCATTTTGAATTTTAGGCGTACGTTTCAGTTGTACTGCTACTAGTATATACAACATAATGTTACAGACAATAACCATGCCAACGGGTATAGCAAACACGTAGGTAACCATACGACTGTCTGTGATATAGCAGAGTAAACCTCCATACCCGATGACCTGTCCACCACTCACGCCAAGTGATACCATAATGTTTATAAGAACCGGAAGTGTAGCTGCTGTTATGCAATATAAGCTGTAAATCAATGTCGTTCTTTTAGTGTTGGCGGATGTCAACATAGTGCGGTTAATTCGGAAAACTCGAAACATATGAATACAACACACGTTCATCCAGAATACGACCAGAAGCCACGAGAAGTGTACGAGTGCGCCAATTATCTTGCACGATGTTTCCGAGACATTGCACGCCTGTCCACTACCGAACTGGAATAAAGTCTGTGCTGTGATCAATACCGTACATAGTACTATGTTATTAATTCCAGGCTGTGTTCTGTTCAACTCTTTCAACGTTAGATATGTAGCTAGAGATATGAGTAGAAAGGTGATGGAAGTGACGGTACAAACCAGTGACAATATACCTTTGGTAGAAAATGGCCCTTCACATTTCCTTCGCCCTAGAAACATAGTATCATATATGTAGTTTCGTCGTGCAAACTGTGCAACTAACTTTTCAAAGTGATGAGAACACATTCGAACTGAAAACAGATCACTTCCGGTTATATTGTCTATAAGTAATTGTTTATTGTCGATAGTAATATTAATTTCCCCAATGCGCATGCGCACGTCATTGCGGAAGCGTGTGATAGTATACTCGCTACTGGTAAGTCTCACTAATGGACACGTGTTTAGCATGCTCAACACGACCCTGGGGTACCTGAGCGTTGCCATGCTCAAGCTATCAGATGACGACACTATGCGCAGCAATCCTGGTTCCGTATCGTTGACGAGATTTTCTCCAAAATCATCGGCAAAATCGTATACAACAATCTCCGCTATATAGTCCCCGTTAGTAGACGTATTTACCATATGTCCATGTATAGCTAGCATGTAATCCAATGTCCCTACAGATAGAGGTTTAATAACTCTAAAATCCACTTCGATATAAACGAGAAAATACTGCACTGAATTTCCGCTGGGGTTAAATACTGTCTCGTTATACCTGACATAAACACTGATGCTAACGACAACCTGGGTTTTAAGGGTCACATTTATCCAATCAATGACCTTGCGTTTAACAGCCTCGATAGTTTCAGTGAATATTGTGACGGTGGCTGAGCTCAGGTATTCTAAAGGTGTCATCTTTAGGAACATGCCATACCTTACACCGCCTAGTTTGTTGACGAAATTAACACACTGTCCATCCTCAATGCGTTTCGGGAATAAGCAAGTCATGTCTCTGCATATGTCCTACAAAATAATGTTTAAAATAAAATTAAACTGGCGTATGGAAGGTCGGTGGTTCTTCCCGAGAAATAAATATATTCAGGGGCGACCACTGGAGACGTTACGGTTGTGCCCTTAGGCAAGGCATTTAAATTCCACAATACCTCTTTTCTCTCCCTAGTGGCGATGGATTCCATCAGGAATGAGGTCTCGAGAGTGATTAATATAAGTTGTAATAACTTGTTTCTCAATTGAGCTAAATATATGTGCATAAACCAATAAATAGAATGATATATTGCATAACCCATTGATTAGGAAGTTGCACAAATAGGTGTTCGATAATTATCACAACTATCTAGTCTATACACATTTGATAGTTTAATTAACAAGTTAAACTTTATTTATTTTACAACGATATCGAAACAAGCTTTAATAACTTATATTAATCACTGTAAATGTGGTCATTAGTGTGGGAGGAAACCGGAGTGCCCGGAGAAAACCAACCTGTCCGATATGGCGACCACTGTACCATCTTGCATACTTCCCGGTCCGGTGATCGAACCCGAGTCGCATTGGTGAGAAGAGAGCGCGTTAACCACTGTACTAATCGGACATCCACTTCGCTAATTAGGATAGACAACCTTTATAACGAGTACAATTACATGATGACAACCTTTATAACGAGTACAATTACATGATGACAACCTTTATAACGAGTACAATTACACGATGGCAACCTTTATAACGAGTACTATTACATGATGACAACCTTTATAACGAGTACAATTACATGATGACAACCTTTATAACGAGTACAATTACATGATGACAACCTTTATAACGAGTACAATTACATGATGACAACCTTTATAACGAGTACAATTACATGATGACAACCTTTATAACGAGTACAATTACATGATGACAACCTTTATAACGAGTACAATTACATGATGACAACCTTTATAACGAGTACAATTACATGATGCCAACCTTTATAACGAGTACAATTACATGATGACAACCTTTATAACGAGTACAATTACATGATGACAACCTTTATAACGAGTACAATTACATGATGACAACCTTTATAACGAGTAGAATTACATGATGACAACCTTTATAACGAGTAGAATTACATGATGACAACCTTTATAACGAGTACAATTACACGATGGCAACCTTTATAATGAGTACAATTACACGATGACAACCTTTATAACGAGTACAATTACCTGATGACAACCTTTATAATGAGTACAATTACTTGATGATAACCTTTATAACGAGTACAATTACACGATGGCAACCTTTATAACGAGTAGAATTATATGATGACAACCTTTATAACGAGTAGAATTACATGATGACAACCTTTATAACGAGTACAATTACACGATGGCAACCTGTATAACGAATAAAATTACATGATGACAACCTTTATAACGAGTACAATTACATGATGGCAACCTTTATAACGAGTACAATTACATGATGACAACCTTTATAACGAGTACAATTACACGATGGCAACTTTTATAACGAGTACAATTACCTGATGACAACCTTTATAACGAGTACAATTACATGATGACAACCTTTATAATGAGTACAATTACATGATGGCAACCTATATAACGAGTACAATTACATGATGACAACCTTTATAACGAGTACAATTACATGATGACAACCTTTATAACGAGTACAATTACATGATGACAACCTTTAACACGAGTACAATTACACGATGGCAACCTTTATAACGAGTACAATTACATGATGACAACCTTTATAACGAGTACTATTACATGATGACAACCTTTATAACGAGTACAATTACATGATGACAACCTTTATAACGAGTACAATTACATGATGACAACCTTTATAACGAGTACAATTACATGATGACAACCTTTATAACGAGTACAATTACATGATGACAACCTTTATAACGAGTACAATTACATGATGACAACCTTTATAACGAGTACAATTACATGATGACAACCTTTATAACGAGTACAATTACATGATGACAACCTTTATAACGAGTACAATTACATGATGACAACCTTTATAACGAGTACAATTACATGATGACAACCTTTATAACGAGTACAATTACACGATGGCAACCTTTATAACGAGTACAATTACACGATGTCAACCTTTATAACGAGTACAATTACACGATGACAACCTTTATAACGAGTACAATTACATGATGACAACCTTTATAACGAGTACAATTACACGATGACAACCTTTATAACGAGTACAATTACATTATGACAACCTTTATAACGAGTACAATTACATGATGACAACCTTTATAACGAGTACAATTACATGATGACAACCTTTATAACGAGTACAATTACACGATGACAACCTTTATAACGAGTACAATTACACGATGACAACCTTTATAACGAGTACAATTACATGATGACAACCTTTATAATGAGTACAATTACATGATGACAACCTTTATAACGAGTACAATTACACGATGACAACCTTTATAACGAGTACAATTACACGATGGCAACCTTTATAACGAGTACAATTACACGATGACAACCTTTATAACGAGTACAATTACATGATGGCAACCTATAAAAATGAGAAAGGAACATATATGCAATTACCTAATAATAATAATACGGCTTCCTTGAGAAATAAATCAGCACATAGTATTTTTGTATTTAAGTTTATTTAACATCGCTTCCTGTTGCCCATTTGAGTGATCGGCAATTTACCTACAACTTTCCTGGGTAGGCTCCAGCGGTTAGCCAGAGCTTGGCGCACCAACCTTCGTAAGAAACTGCCAACGTTTGCATATAAAGAGACACGGCCTGAGCGGGGCTCGAACCCGCTCGAATTGTATCATCAGTGATGATAGGTTAGAGTGGTATATAAGAGTCAGATACCGTAACCAATCGATCACGATGTAAATTGATGGTAGTTATATACATGTAATTGCAAGCGTTCCATTTTTCATGACTATGAAATGCCGATCACCCTATAGGGTTCGAATTATAACAGATGCATCACCTCTAACACTAGTGAAACAGGTGTGGAAACGAAACCTACCAGTATTGGATCATGTATCTGGTTCTCTGAGCAGACGTCCATGCTTGCATCATAATTCCGAGCTATGTCAGGTTCAAACTTCAGTATTGCCATAAAATCAACAATAAGGCTCCATTCAGGCATTGCTCGACAAAAGGACGGCCCTATCTCGTCATCCGTGTTACATATATAACAGAACACATTCCTGTACTTGAAGTTGAAAATTGTAGAATAAGCGGAGCACGCCGCCTCTATTAAAGGGTCGTATTTTCTCCAGAGTCCTGTCACGTTACATTGCGATATAACCAAGCTACATTGGTATATCGGCAAGCCTACCAGAGCTTCCGGTCTGTTGTATACCAGATTACAACTTTCAGTTTCACGAATCTCTTTAAGGATTGTTTTAGCATCTTGCGGTTGAAAGGTACCACGTAAACACTTTAGAGTCACGTCCCAGTACACCAAGTTACTACCGTTAACATCATTGCAATACGCGCAATAGTGATTCTGATACGTATACGTGGTTGTCACGTCCGTAACGGGAATTTTGGTAAATATCTCGTCATGTTTTTCTGGTTCTGCACATTTTTCAGAAATATCAAAACTACTATCGGTGTCTTCCCGGCACATCCTTATCATATTCAATGGTTTCAACACATTCACCATCACATGCTGTTTGTATGGTCTATATTGTGGCAACTCGCACGTCATCCTACTCTCCTTGGAAATATTTGAAGGGTGCCATAACGTTTCTAAGCAACAAGTGTCGGTCAGGTGACATTCACTCGTGTCACACGAACATTTCCCGCAGCATCCTTTGTGAGGGTTATCCGGCGGTTGCACCGGAAGTCTCTCTGCGGGCGCGATTCGTGTTCCTTGGCTCAGTGGCGATGCTGTATTCTTCACTTCTGTGATTGCGCCAGTCGTGAAATTAACACACTCATACTCGAGATCGCAAAATGCGATTTGAATTTCCGCTAGGTAGAGTAATTCTGAATCTGTAATACCAGACACGTGAATAGCAACATACGACTGTACAACGACGTGTAGAAACAATAGCCACATGCTTGTATGGAAGTCCTGGTCAGTTACTCACAACAGGTTCATGTCTCCAACAATCGGTGCCTTGTCTGTCACATAATATACACATCTATTTAGCACCAACACCTTTAATAGAGCCGCATTCAGTATCGGATCCATGTATATCCTTATGTAGGTCTTTGCTTATATCAGGATCTGTTTTGTATATGCCTGCTTAAATTGTTTGCGTGGTAGCTTCTTTTAGTTGGTAAATAATCAAGCTATATTGCTATATTGTTAAAATATTAAGCTCAAAATAATGTTTTTTTGTATATATATATATATTGTATACATTTCAAATCCCATAATTATATATTATGTACATTTTAAATTCGTCACTATTCGTTCACGCAGTAGCATGTTTCGATTAAGCTTTGCACAACCGACTATTCGGACGCCGCGTATAATATACATATGCATGTTTGCTGACAGACATCAGAACAATGAACCGTTCCTGTCACGTGCATGGAGTTATCGTTATGGTCTGGAGAGAGTTGTTGAAATCGGTTAATATTTAATATTTATTGATATAGAGTAATTATCTGACTATTCATCAATTGTTTTCGGTAAATGCAGGGGAATTGATTGAATGGGTACATGGGAGCATCGTTCGTGTAAGGGTGTCATGAGGGAGTAATCATACTGTACACCATTCTCAGATTAATAGCTCGTGCAGCATCGCGTGCTCATTATGAACGAAACGAAAATCCGGCAACTTTGTTATTAAATTTATCTGAAAATCTTGAGATTTCAATATCGATGATATTCCACTATAATTTACACAGCCGCTTGGAGTCTGGACAAATGTTTGCCGGTTCAAAACCACAAAACTAAGAAAGTTTTATTTTCTACATACAGCCTCGATAGTGGCGGGGTGTCATTTGTATACTTTCTTGGAATGGCGTAAACATTTGTTTATATATAGTGTCAAACCTATAGTGTATCATAGTGTTTTTAAAAACCAAAAAAAAGACAACTGTTTCTTAGTTTTGTGGTTTTGAACCCGCAAACATGTGTCCATACCTCAAGCGTCTGTGATAATTTAATGTAGGCTTCCGTCTGATTCTAAGCTTGGTATATCCAAAGAGGAGTTTCAACTGTAATTAACAACATTAGTTTATACAAATATATTTTAGCTCGATTGCGAACAAGTTCTTACAACTTATATTAATCACTCTCGAGACCTCATTCCTGATGGAATCCATCGCCACGAGGGAGAGAGAAGAGGGTATGTGGAAATTAAATGCCTTGCCTAAGGGCACAATCGTAACAACATTAGAAACCGGAGCACGTCAGGGTCGGAGATTATACAACGTTTCTCAAATCTCAAACTCGAGCTCCATTGATTTGATTGGTTGATTCTGAGTTATACACTAGGCTGAACCAATCAGAAGCTTGATATTGAGTTTGAGATTGGAGAAAAGCTTTACAACCTCCAGGCCAGGAGAACGTGTATAAAATGAAGCTACTATTATTTCCGGAGTTCGAGCCCCACTGGAGCCGTTACGATTGTGCCCTTAGGCAAGGCATTTAAATTCCACATTGCCTCTTCTCTCCTTCATGGCGGTGGATTCCACCAGGAATGAGGTATCGAGAGTGATTAATATAAGTTTGAAAGAACTTGTTTCGCAATCGAGCTAAAATAAATGTGTATAAACTAAATGAAGCTACTGGCGAGATTTTACAAGAAAAGAAAAACGAATAAAAACACTATATACACGTATATCATAAATACACACAGACCGCAATGGCACCTGTTGTTTCGCACCGCAAACCCCATAGACAGCCGGTTGAATAGATACGCCCCATGCAGCATCACATGCGTATATGTTTATAGCACACTCGACGTTTTTTGTCATTTTCCAAACAAGGGTTTTACTGTAAATCTTGTTGATATTTGAACACTGTGAAGTGCGGGCCATTCATTCAAATCGAACATCGCCAGGGGTACTGCGGCGTAAAGTTTAATCGTTATTTATTTTACAACGATGTTTTAACAACTTATATTAATCACTCTCGTTGGCGCCGATGAAAGCGTAAATGTGGTAGTAAACCGTAGTACCCGGAGAAAGCCCACCGGTCCGATCTGGCGACCATCGTACCATCTCACATACTTCCCGGTTCGAGGGTCGAACCCGTGTTGCAATGGTGAGAAGCGATCGCGCTAACCACTGCGCTAATCGTACTGTGGTGTATAACGAGACAGAGGATCGAGTTGACTAGGGGACGAATTGTCCACGTGCATGTAGGCCTATATGTACATATATCAGAGCTGCATGGGCGTATCTATCTATGCAACTGCCAATGAACACACCATGACCATAATCCAATATACAGATACCATCAAGATAAGTGTGTACTATTGATTGGGGAGGGGTTTGGTACTACAACATTGACGGGTACTTTTCGATATACAATATATCTGTGAACATCTAATCATAAACTGTTGTTCTCCTGTGGCGTCCCCCCTCGTCGGCTCTTATCTACGTCTGGTCTATTTACGGCTCTTTCCAAGGTTTAAGCTATATAATCTCTCTGGTCGGTTGTCTAGGGGTATATTTCATTTCTCTATCAATACAATAACAACGTAACACAATGTTCTTTTCTATCTATTTTACTGGTCGTCTGGTATATTCTCCTATTTCGTATATTCAAGTCTCGTGAATCTATGATCTCTTATCTATATCATAATCACTTCAAGCCTCATTAATTTCTAGTGTCTTTATTAGATCAACGCCCTGTCGATAATTGGATTACATTTTTAATCTTCAATATACAATCAAGGATATCTCATTTAGACTGTCTAATTAGATCAGCCGCTCGCGTCTCTTGATAAATTCAATATCTCACCGAACTGTTCTGGTATCAATTTATTACCGCTATATTTTAGAGATAATTTGTATCTCTTATCTATATCATATTATTTATCACGTATTCTATTCAAGACATATGGTGCTATTTAATCCATCGCTATTCAATGTGTCCGTAACACTTAAGTTCAATTTATAGTTCGTTATATAAGTATATTAAATTAATATACAGATGACCTCTCGTATTTTATCTTAGCTATCACGTATTCTATTCAAGACATACGGTGCTACTTAATTCACCGCTACCCAATGTGTCCGTAACACTTAAGTTCAGTTTATAGTTCGTTTTATAAGTATATTAAATTAATATACAGAAGACATCTCGTCTCTAGTGTCATAGAAACAGTAATTGTTTTCTATTTGAGATACACAATCAATCCTTGCATAAGGACAGCCTATTGTGCTCTAATTTCTCTGTGCATGTACTCGGAATTATATACATTTAAGTCAGACAGCGTGGCGCTGACCACCTGTTACCTTACGCAATCAAAATCGTAACTTTAACGAAACAGCAAGACATATTGGCGCCTCATCAAAAGAAACCGACAACTATTACATAATCTCTCGCGGTAAGATAAATTAACGATACACAAATTAATTTCTCATGTAATCATCTTTTTGCGCGCGTAAATAGCTCGTTGATTTTAGGCGCGAATATTGCATAACTATAGTACGGTCATTTCTATTTATAATATATACATTAGACAATCACAATACTTAGTATCGTGTGCAAAATAACTGTTTTTGCACATCTCCTCCGTCAGTTAATGCCTCAATGATGTCCGATTAGCGCACTCGCTTCTCACCAATGCAACCCGAGTTCGATCCTCGGACCGGGAAGTATGTGAAATGGTACGGTGGTCGCCAGATCGGACAGGTGGGTTTTCTCCGGGTACTCCGTTTCCTCCCACACGAATGACCACCGTTACGCTTTCATCCGCGCAGGGCCAACGAGTGATTAATAATTGTTAAAACTTGCTTCGCAATCGTTGTAAAATAAATAAAATTTAAACATAATGCCTCAATGCCATGAAGTAACGTCAGTGTCGTATTTATTTATATTTCCATTTATGACAAACTGCTTGCGTTGCGCCGCTTTAGAAATGTTCAAAACAAATTGAAAATTTTTACGAAATCTCTTTTTGACGTACATTTTTGCGGAATAAACCTACACGTTAGTGGAAACACATTTTATTGATAATGTTATTCACAGTTAAAACTCTCCCGTCGAAGATTTTTTTTTGTTGCTGACAGAACCCGTGTCCTAGTATGGAAATGTGACCTGCTATGGCCAATGTATGTGGCAATTGTTTGCAAAGTATACATGCATGCAGTTTAAAGTTGTGTTTTATTTGAAGAACAATATAAAGACTCGGGATAGGCGTTATATTTGGACAGATTTTGTACAAAATTGTTTCAGATAGGTCCATTTTACTGATCGATGCGAAATCTGACATCCCACAGAGTAGAATCCCTGTACTTAAATATATATACTAGTACCCCCAAACGTGCCGAATCCCTGTGGCATAGACATGTTTACCTGGAGAAATATACCTTACCATAGCTGGTGACCAGTACTAAGCAATGTGTGATGTGCTTGATCAATGGCATTATATAAGAGCTGTGACCAAATATCGCACCATGGATTACAGACGGATCTGTAGTCCAGTGGTAACACGCTGGGTTGGTAATCCAGGGATCGCAGGTTCGATCCCCCGTCTGACCCTAATACAATTAACAGTCTTTCAGATGGGACTTTAAACCGAGGTCTCGTGTCGGTGCTGTACACCATGCACGTAAAAGAACCAGAGGAGACTCTGGAATGGGTCTCTGTCTGTATCATTGCACTATCCTCCAAAAATCTAAAATGACTAATCTCTTCAGGAGGCGTCGCTCATAATTATGAGCAACCGGTAGCGACGGTAAATAAACGTAAAACACACGCACAATGGACACCTAGATTCCAAATCCGACACTCTACCACTGAACCACGTCCACCACGTTATTAATAAATACTGAATGCCATTCATTTCTGTAAATGTTGCCCATGAAGTAGCAATGTTCCACGTGTTTCAATGTTTTGACAGGACAACAATAACAGATCACGATGTTTTGCCTTTTCATGCAGATATATTATCAGTGAAATATATATTAAATGTTAGTTTATATACTAAAGGATAGCCTGGGTTCCAGTCTGTCGATTTTTCACGTTTTAACGTCTGGCAATGATATGATCAGAAACTCAATACGGCCCAATTAATAGTCTAAATATATTTATTTGACTGACCAGGCAAAATATATCGACGCCTGTTTCCAGGCTAACCAAGAGGACACAGAAAACGCACTCCTACAGTATATGACTATTATTAATGAAAACGAATTACGACGGATTCCATCAAGGATATATCACATCTTATTATAAAACACAAACTAAAAATATTCCAAAATGTTTAAAACTATGTATTTATATAGTTATTATTTGTCATGTAAAAACACACTTATCGCAAGTGTGCGTTTTCTATTATATCATCTAGTATGCAAATATATTTAGCTCGATTGCGAAACAAGTTCTTACAACTTCTTCTAAGTTGCCATAACAACCAATTAATCATTGGATGGACACAGTTGCCTTCTCGGTGTGTCAGCTATGAGGGGCACATCACGACACAATATTTCGACTACACACAGTGGACATATACAATTCATGGGTAGCCAACTGTGCTTATAGAACGAATACACTAATACACTTTGATTGTTCGGTTAGATGGTTCGCAACAACTCACATATTAATATATCCGTGTTTCGTCCGTGGTCCGGTTGTATGGCATCGGATTAGAGATCGATGAGTCAGCGTCCGTGGTCCGGTTGTATGGCATCGGATTAGAGATCGATGAGTCAGCGTCCGTGGTCCGGTTGTATGGCATCGGATTAGAGATCGATGAGTCAGCGATACTCGATCGTATAGTTCCTGTATACATGTTTGTATGTAACATAGTCATTGAGCAAGACACCTCATACACATCGCTAACGAGCTGTCCGATTAGCTCAGTGGTTAGCGCGCTCGTTTCTCACCAATGCAACCTAGGTTCGATCCTCGGACCGGGAAGTATGTGAGATGGTACGGTGGTCGCCATATCGGATAGGTGGGTTTTCTCCGGGTACTCCGGCTTCCTCCCACACGAATGGCCACATTTACGCTTTCATCGGCGCCAACGAGAGTGATTAATATAAGTTGTTAAAATAAATAACGTTTAAACTTTTTAAAGAGCTGAGGTGCTAGCGCAAATGGCAATTAGTCCATGCACCAAACGCTATAATGGCGACCAAAACACAATTTATTTTGTAGTTTATTTTGAATGGAGGCACTGTTATATACACTTAACAACTCTTATAAGTGTGCATCTTTGATTTCCGTATAACTTTTTTATTTATCAATATATTTGCACGAAATTTTGTGTACTGGCTATTGACTACATTTCGAGTATTATCCCGTGATCAACATGATCAATTTAATCGATACGGCGCGTTGAATCACGCAACGTCAAAAACAACACAATGCACGAGGAAATGGTGCGCTGGCACAAACTAAAACTGCATTTGGTCGTTGTGGACTTTATTACGATCCACACATCAGAAAAACATGACATGGGCAGGCTGAACGGAACGGGGAATAGCCGTCGGCTTCATCAACGCCGGTATACACCAAACAGAGGTACGTCTCAAAGTTAATTCAATGTCACTAATTAATTAAGTTTCTTTGTGTTATAAACATTGAAAGTCACTAACATTCAGTTTTTTATCGAAAATATCCATAAAAAATAAATTATATATTTTAATTACTAATGTCATGTTATCCGTAACATTTGCAGGTTGCGCGACGCATGGGTGTACACCGCAATACCATCAGAAAGCGGATGCTTAAGTACAGAGCGACTGGCAACGTTGGTAACCTCCCTCGCAGACCACATGGGCGTTGTACAACAGCTGCACAAAATAATCACATCGTACATGGGCATCGTCAGCAGAGAACACGTACAGCTGTCAAGACGACCGGATAAACGCACGAGACGCACAGACGCCATATCTCTGCGTAGACAGTTAGAAGGCGTCTTCGATCGCCCGCCAACATGCGGTGTAGACGGCCCTTTAAGGGTATTGTACTGACTCAGAGGCATAGGGCACTACGAGATCGTTGGGCTCGGCGTCATCTTAGAACAACACAGGCAGAATGGGGAGAGGTCCTGTTTACTGTCGAAAAGAAGTTCTGCCTACAGAAAACGACTGTCGTTCACGGGTATATTGACAACTGGGAGAACGGTTCAACGACAACTGCGTCATCGAACGAGATAGGTACGGGGGTGGGTCAGTAATGGTATGGGCTGGTGTCTCCTTACATCACAAGACTAACATCGTGTTCATTAACGGTAATCTATACGTCGCCCGGTACCAACATGACGTGCTTCAAACTGAGGTAGTACCCATGTTTAGGAATAATAGAGGATTGCGGTTGCTGCAGGATGGCGCACCAGCCCACACGGCTAGGGCGACAAGATTCTTTCTGAATGCTAACCACAACAATGTGATGGACATACCACCGAAGTCTCCCGACTTAAACATTATAGAAAATCTATAGGATCAATTGAATCGCCGCGTAAGAAGGACCGGCGCAGTGCCACCGACCATAGCCCAGCTCCATGCGAAGATTGGGCAAGAGTGGGCAAATCTACCCCAGAACTATGTACGACGTTATGTCCCTGCCATGCGACGACGTTGCCAAGCTGTGATCCGCAGTCAGGGTGGGCATACGCGATATTAGAATACTTAATTCTCATCGGCCTGAGTTTTATCATTGACATTATCATTTTGCAACATTGACTTTTTACGCACCATCACATTAATTAGTCATGTGTGTTAAATTTGTGTTTGTTATGCAATACAATAAATGGAATATCATGAAATATATCTCAACTGTATTTGCTGAAAATTTCATCATTATCGGGCCAATATTGACGGAGATATGAGACCATTTATACATGCACACTTATAAGAGTTGTTAAGTGTATATATCACAATAATTATCATTTGGAATACACTAAGTGTGTGTTTCCGTTTATTTATCGTCGCTACCGGTTGCCCATATGAGTGATGCCACCTGAAGAGATTATTCATTTTAGATTGTTGGATGATAGTGCAATGATACGGACAGAGACACATTCCAGAGTATCCTCTGGTTGGTTCTTTTACGTGCACGGTGTAAAGCACCGACACGAAACCTCGGTTTAAAGTCACATCTGCAAAATTGTTAATGCTATTAGGGTCAGACGGGGGATCGAACCTGCGATCCCTGCATTACAAGACTCCGTGTTACCCACTAGACCACAGATCCGTATGTGGAATGCAATAAGCATGAGTCGTGTGACATTAAAACGAGCTGTCGACGTTCCAAATGTTTACAATTCCGCCTATGTAAGCATTAATAGTACATGTATGTACATTCATATCTTGCACAGTACATATATACACCCAGTCTGCTAATATGTATACACAGTTCATATCTTGCACAGTACATATATACACCCAGTCTGCTAATATGTATACACAGTTCATATCTTGCACAGTACATATATACACCCAGTCTGCTAATATGTATACACAGTTCATATCTGGCACAGTACATATATACACCCAGTCTGCTAATATGTATACACAGTTCATATCTTGCACAGTACATATATACACCCAGTCTGCTAATATGTATACACAGTTCATCTCTTGCACAGTACATATATACACCCAGTATGCTAATATGTATACACAGTTCATCTCTCGCACAGTACATATATACACCCAGTCTGCTAATATGTATATACAGTTCATCTCTCGCACAGTACATATATACACCCAGTCTGCTAATATGTATACATAGTTCATATCTGGCTCAGTACATATATACACCCAGTCTGCTAATATGTATACACAGTTCATATCTTGCTCAGTACATATATACACCCAGTCTGCTAATATGTATACACAGTTCATCTCTTGCACAGTACATATATACACCTAGTCTGCTAATATGTATACACAGTTCATCTCTTGCACAGTACATATATAAACCCAGTCTGCTAATATGTATACACAGTTCATATCTGGCTCAGTACATATATACACCCAGTCTGCTAATATGTATACACAGTTCATATCTTGCACAGTACATATATACACCCAGTCTGCTAATATGTATACACAGTTCATATCTGGCTCAGTACATATATACACCCAGTCTGCTAATATGTATACACAGTTCATCTCTCGCACAGTACATATATACACCTAGTCTGCTAATATGTATACACAGTTCATCTCTTGCACAGTACATATATACACCCAGTATGCTAATATGTATACACAGTTCATCTCTTGCACAGTACATATATACACCTAGTCTGCTAATATGTATACACAGTTCATCTCTTGCACAGTACATATATACACCCAGTCTGCTAATATGTATACACAGTTCATATCTGGCTCAGTACATATATACACCCAGTCTGCTAATATGTATACACAATTCATCTCTCGCACAGTACATATATACACCCAGTCTGCTAATATGTATACACAGTTCATATCTGGCTCAGAACATATATACACCCAGTCTGCTAATATGTATACACAGTTCATATCTTGCACAGTACATATATACACCCAGTCTGCTAATATGTATGCACAGTTCATCTCTTGCACAGTACATATATACACCCAGTCTGCTAATATGTATACACAGTTCATATCTTGCACAGTACATATATACACCCAGTCTGCTAATATGTATGCACAGTTCATCTCTTGCACAGTACATATATACACCCAGTATGTCTGCCTGGTCACCCGCCCGCCTGTATGGCTGGCTGATTGTCTGTCAAACAGATACTGTTAAAATTCAACAAATTAATTGCATATTGAATGAAAATTCTGGTAAAGTAATTGATTGCCACAGTTGTGAAGATCACCATAGAATGCACCATAGACGACCTAAGGGGAACATAATTTTCGGACCCCTTGCAATCTCACTGTGAACACATAACGACCACTGACGTGTGTGCTACTATTGTACGAATATAGCATTATATCTATGTTTTCCCTAGATGTCAACCCCTCGCAGAGATGTAGTGATATTCCTCCTATGTTGTCTACTTCAGTAATTAATATTGATTTCCCCCGTTGATAGGTAGTGCATTATTTCATATTATTAACAGGCGCGTGCACCATCCAATTACGCCCCTGCGTACACCATCCAGTTACGCCCCTGTATTTGGTTATAATAACCTTTGACCGAAATAAAAAGAAAATAGTCCTTTAAAGTTCTATACTTTAGTAAAGAACATTACCGAACTGTTGCTTATTGCATACATTTGTGAATTCGCGAACACAACATGTAGAAAAATATACATAAATAGCTTTATAACCAAAATTAACTGCCAATAAATCCGCGACATGCCAGCCACCCATGTTTGCATATTAAACAACTTTTGATTGGTTCGCATTCTTACAGATTGTAAACGTTGTGCGTTTCTGACCAATCACTGTTCGTGTAACATGACATATTTTCGAGTATGAATACTTGATCACGTTGTGGTGAAACAACATTTCTCTTGTGGAGGTGAGGCTAATGGATGGTTTTTTTTAGATGTCTGCAACTAGTTTTCAATTTAGTTCACAATGCTTGGATGTTATGATATATTTCCTTCATTTCAGAACGAGAGAGGCATCAAATTGGAGTCGACGGAGTCCATACGTACCCTATAGGCCGGATTTTTGCGGACGCAGTACTGTAAGTTACAGCTGTCAAACTTCACTATAAAAACGTGTTGACGTGGACCCTCTTGTTCAATATTTTTTATGTTTTCGACACAATTTGGAGAAGAAACATACTTTGTTACATTAAATATGGTGGATGTTAATGCTTATAATGCAACTGTATGTTATTTTAGATTAACATTTTTCTAAATTATGCAAGTTACGCATGTTTTCTAGGACACAATACCCCACCCACTGTGGAACTATGATTCATATGACTGGGTTGGCACATTTAACCAAATCTACATATATTAGTGGTTTGTAGGTAAAAATAGAATTAAATATCCCATAATTACATAGGAACATTACAATACATGATATTTATTTGTCCATAGTTATCTAATGTATGCCATAATATGGCTGGCTAATTCAATACATATCTATCTTCCTTTGATGTCAAACCCCTCGTGGGGACGTAGGGTGGTGCAACCTATGCTCGGCGTAAATCCCACATATGACCAGTATAAAATGTTAATTGCACTTTCCGCATATTATTATTTTCTTACGTCGTGAAAACAACTTTCAAAACACTCTTGTTGACAGTTTTAGCTTCATCACGTGGCCTTCACGTGGTCTTGCTGCTCAATACAGCTATCACAACGGTGTTGGTCGGCGTCCGTTTATATGGTGAACTCAAGACTTCAGGTCACCTATGCACGGCATACTTATTTTTTTTATTTATCCACCATAAATTGTTGAATATCTTATTTTGATATAGTATCCTCGATGATCAATCACCCGAAGTTCGTGCCCCTTTCCAGCAAAATGCATGTCACAACCAATATTAGGAGGGATAAATAATAAACTGTACTTACTCGCTTTATTTCATCCTTTATCTATAATTTTATCCATAAATTCCTTTAAAACAACACATTTAATGCACCTATAAACGAAAGTAAACAGTCTACATGTGAAACATATTTACTTGGAGTTGCCTCCCCTAAGTTTGTGTACATTCTGTCAATCGTGATAATTATAAAATCGGGCTTTACTAAATTAGGTCAATCACGTCAAATGTTTGCTGGTATGTCCTGTTTGTTGTTATTTAGATAAATACAACAGGTACTGAATTTTAAACAGTTTTAACACAGAACATGAACACTTCAACTAGAAGGACAGTTCTATTCATCAGTGCAATGAAGGCAGTAAAACGTATCAGCATAGGCCTCACCAACAGTCTGAGCCTGTGTACAGTACTTTACATGCACCCAGTTCATACATGCCTTGCCATCTCTTACTCCATCACACTCCTCATGGATACATTTGTATGCATTATGCAGATGTGGGTAAGGATTCTTTGTACTTTGACTTCAAGTGATGAGGAAAGGCATAACAAAAATATTTAATTATCAAAATTTGCAGATTTTGGCACCAGTAACAAACATTCTTTGCTAATGTGCTAGGCCAGTAAACTAAAAATTCAAAACGAGGCTGTCAGTTTACCAACATGCCAGACGGTACAGACAAACTTGTGACTTTCAAAATAATTGTTGTTTTATGCAGAAAAATCGATAGTTAACATGGCAACAGTTTGAGAATAGTGAATTTACAGGTAAAACTGCTCCTCCAAATAAAAGTGACAAATACTTACATACTGGAAGCGCATTTTATTTGATGTTTACAACTTTGAAAGCTGTGACCTAGTTTTGTTTGTTTTTGTTTTTCCCGGCAGTAAAACGTCACGCGCTCGACCAGTGTCGAGGTAAAAATAAATAGCACAAACTTGCGGTGTGCACGAACATGAGGGGTGAGACGATATATCATTGAATAAAAACACTTATTCAAGTTATTGGTCTTAATCAGAAATGGTACAGAAACTATTTTTCGGGTTAGGTGTAGATTTTTTAAATTCGGATAGTTACCCGAATTGCTCATACACTGTAACAGTTTCGGTGGAAGTATTCACCCAATTATTTGCTTGTTTATATTTGTCTGCTGGACCAGTCCTGTGACAGTTGCATCAGCCTACCGATACACTCAACGGAATGCTATTGAACCATGCTTCAGATCTGTCGGTGAAATTAGCCTAGAACTATATAAATATTTTAAATACGGATGAAAATGCAAAATGAGCCGAGCATAGGAATACGCCGAGCATAGGTTCCACCACTCTAGACATGTTGCGAGTCAAAAACCGCAAAGAATTTAAAAGTATGAATAGTTATTTATGGGAGCATAAATTATATAGCATAATTTAAGAAAGTAATGAAAATAAGTTGTGGTAAAAGTTTAAAAGCAGCTGCGCAGAACAACTAGGGACTGGCATGATCAATATGGCAAACTGCCGTATTGAATTGCTCTATGGTAGGGAGATGGACAATGTCAGGAGGGAGATGGTTCCAATGGTAGATTGTTCTTGGAAAAGAGGAAAACTTGTAGTAGTCTGTAGGTGCTGTAATTAACCTATAGCTTAAGGAATGGCGAGCAGGACGGGAGAGGGGAACTAGGTAATTTTCAATGGGAATAGCAACAAGATCATTATGAATTTTATACATAAGGGATAACCTATTGTCAATACGCCGTTGATCTAGTCAGCGTAGATACATATAAATTGGCAAGTGCATCTACCATATTGTAATACTGTCTGTTGATATATCGTTCTTCCTTACTATCTAACCACTCGCGGAGGATGTTGCGCAATCAAACTGCAAAGTAGTTAAGTTGATAGCAAAGCACCAGATAGAAATGAAAAATACCCGGTAGGCTGCATTAAACGTTTAAAAACAACTACTGAAACAACTAGAGGCTGGCATGATCAATACGACAGACAACTGTATTAAACTGCGTTATGGTAGGGAGATGGGCAATATCGGGAGGGAGATGGTACGGTTACGTTGTATTTACCATGCATATATATTTTTAAACAGCATATCTGTACTAGGCCTTCATTGATCGGATTGGAAGTCATGATAGCGCAGTGGATGAATTGGAAGTCATGATAGCGCAGTGGATGAATTGGAAGTCATGATAGCGCAGTGGATGAATTGGAAGTCATGATAGCGCAGTGGATGCATGTTCGCTTCAGGTGCAAAATGTGTGGCATCCACTGTGTGGCATCCGTGGTCCAGTGGTAGAGCATTGGATTTGGAATCGATCGGTCCCGGGTTCGATACTCTGTCAGGCCATGTATGTAGTGTCAGTGAGCAAGGCACCTCACACACATTGTTTAGTACTGGTTAACCACTTAGGTCGGCTAAGCTTGCCCAGGAAAACATGTCTACGTCCCCACAAGGTGTTTGACATTAATGGAACATACAAAGGTCTGGAGTTTGATCCCCGCTGGAGCCGTTACGATTGTGCCCTTAGGCAAGGCATTTAAATTCCACATTGCCTCTATTCTCTCCCTCGTGGCGATGGATTCCATCAGGAATGAGGTTTCGAGAATGATTAATATATAAGTTGTAAGAATTTGTTTCGCAATCAAGCTAAAATAAATTTTTATAAAAATGATCGAATGTAAGCACATTTTGACTTGGTGTCAATTTTTGTACACAAAACACTAGTGAAGATGTACACATTGTGAAAAGGGGGGGTGTATTTCCAAACCCGTTCATCCAGATGGGGTGCTACCAGAACCAGTTTGTCCAGGTGGAATTGATTTCGTTGTGAAAAGGGGGGTGTATTTCCAAACCAGTCCATCCAGATGGGGTGCTACCACAACCAGTTTGTCCAGGTGGAATTGATTTCATTGTGAAAAGGGTGGTGTATTTCCAAACCAGTCCATCCAGATGGGGTGCTACCAGAACCAGTTTGTCCAGGTGGAATTGATTTCATTGTGAAAAGGGTGGTGTATTTCCAAACCAGTCCATCTAGATGGGGTGCTACCAGAACCAGTTTGTCCATAGGGAGGTATTTTTATAACCAGCTTGTCCAGAGGGAGGCAGGCCCCCATGCTGAAAGATGTTGATTGTTGAGCCACTGAAACGGCAGTATTAGTGTATATAATGTCTTTTTTGCTTTATGGCAAAACATATTACACTAGTGAGTGTTCTCGAGAACTTGTTCCAACGTTCAATTGCTCTCGAAAACTTGTTCCAACGTTCAATTGCTCTCGAAAAATTGTTCCAACGTTGAATTGCTCTCGAAAAATTGTTCCAACGTTGAACGTTGAATTGCTCTCGAAAACTTGTTCCAACGTTGAATTGCTCTCGAGAACTTGTTCCCACGTTCAATTGTTATCGAGAACTTGTTACAACGTTGAATTGCTCTCGAGAACTTGTTCCAATGTTGAATTGCTCTCGAGAACTTGTTCCAACGTTGAATTGCTCTCGAGAACTTGTTCCAACGTTGAATTGCTCTCGAGAACTTGTTCCCACGTTCAATTGTTATCGAGAACTTGTTACAACGTTGAATTGTTATCGAGAACTTGTTACAACGTTGAATTGCTCTCGAGAACTTGTTCCAACATTGAATTGCTCTCGAGAACTTGTTCCAACGTTGAATTGCTCTCGAGAACTTGTTCCAACGTTGAATTGCTCTTGTTGGGGTAGATATACTGACTGCTGGTCTGTACAATATAGTGGATATATGAGGTGGGTGGGGGTAGATATACTGACTGCTGGTCTGTACAATATAGTGGATATATGAGGTGGGTGGGGGTAGATATACTGGCTGCTGGTCTGTACAATATAGTGTATATATGAGGTGGGTGTGGATAGATATACTGACTGCTGGTCTGTACAATATAGTGGATATATGAGGTGGGTGGGGGTAGATATACTGACTGCTGGTCTGTACAATATAGTGGATATATGAGGTGGGTGGGTGTAGATATACTGACTGGCTGCTGGTCTGTACAATATAGTGGATATATGAGGTGGGTGGGGGTAGATATACTGACTGCTGGACTGTACAATATAGTGGATATATGAGGTGGGTGGGGGTAGATATACTGACTGCTGGACTGTACAATATAGTGGATAGATGAGGTGGGTGGGGGTACTGACTGCTGGTCTGTACAATATAGTGGATATATGAGGTGGGTGGGGTAGATATACTGACTGCTGGTCTGTACAATATAGTGGATATATGAGGTGGGTGGGGGTAGATATACTGACTGCTGGTCTGTACAATATAGTGGATATATGAGGTGGGTGGGGGTAGATATACTGACTGCTGGTCTGTACAATATAGTGGATATATGAGGTGGGTGGGGGTAGATATACTGACTGGCTGCTGGTCTGTACAATATAGTGGATATATGAGGTGGGTGTGGGTAGATATACTGACTGGCTGCTGGTCTGTACAATATAGTGGATATATGAGGTGGGTGTGGGTAGATATACTGACTGGCTGCTGGTCTGTACAATATAGTGGATATATGAGGTGGGTGTGGGTAGATATACTGACTGGCTGCTGGTCTGTACAATATAGTGGATATATGAGGTGGGTGTGGGTAGATATACTGACTGGCTGCTGGTCTGTACAATATAGTGGATATATGAGGTGGGTGTGGGTAGATATACTGACTGGCTGCTGGTCTGTACAATATAGTGGATATATGAGGTGGGTGTGGGTAGATATACTGACTGGCTGCTGGTCTGTACAATATAGTGGATATATGAGGTGGGTGTGGGTAGATATACTGACTGGCTGCTGGTCTGTACAATATAGTGGATATATGAGGTGGGTGTGGGTAGATATACTGACTGGCTGCTGGTCTGTACAATATAGTGGATATATGAGGTGGGTGTGGGTAGATATACTGACTGGCTGCTGGTCTGTACAATATAGTGGATATATGAGGTGGGTGGGGGTAGATATACTGACTGCTGGACTGTACAATATAGTGGATATATGAGGTGGGTGGGGGTAGATATAGTGACTGCTGGTCTGTACAATATAGTGGATATATGAGGTGGGTGGGGGTAGATATACTGACTGCTGGTCTGTACAATATAGTGGATATATGAGGTGGGTGGGGGTAGATATACTGACTGCTGGTCTGTACAATATAGTGGATATATGAGGTGGGTGGGTAGATATACTGACTGGCTGCTGGTCTGTACAATATAGTGGATATATGAGGTGGGTGGGGGTAGATATACTGACTGCTGGACTGTACAATATAGTGGATATATGAGGTGGGTGGGGGTAGATATAGTGACTGCTGGTCTGTACAATATAATGGATATATGAGGTGGGTGGGGGTAGATATACTGACTGCTGGTCTGTACAATATAGTGGATATATGAGGTGGGTGGGGGTAGATATACTGACTGCTGGACTGTACAATATAGTGGATATATGAGGTGGGTGTGGATAGATATACTGACTGCTGGTCTGTACAATATAGTGGATATATGAGGTGGGTGGGGGTAGATATACTGACTGCTGGTCTGTACAATATAGTGGATAGATGAGGTGGGTGGGGGTACTGACTGCTGGTCTGTACAATATAGTGGATATATGAGGTGGGTGTGGATAGATATACTGACTGCTGGTCTGTACAATATAGTGGATATATGAGGTGGGTGGGTGTAGATATACTGACTGGCTGCTGGTCTGTACAATATAGTGGATATATGAGGTGGGTGGGGGTAGATATACTGACTGCTGGTCTGTACAATATAGTGGATATATGAGGTGGGTGGGGGTAGATATACTGGCTGCTGGTCTGTACAATATAGTGGATATATGAGGTTGGTGGGGGTAGATATACTGGCTGCTGGACTGTACAATATAGTGGATATATGAGGTGGGTGGGGGTAGATATACTGACTGGCTGCTGGTCTGTACAATATAGTGGATATATGAGGTGGGTGGGGGTAGATATACTGACTGTTTATCCATCAAGTAAGATAGATAAACGGCTGTCATATGTATGCAGGTACAGTAGCGTACAGTCCTATATTTCTATGAATGACAGGCAAATCCTCCATCTCCCGCCAGCAACTATTGCAGTGATTACGAAATACAATCGTAAATATTTTGTTTAGGTTGTTGTGCATTTAACCCTTTGCATGCTAGCGTCAGATAAAATCACTTTTGCAAACAGCATAGAGCCAGATCAGACGGGGCCCCAGGACATGTTGTCTGATCAGGCTCTATGCTGTTTGCTATTTGGATAGTGGAGCTATATCATTTGGTTGAATGACAAACAACATAGATCCTGATCAGATGGGGGTGTTTAACAGTTGTGCAATATTTTTTTCATATGAAAGAATTTGATAGTCTGTGAACATTACAGTTAATCCAATAAAACAAAGTAACGGTATAGGATCTTCGACATTGCATGCCTTTTGTGAAATTTGAAAGTAGGTCATATGTGTCTTTAAAGGGAATGTCTACGTGTAAACAACGTTAAACGAAAGTTGCACGAAAAATGAGTGAACACATGTGACAATTGTTTGATAAAATTGGAAGAATTTAATTAATTTGCATTATTGACCCTTTGCCAGTTATAATGTGTCTGATCCAGATCAGACACATTATAACGCTACATCTGATCAGGATCTATGGTGGTTGCTATTGAGCCAAATGTTTCAACTGCTCCACTATCTGAATATCAAACAGAAGGTTTGAACATCGTGGGAGGTCGAAGGTTCAAACATCGTGGGAGGTCGAAGGTTCAAACATCGTGGGAAGTCGAAGGTTCAAACATCGTGGGAAGTCGAAGGTTCAAACATCGTGGGAGGTCGAAGGTTCAAACATCGTGGGAAGTCGAAGGTTCAAACATCGTGGGAGGTCGAAGGTTCAAACATCGTGGGAGGTCGAAGGTTCAAACATCGTGGGAGGTCGAAGGTTTGAACATCGTGGGAGGTCGAAGGTTTGAACATCGTGGGAGGTCGAAGGTTCAAACATCGTGGGAGGTCGAAGGTTCAAACATCGTGGGAGGTTGAAGGTTCAAACCTCGACATTCTATCCGATCATCGTGGGATGTCGAAGGTTTGAATCTTGTTGGTGTTTCGTTCCGATTTGGTCAGTTGTTAAGAATTGTTTATCAGCCTGTCCTGCATGGATAGCCTTTGGGAAGTGCTAATGTTCATACGTCATTAATGACTTGTCCGTTCAATAGAGGCGACTCTATGATAGACAAGCACTACTTTATCGTTTCCATCTATACCGACAGATTGTACTGTTCGACTCGGAACTGTTAAATTGACGACGAGTTCAAAATATGGCTACTACTTCTGGAGTATCGGTCGAGGACGTGGCTTACGAGATTGACTACACGAAGGCGTTCCCTCCCTTGCCCATCGGCGATCGGACCAATGCTACACCCGTGTCTGGTCAGTGGAGTAACAAGTTCTCTGTGAAAACATCCAAATGCACGCAGGTAAGTCATGCATTAAAACCTGTCTTTTTTTATTAATTATTAACAATCGATTGATCCGCCTCCGTGGTCGAGTGGTTAAAGTCGCTGACTTGTATACCACTGTAACCTATCATCACTGATGGTCCGCCTATGTGGTCGAATGGTTAAAGACGCTGACTTGTATACCACTGTAACCTATCATCATTCGTGTGGGAGGAAACCGGAGTACCCGGAGAAAACCCATCTGTCCGATCTGGCGACAACCATACCATCTCACATACTTCCCGGTCCGAGGATCGAACCCGGGTTGCATTGGTGAGAAGCGAGCGCGCTAACCACTGCGCTAATCGGACAGCCAAAAAAATGATTGATGAATGATTGATGATAGATGATGATTGAACTCGACAGGTATTCACAGTACCCCTGGAAGAGAGACGTTTCAAGGATGATTTTGGAGAGAGCAGCTTCGGGGATGAAGGCAAACAGGCGGAAATATGCAAGGACATCATGGCAAAAACCGGTGAGTTTATGGATTGCAGTGTCAATCTAGTTGTACATATCCTTGTCACGTACATGGTACGTAGTTCCACATATCCTTGTCACATACGTGGTACATAGTTGTACATATCCTTGTCACATACGTGGTACGTAGTTCCACATATCCTTGTCACATACATGGAACGTAGTTCCACATATCCTTGTCACGTACATGGTACGTAGTTCCACATATCCTTGTCACATACGTGGTACATAGTTGTACATATCCTTGTCACATACGTGGTACGTAGTTTCACATATCCTTGTCACATACATGGTACGTAGTTCCACATATCCTTGTCACATACATGGTACGTAGTTCCACATATCCTTGTCACATACATGGTACGTAGTTGTACATATCCTTGTCACATACATGGTACGTAGTTCCACATATCCTTGTCACATACATGGTACGTAGTTGTACATATCCTTGTCACATACATGGTACGTATTTGTACATATCCTTGTCACATACATGGTACGTAGTTGTACATATCCTTGTCACATACGTGGTACGTAGTTGTACATATCCTTGTCACATACGTGGTACGTACATGTATAATCAAGTTTGTTTATGCTACATTCCACAGGCCGACATAACGGTGCTTTACTCTAATTGTCTGAAAATATTAATATTATATTTTATTATACATCCGTTTGAAAAATCAAGTTGTTAAATGGTTCGTCTTGTGCATTCACATCAGGCGAGTGGTCTCCACAATGATGTACGCTCTCAAACTTGGGAACAGTTTTTATCCAATTTTCATCAAGCTTGCACACAATGTTTGTTGGCATAATATCTCGGCCAAGTTCGATAACCAGTTGGATTGTCCCCGTCACTCCGGAGTTGTGGCCCTTGAATTAAATTTGCATATATATGTAACACTACACTGTATCGTGGAACCTTTGCCACTCATGTTTATGTATGTCATAAGAAAACAGACTTTATTTTTATGAATACAATTAGAGCCTGACAGACCATCTGTACCTTGTTTCTGACAGACCATCTGTACTGTGCTTCTGACAGACCATCTGTACTGTGCTTCTGACAGACCATCTGTACTGGGGTTTCTGACAGACCATCTGTACCTTGTTTCTGACAGACCATCTGTACTGTGCTTCTGACAGACCATCTGTACTGTGTTTCTGACAGACCATCTGTACTGTGTTTCTGACAGACCATCTGTACTGTGTTTCTGACAGACCATCTGTACTGTGTTTCTGACAGACCATCTGTACTGTGTTTCTGACAGACCATCTCTACTGTGTTTCTGACAGACCATCTGTACTGTGTTTCTGACAGACCATCTGTACTGTGTTTCTGACAGACCATCTCTACTGTGTTTCTGACAGACCATCTGTACTGTGTTTCTGACAGACCATCTGTACTGTGTTTCTGACAGACCATCTCTACTGTGTTTCTGACAGACCATCTGTACTGTGTTTCTGACAGACCATCTGTACTGTGTTTCTGACAGACCATCTGTACTGGGTTTCTGACAGACCATCTGTACTGGGGTTTCTGACAGACCATCTGTACTGTGTTTCTGACAGACCATCTCTACTGTGTTTCCGACAGACCATCTGTACTGGGGTTTCCGACAGACCATCTGTACTGGGGTTTCTGACAGACCATCTGTACTGGGGTTTCTGACAGACCATCTGTACTGTGCTTCTGACAGACCATCTGTACTGTGTTTCTGACAGACCATCTGTACTGTGTTTCTGACAGACCATCTCTATTGTGTTTCTGACAGACCATCTGTACTGTGTTTCTGACAGACCATCTGTACTGGGGTTTCTGACAGACCATTTGTACTGGGGTTTCTGACAGACCATCTGTACTGAGGTTTCTGACAGACCATCTGTACTGGGGTTTCTGACGGACCATCTGTACTGTGTTTCTGACAGACCATCTGTACTGTGTTTCTGACAGACCATCTGTTGAACAGTTATATGCATGGATACATATAATATGATATCTAATCTATTACTTGTAGGTGTGACGATCGAGATGAGCTTGTCCAAGGATCAGACCCTGACCGTTGTTGTTACTGGCAAGGAGGAGCAGGTGAAGAAAGCACGCCGAGAAGTCATGACCAAGCTCCAAACTCAGGTACCCACATTTACCTGTAACCATTAACAATGATATGGGTACAGTAGTGGGTGTGGCTCTGTGGTCAAGTAGTTTAGTACAATTAAAAAATAGCTGTATGATTGGAACCTGAGCGGTTCATAGCAATTCACAATGCTGTGGGTGGGGATCTGTGTTGAGAGATTAATCGTTGGGGCTCTGTGTTGAGAGATTAATCGTGAATTTCTCGGATCTCTCCGTCACAGAGCCCCACCCACACAATTAATAATTTCATGAGCTGATAATTACTTGCCTAGAAGCAATGTGGGTTCGTGTCTTGTTGGGGCTGGATTATGTCGAACGAGGAACAAACCAGATAGCTTGTGGAAGATCGATTGTATCATACCCATGTTTGAAGCAATTTGTGGAGCGATTCTGTCATCATCCTCCACCATTTGCAGTTTTAAACTCCCTATTTAGTTTTAAGTTTTCTGGTATATAAGGGAGAAGTTTTAAGAATATGCAGGGGGAAGGGGGGAGCTTCTGTTGCCAAGTTGTTACGGTGGTTTACTTCTAATCACTTGCCACTCACTGCTGTAGGTTCGAATCCCACTGGGGGTGTCAAATTGTTTCATGTGAGGAAGCCATCCAGCTGGCTTACGGTGGGTTGGTGGTTCTACATGGGTGCCCGTCCGTGCCTGCAATACTGCTCAGAGGGCCCCCGAGGTCGTTTTCCACCAACAATAGCTGGAGAGTCGCCATATAACCTAAGCTGTTAGTGCGACTTTAACCCCAAAATAAACGGGGGGGGGGAGGGTTGGGCAAAGTGACACAATATGTTCTATACAGCGGTCGTTTTGTCCGCGATCAAAATATGGGAAAGTGTGGCATCTCGGTGAGGTTGTAGCCCCTGTGATATAATCCTGTTATCTAGGGGAGGTTGTAGCCCCTGTGATATAATCCTGTTATCTCGGTGGAGGTTGTAGCCCCTGTGATATAATCCTGTTATCTAGGTGAGGTTGTAGCCCCTGTGATATAATCCTGTTATCTAGGGGAGGTTGTAGCCCCTGTGATCGTCCTGTTATCTAGGGGAGGTTGTAGCCCCTGTGATCGTCCTGTTATCTAGGGGAGGTTGTAGCCCCTGTGATCGTCCTGTTATCTAGGGGAGGTTGTAGCCCCTGTGATCGTCCTGTTATCTCGGGGAGGTTGTAGCCCCTGTGATCGTCCTGTTATCTAGGGGAGGTTGTAGCCCCTGTGATCGTCCTGTTATCTAGGGGAGGTTGTAGCCCCTGTGATATAATCCTGTTATCTCGGGGAGATTGTTGCCCCTGTGATATAATCCTGTTATCTCGGGGAGGTTGTAGCCCCTGTGATCGTCCTGTTATCTCGGTGAGGTTGTAGCCCCTGTGATCGTCCTGTTATCTCGGTAAGGTTGTAGCCCCTGTGATATAATCCTGTTATCTAGGTGAGGTTGTAGCCCCTGTGATATAATCCTGTTATCTAGGGGAGGTTGTAGCCCCTGTGATATATCCTGTTATCTAGGGAGGTTGTAGCCCCTGTGATATAATCCTGTTATCTCGGTGAGGTTGTAGCCCCTGTGATATAATCCTGTTATCTAGGGGAGGTTGTAGCCCCTGTGATATAATCCTGTTATCTCGGGGAGGTTGTAGCCCCTGTGATATAATCCTGTTATCTAGGGGAGGTTGTAGCCCCTGTGATATAATCCTGTTATCTCGGTGAGGTTGTAGCCCCTGTGATATAATCCTGTTATCTCGGTGAGGTTGTAGCCCCTGTGATATAATCCTGTTATCTCGGTGAGGTTGTAGCCCCTGTGATCGTCCTGTTATCTCGGTGAGGTTGTAGCCCCTGTGATATAATCCTGTTATCTAGGGGAGGTTGTTGCCCCTGTGATATAATCCTGTTATCTCGGGGAGGTTGTTGCCCCTGTGATATAATCCTGTTATCTAGGGGAGGTTGTTGCCCCTGTGATATAATCCTGTTATCTCGGGGAGGTTGTTGCCCCTGTGATATAATCCTGTTATCTCGGTGAGGTTGTTGCCCCTGTGATATAATCCTGTTATCTCGGGGAGGTTGTAGCCCCTGTGATCGTCCTGTTATCTCGGTGAGGTTGTAGCCCCTGTGATATAATCCTGTTATCTCGGGGAGGTTGTAGCCCCTGTGATATAATCCTGTTATCTCGGGGAGGTTGTAGCCCCTGTGATATAATCCTGTTATCTCGGGGAGGTTGTTGCCCCTGTGATATAATCCTGTTATCTAGGGGAGGTTGTAGCCCCTGTGATATAATCCTGTTATCTCGGGGAGGTTGTTGCCCCTGTGATATAATCCTGTTATCTAGGGGAGGTTGTAGCCCCTGTGATATAATCCTGTTATCTCGGGGAGGTTGTTGCCCCTGTGATATAATCCTGTTATCTAGGGGAGGTTGTTGCCCCTGTGATATAATCCTGTTATCTAGGGGAGGTTGTAGCCCCTGTGATATAATCCTGTTATCTAGGGGAGGTTGTAGCCCCTGTGATCGTCCTGTTATCTAGGGGAGGTTGTAGCCCCTGTGATCGTCCTGTTATCTCGGGGAGGTTGTAGCCCCTGTGATCGTCCTGTTATCTAGGGGAGGTTGTAGCCCCTGTGATCGTCCTGTTATCTAGGGGAGGTTGTAGCCCCTGTGATATAATCCTGTTATCTCGGGGAGGTTGTAGCCCCTGTGATCGTCCTGTTATCTCGGGGAGGTTGTAGCCCCTGTGATATAATCCTGTTATCTCGGGGAGGTTGTTGCCCCTGTGATATAATCCTGTTATCTAGGGGAGGTTGTAGCCCCTGTGATCGTCCTGTTATCTCGGGGAGGTTGTAGCCCCTGTGATATAATCCTGTTATCTCGGGGAGGTTGTAGCCCCTGTGATATAATCCTGTTATCTAGGTGAGGTTGTAGCCCCTGTGATCGTCCTGTTATCTCGGGGAGGTTGTAGCCCCTGTGATCGTCCTGTTATCTAGGTGAGGTTGTAGCCCCTGTGATATAATCCTGTTATCTCGGTGAGGTTGTAGCCCCTGTGATCGTCCTGTTATCTCGGTGAGGTTGTAGCCCCTGTGATATAATCCTGTTATCTCGGGGAGGTTGTTGCCCCTGTGATATAATCCTGTTATCTAGGGGAGGTTGTAGCCCCTGTGATATAATCCAGTTATCTCGGGGAGGTTGTTGCCCCTGTGATATAATCCTGTTATCTAGGGGAGGTTGTAGCCCCTGTGATATAATCCTGTTATCTAGGGGAGGTTGTAGCCCCTGTGATATAATCCTGTTATCTAGGGGAGGTTGTAGCCCCTGTGATATAATCCTGTTATCCTCGGTGAGGTTGTAGCCCCTGTGATCGTCCTGTTATCTAGGGGAGGTTGTAGCCCCTGTGATCGTCCTGTTATCTCAGGGAGGTTGTAGCCCCTGTGATCGTCCTGTTATCTCGGGGAGGTTGTAGCCCCTGTGATATAATCCTGTTATCTCGGTGAGGTTGTAGCCCCTGTGATATAATCCTGTTATCTCGGTGAGGTTGTAGCCCCTGTGATATAATCCTGTTATCTCGGTGAGGTTGTAGCCCCTGTGATATAATCCTGTTATCTCGGTGAGGTTGTAGCCCCTGTGATATAATCCTGTTATCTCGGTGAGGTTGTAGCCCCTGTGATATAATCCTGTTATCTAGGGGAGGTTGTAGCCCCTGTGATATAATCCTGTTATCTCGGGGAGGTTGTAGCCCCTGTGATATAATCCTGTTATCTAGGGGAGGTTGTAGCCCCTGTGATATAATCCTGTTATCTCGGTGAGGTTGTAGCCCCTGTGATATAATCCTGTTATCTCGGTGAGGTTGTAGCCCCTGTGATATAATCCTGTTATCTCGGTGAGGTTGTAGCCCCTGTGATCGTCCTGTTATCTAGGGGAGGTTGTAGCCCCTGTGATCGTCCTGTTATCTCGGGGAGGTTGTAGCCCCTGTGATCGTACTGTTATCTCGGGGAGGTTGTAGCCCCTGTGATATATACGTCGTGTTATATTAACACTTACATGCTGGCTAAACTAAAGGCTGTAAATAGTTGAAATGTATGTGACATATGAATATACATTAGTGTGATCATCGTATACTGTACTACATGTACAACACAACTCTATTGAAATTCCAGGACATTATTACGATATTTTCACTGGGGGTTAAACCCCCGATTTGGCTGTTAATTTATAGTTTTTCACTAACCCCTCTCGCACCCCCCTCTTCACACCAACATTTTTCACCCATCTTTGGCATTTCCTAGATGCGCTGTTGACGTGCAAAGACTTTTTTACTGCAATTTTACAGGCTAGCAACACCATTCGTGTCCCCCGAGAACATCACCGATTCATCCTTGGTGCCAAGGGAAAGAAACTACAGGACTTGGAACTGGCCACCGCTACCAAAATCACCATACCACGATCGGACGAGAACTCGGATGTGATTAAGATCTTTGGAACCAAGGAAGGAATTGAGAAAGCTATGCATGAGTTACAGATTATCTCGGATATTCAGGTTTAAAGTTTAAACTTTATTTATTTTACAAGGATTGTGAAGCTAGTTCTAACAACTTATATTAATCACTCTCATTGGCGCAGATGAAAGCGTAAGTACGGTCATTCGTGTGGAAGGAACCCGGAGAAAACTCACCTGTCCGATCTGGCGACCACCGTACCATCTCGTATACTTCCCGGTCCAAGGATCGAACGCGGCTTGCATTGGTGAGAAGCGAGCGCGCTAACCACTGCTCTAATCGGACAGCCAGGTGATATTCAGGTAATACACTATGTTGATTGTTAGACTTGCTGCCTCCAGGCCCGGAAAGATGCATAGACCTGCAGGGACACCAAGATAGCCACTCCTTTGTACAAGAAACCACCACTCTTTTACCAGCCAGTTTTGGATTGAAATAAAAAACAAAACAAAAAAAACAATTATTGGTCCCAGGGCTCGACAGATTCTTTTCGAACTGACTTGCCCGGGACAAGTGACCCTGGCAAACTGACTTGCCCCAATGTGAATTTGACTTGCCCCAATTATTATGCTAAATTTCGAATGATGTCTTACACTATCAACACCATAGGTGTAGAAAACATGTACTTACTGTGTATGTACTCGTGGATAATGTCCTTGCTACGACTAATGTGTAATTAACAAGTATATAAGCAAGGCATTGACAGATTCTTTGATATTTTGTCGGCGACTGTAATTTGTAGAAATATGGCGCCCGGATGTTAAAAGCGCCGTAGTCTATTTAATAGGACTAATTATATAAGTGCAAATAAAACAATTGAAGCGTAACGAGAGCCTCGATTGGTTAAATGTTTGGGGCGATACCTGTCATTCACAGCATGTAGTCTGCAGGGTTTACAATCGATAATAGGGTCCAATCATGACAAAAACAGTTGATTAGTTTGTTTATTCTGTTAATTGATATGTTTATTCGACACCTGTCCGATAATCACATCCATAGCATTTTGACTTGCCCGGGACTAAACTCTGGTTGACGGCTACTTGCCCGAACATTGTTTTGACTTGCCTCGGGCGTCGGGCAATAGGATTTGTCGAGCCCTGACAGTCCGCCTCCGTGGTCGAGTGGTTAAGGTCGCTGACTTGTATACCACTGTAACCTATCATCACTGATGGTCACGGGTTCGAGCCCCGCTCAGACCGTGTCTCATTTATATGAAAAAGTTGGCAGTTTCTTACGGAGGTTGGTGCACCCAAGTACTGGTTAACCGCTGGAGCCTGCCCAGGAAAGGTGTTGTTAGGTAAATTGCCCGTCGGCGATATAGCCCGAAATGGTGTTGATGCAGGCGTAAAACCCGAAATATAACATAACTTAAACCCCAAAATCAAGCAAACAAAGTTTTCATTTCTAGAATCTTGTAACCATTCTTTCATGGATTAAGTTCAAAGAACGGTTGAAATATTTTCTTATATTTAGTTATTGTCTAGTTTGATCTGATGGTTGTAAACTACACCCAGGATTGACATTGTTTTACTGATCGTTCCAGTCTAAGTTAGCGTATGAAAGAATACCTGTAGCGAAAGTGTACCATCCATTTGTCTGCGGACCAAGTAACTCTACAATCCGACAACTGATGGAAGAGACGGGAGCCAAGATAAACATCCCCCCACCTAGCGTACAGTCTGACGAGATAGTAGTCTCGGGCGAGAAGGAAGGGGTCATGAAATGCAAAGCTACCATCATGGCAATCTATAACGAAAAGGTAAATTAATCTTCAGTTCTATTAGTATAAACTTCATTTATTTTACGATTGTGAAACAAGCTTTAACAACATATATTAATCCCTCTGGATGGCGAGGATCACAGGGTATAATACGAGTCATTCGCGTGGGAGTATCTGAGTCATAGTCCGCCTCCGTGGTCGCGTGGGAGTATCTGGGTCAGGGTCCGCCTCCGTGGTCGCGTGGGAGTATCTGGGTCAGGGTCCGCCTCCGTGGTCGCGTGGGAATATCTGTCCGATCAGGGTCCGCCTCAGTGTTCGAGTGGGAATATCTGTCCGATCAGGGTCCGCCTCCGTGGTCGAGTGGGAGTATCTGTCCGATCAGGGTCCGCCTCCGTGGTCGCGTGTGAGTATCTGTCCGATCAGGGTCCGCCTCCGTGGTCGAGTGGGAGTATCTGTCCGATCAGGGTCCGCCTCCGTGGTCGAGTGGGAGTATCTGTCCGATCAGGGTCCGCCTCAGTGGTCGAGTGGGAATATCTGTCCGATCAGGGTCCGCCTCCGTGGTCGAGTGGGAGTATCTGTCCGATCAGGGTCCGCCTCCATGGTCGAGTGGGAGTATCTGTCCGATCAGGGTCCGCCTCCGTGGTCGAGTGGGAGTATCTGTCCGATCAGGGTCCGCCTCCGTGGTCGAGTGGGAGTATCTGTCCGATCAGGGTCCGCCTCCGTGGTCGAGTGGGAGTATCTGTCCGATCAGGATCCGCCTCCGTGGTCGAGTGGGAGTATCTGTCCGATCAGGATCCGCCTCCGTGGTCGAGTGGGAGTATCTGTCCGATCAGGCGACCATTGTACCATCTTACATACTTAGTGGTCTGAGAATCGAACCGGGGTTGTCAGAAGCTGATTTACATTTAATGTCTACCCAGGTGCCGGTCTACCCAGGTGCCGGTCTACCCAGGTGCCTGCTTGTGCCTGAAATACTGCTCGGAGGGGCAGCTGTGGTCTTACCTCTACGACCAATGTCAGCATGGAGAGTCACCATATGCTGTAAGCAATCGCTGCTGGACGAAGAAGACAAAGACATTATTATACATAACAAAACAAAAACAGCAGGAATTTGAAACGTGTTTTTATTGAATGTTTATTGTAAATGTTGTGGTGAATGATGAACACTTGTTATTAACAGAAGCGCAAGTGTCAGACGGTCTCCGTAGAGGTGAGGAAATCCCAGCACAAGTATGTAATAGGACCACGAGGCAACAGTCTGCAGGAAATACTTGCAACAACAGACGTGTCTGTGGAAGTTCCCTCCCTTGACGACCCATCAGAGACGATCACACTGCGCGGGGAACAAGATAAACTCGGCCCTGCTCTTACAATGGTGTATTCCAAGGTAAGCTTTACTAGGTCGGTGGTTCTGCGCGGGATCCGGCCCTGCTCTTACAATGGTGTATTCCAAGGTAAGCTTTACTAGGTCGGTGGTTCTGCGCGGGATCCGGCCCTGCTCTTACAATGGTGTATTCCAAGGTAAGCTTTACTAGGTCGGTGGTTCTGCATGGGATCCGGGAGTATGATTTGGAAGAATTTGTCTCCCCGAGTGTCAAATGATTTAAAGTGAGAAAGCTAACCAGCCGGCATGCGGAAGGTCGGTGGTTCTGCACGGGTGTCCGGCTGTTCCGGAAATACTGCTCAGAAGGGCACCCGGGGTCTTCCTCACCAATAATAGCTGGATGTTAACCCATTCAACCCCAAGTAACTGACATGGACTGGTGCATGCTATTTTTAGACCAATATATTAATAAGAAAATTACATTTGGACCAGTTCATTTATCAAAATGGGTAATTTTATCTAAAAATAGTAATAATTATTACTGGCAAAAAAGTGCAGATCCTGATGAGATGGCTCGTTATGAGCCGGCTCATCTGGATCTACACTTTTCATAAGCCTATTTAGAGGCCTGTGGGGTTGAAAGGGTTAAACTCCATATGACCTCGAAATACAAACAAATGAGCTGCCTTATTTTTCATTTGAGATTGGGTGACCAAATGTTTCATATAGAAAATATGATGAAATCCATAAACCATCCAACCTGTGCAGGGTTCTCCCTACATTGATGGAATCCACAAACCATACAACTCGTGCAGGGTTCTCCCTACATTGATGGAATCCACAAACCATCCAACACATGCCGGGTTCTCCCTACATTGATGGAATCCACAAACCATACAACCCGTGCAGGGTTCTCCCTACATTGATGGAATCCACAAACCATACAACCCGTGCAGGGTTCTCCCTACATTGATGGAATCCACAAACCATCCAACCCGTGCAGGGTTCTCCCTACATTGATGGAATCCACAAACCATACAACCCGTGCAGGGTTCTCCCTACGTTGATGAAATCCACAAACCATCCAACCCGTGCAGGGTTCTCCCTACGTTGATGAAATCCACAAACCATCCAACCCGTGCAGGGTTCTCCCTACATTGATGGAATCCACAACCATCCACCCGTGCAGGGTTCTCCCTACATTGATGGAGTCCACAAACCATCCAACCCGTGCAGGGTTCTCCCTACGTTGATGAAATCCACAAACCATCCAACCCGTGCAGGGTTCTCCCTACATTGATGGAATCCACAAACCATACAACCCGTGCAGGGTTCTCCCTACATTGATGGAATCCACAAACCATACAACCCGTGCAGGTTTCTCCCTACGTTGATGGAATCCACAAACCATACAACCCGTGCAGGGTTCTCCTTACATTGATGGAATCCACAAACCATACAACCCGTGCAGGGTTCTCCTTACATTGATGGAATCCACAAACCATACAACCCGTGCAGGGTTCTCCTTACATTGATGGAATCCACAAACCATACAACCCGTGCAGGGTTCTCCTTACATTGATGGAATCCACAAACCATACAACCCGTGCAGGGTTCTCCTTACATTGATGGAATCCACAAACCATACAACCCGTGCAGGGTTCTCCTTACATTGATGGAATCCACAAACCATACAACCCGTGCAGGGTTCTCCTTACATTGATGGAATCCACAAACCATACAACCCGTGCAGGGTTCTCCTTACATTGATGGAATCCACAAACCATACAACCCGTGCAGGGTTCTCCTTACATTGATGGAATCCACAAACCATACAACCCGTGCAGGGTTCTCCTTACATTGATGGAATCCACAAACCATACAACCCGTGCAGGGTTCTCCTTACATTGATGGAATCCACAAACCATACAACCCGTGCAGGGTTCTCCTTACATTGATGGAATCCACAAACCATACAACCCGTGCAGGGTTCTCCTTACATTGATGGAATCCACAAACCATACAACCCGTGCAGGGTTCTCCTTACATTGATGGAATCCACAAACCATACAACCCGTGCAGGGTTCTCCTTACATTGATGGAATCCACAAACCATACAACCCGTGCAGGGTTCTCCTTACATTGATGGAATCCACAAACCATACAACCCGTGCAGGGTTCTCCTTACATTGATGGAATCCACAAACCATACAACCCGTGCAGGGTTCTCCTTACATTGATGGAATCCACAAACCATACAACCCGTGCAGGGTTCTCCCTACATTGATGGAATCCACAAACCATACAACCCGTGCAGGGTTCTCCCTACGTTGATGGAATCCACAAACCATACAACCCGTGCAGGGTTCTCCCTACGTTGATGGAATCCACAAACCATACAACCCGTGCAGGGTTCTCCCTACGTTGATGGAATCCACAAACCATACAACCCGTGCAGGGTTCTCCCTACGTTGATGGAATCCACAAACCATACAACCCGTGCAGGGTTCTCCCTACGTTGATGGAATCCACAAACCATACAACCCGTGCAGGGTTCTCCCTACATTGATGGAATGCTGCACGACGCTTTTAACTGTTTTAATCATGTTATGCTGATTTGAAATTAAAATATTTTATTTTTTTTGTAAATTAAATATCAATTTATTTTTCTGAGAATAGGAATTATGATACAGTGGATATGTTGCAATATTTTATGCTCCTATATGCATCTAAGTTATAAAACACAGTGGTATGTCTCGACCCCCCCACCCTCACTGTATGACCGCACACTGTCGCTGTATGATCAAACCGTATTGTATGTATTTTCAGGCTAACAGTGTGGTGTTTGCCGATGTTCATGCTGCCGACTGGCTTCATAAATACATCATAGGCAAGAAAGGTGCCACCGTCAGGAATATCACATCTAACTTCCCCAAGGTAACTGTCTCAATATACCAGTGTTTTCCCCAGTCACAAGGTAACAGTCTCAATATACCAGTGCTTTCCCCAGTCACAAGGTAACAGTCTCAATATACCAGTGCTTTCCCCAGTCACAAGGTAACAGTCTCAATATACCAGTGTTTTCCCCAGTCACAAGGTAACAGTCTCAATATACCAGTGTTTTCCCCAGTCACAAGGTAACAGTCTCAATATACCAGTGTTTTCCCCAGTCACAAGGTAACAGTCTCAATATACCAGTGTTTTCCCCAGTCACAAGGTAACAGTCTCAATATACCAGTGTTTTCCCCAGTCACAAGGTAACAGTCTCAATATACCAGTGTTTTCCCCAGTCACAAGGTAACAGTCTCAATATACCAGTGCTTTCCCAGTCACAAGGTAACAGTTCAATATACCAGTTTTCCCCAGTCACAGGTAACAGTCTCAATATACCAGTGTTTTCCCCAGTCACAAGGTAACGTCTCAATATACCAGTGTTCCCCAGTCACAAGGTAACAGTCTCAATATACCAGTGCTTTCCCCAGTCACAAGGTAACAGTCTCAATATACCAGTGTTTTCCCCAGTCACAAGGTAACAGTCTCAATATACCAGTGTTTTCCCCAGTCACAAGGTAACAGTCTCAATATACCAGTGTTTTCCCCAGTCACAAGGTAACAGTCTCAATATACCAGTGTTTTCCCCAGTCACAAGGTAACAGTCTCAATATACCAGTGTTTTCCCCAGTCACAAGGTAACAGTCTCAATATACCAGTGCTTTCCCCAGCCACAAGGTAACATTCTCAATATACCAGTGTTTTCCCCAGTCACAAGGTAACAGTCTCAATATACCAGTGTTTTCCCCAGCCACAAGGTAACATTCTCAATATACCAGTGCTTTCCCCAGCCACAAGGTAACATTCTCAATATACCAGGGCTTTCTCTAGGCCATGTTTTATTAGACTATCAATAATGCAAATACAAATATTATTTCTATTCTAGCATGACTAAATGATGTAAAATGGGCAGAAATACATGGTGTTATTATTTAGAAAGCCACAAATGACGTAAAAAACTACAAAAGTGATGTCACATTTGACATCACACGCTCAGCACACGCTCATCACACGCTCATCACACGCTCATCACACGCTCATCACACGCTCGGCACACTCTCATCACACGCTCATCACACGCTCATCACACTCTCATCACACGCTCAGCCATTCCTTCTTTGTGTATACAGACAAAATGCTGAGCCATCTTCATTTCTGGCTTTATCTGGAATTTTCCAAAGTAATTGTGGACATTTCGTTTGGTGTATTGTCACGAGAATCCTAGCTTGAGCCTGTTTAATAAAAATGATATTTCGATGTTTAGGTTCACATATATTTCGATGTTTAGGTTCACATATATTGTGATGTTTAGGTTCACATATATTTCGATGTTTAGGTTCACATATATTGCGATGTTTAGGTTCACATATATTTCGATATTTAGGTTCACATATATTTCGATGTTTAGGTTCACATATATTTCGATGTTTAGGGTCACATATATTTCGATGGTTGGTTCACATATATTTCGATGTTTAGGTTCACATATATTTCGATGTTTAGGTTCACATATATTTCGATATTTAGGTTCACATATATTTCGATGTTTAGGTTCACATACATTTCGATGTTTAGGTTCACATACATTTCGATGTTTAGGTTCACATATATTTTGATGGTTAGGTTCACATATATTTCGATGTTTAGGTTCACATATATTTCAATGTTTAGGTTCACATATATTTTGATGTTTAGGTTCACATACATTTCGATGTTTAGGTTCACATATATTGCGATGTTTAGGTTCACATATATTGCGATGTTTAGGTTCACATATATTTCGATGTTTAGGTTCACATATATTTTGATGTTTAGGTTCACATAGAGTTCACTGAGGGAGAAGATAAGATCTTTGTGGAGGGGCCTCCAGAAGAAGTAGACCAGGCTGTGAAGGCCCTTGAAGACTTTGTCAGTGACCTTGTATGTATAACCTATTACTTGGCTTTGTGAATCGGGATAGAGCTACGCATTGCCTTTAGAAGCAAACATTTAGTAAACATTTTGTTTGGCACATAAAATAACTGCTACGTATAAACTATATAGCGATTCAGGTATTTATTGCCCCAAACAAACCAAAATAAATCCTTTAGTGGGTGTAGGTGGGTTGGTGTGTGTATGTGTTGTTTGTGGGTGGGTGTGTATGCGTGTGCGTGTTGGTGGAAGTGTTTGTGTGGGTGGGTGTGTATGTGCGTGTGTGGTATGGGTGGGTGTTGTGGGTGGGTGTGTATGCCTGTGTGGGTGGGTGTGCATGCCTGTGTGGATGGATGTGTGTATGCCTGTATGGGTGGGTGGTGTGTATGCCTGTTGGTGGGTGGGTGGGGTGTGTATGCCTGTATGGGTGGTGGGTGTGTATGCCTGTATGGGTGGGTGGGTGTGTATGCCTGTATGGGTGGGTGGTTGGTTGTGTATGCCTGGGTGGGTGTGTATGCCTGTGTGGGTGGGTGGGTGTGTATGCCTGTGTGGGTGGGTGAGTGTGTATGCCTGTGTGGGTGGGTGGGGGTATGCCTGTGTGGGTGGGTGTGTATGTGTGGGTGGGTGTGTATGCCTGTATGGGTGGGTGGATGTGTATGGGTGGGTGGGTGGTGGGTGTGTATGCCTGTGTGGGTGGGTGGGTGTGTATGCCTGTGTGGGTGGGTGAGTGTGTATGCCTGTGTGGGTGGGTGTGCAAGCCTGTGTGGGTGGGTTTTTGTGTATGCCTGTGTGGGTGGGTGGGAGGGTGGGTGTTTATGCCTGTGTGGGTGGGTGTGTGTGTGCCTGTGTGGGTGGGAGGGTGGGTGTTTATGCCTGGGTGGGTGTGTGTATGCCTGTGTGGGTGGGAGGGTGGGTGTTTATGCCTGTGTGGGTGGGTGTGTGTGCCGGTGTGGGTGGGTGTGTGTATGCCTGGGTGGGTGTGTGTATGCTTGTGTGGGTGGGTGTGTGTATGCCTGCGTGGGTGGGTGTGTTTATGCCTGTGTGGGTGGGTGGGTGTATGCCTGTGTGGGTGGGTGTGTGTATGCCTGCGTGGGTGGGTGGGTGTGTTTATGCCTGTGTGGGTGGGTGGGTGTGTGTATGCCTGCGTGGGTGGGTGGGTGTGTGTATGCCTGCGTGGGTGTGTTTATGCCTGCGTGGGTGGGTGGGTGTGTTTATGCCTTTGTGTGTATGTGTGGGTGGGTGTATTGCTGCATTATTGTCTCTAGGTACTAAACTTGAAGTTGTAGTTTATAACAGTTTTATTTTAGCTTGATTGCGAAGCAAGTTCTTACACATTATATTAAATCACTCCCGACACCTCATTACCGATGGAATCCATTGCCGTGAGGGAGAGAGAATAGACAATGTGGTATTTAAGTGCCTTGCAGGGGGGGGGGCACAACTAATGGCTACAGCTGGGCCCGAACACCGGATCTCTCGCACCTGAAGAGAACTGTGCTACGCCTCTGACCCAATCCAACTGATTTTGAATTTGAATAATTCTAATTTAGGAGAGATATGCCCACACCATGAAAACCCTTGCAAGCTGAATCTTGTGCAGTCGTCATGTGGGGTTACACTGTTTTGATATATGTTGCAGCAAAGCCGCATGGACTTTGCGGAAATTGAGATAGACCAGCGATTTCACAAACACATTATTGGAAAAGGAGGTTCAAACATCACAAAGATTAAGAACGAGACGGGCGTGGCGATCAGGATACCGTCGGACTCGGAGAACAGCAATACGATACGGATAGAAGGCGAGCCACAGGGTGTGCTGAAGGCAAAGAAAGAATTGCTCGAAATGGCTTCCAGAATGGTAAGCTATAGTGATGATTTGGTGCTGTAAATAATGGCTTCCAGAATTGTAAGCTATAGTGATGATTTGGTGCTGTAAATAATGGCTTCCAGAATTGTAAGCTATAGTGATGATTTGGTGCTGTAAATAATGGCTTCCAGAATTGTAAGCTATAGTGATGATTTGGTGCTGTAAATAATGGCTTTATTTACAAGCCAATGGCGACAAAAAAAACAAACACCTGGTTCTAAATGTTGTGAATTGGCGAAAATTTGTGTAATACTGTGTAAATGTGGAAATGTGGAATGGTATTGTACTGTGTAAATGTGGAATGGTATTGTACTGTGTAAATGTGGAATGGTATTGTACTGTGTAAATGTGGAATGGTATTGTACTGTGTAAATGTGGAATGGTATTGTACTGTGTAAATGTGGAATGGTATTGTACTGTGTAAATGTGGACTGGTATTGTACTGTGTAAATGTGGAATGGTATTGTACTGTGTAAATGTGGAATGGTATTGTACTGTGTAAATGTGGAATGGTATTGTACTGTGTAAATGTGGAATGGTATTGTACTGTGTAAATGTGGAATGGTATTGTACTGTGTAAATGTGGAATGGTATTGTACTGTGTAAATGTGGAATGGTATTGTACTGTGTAAATGTGGATGGTATTGTACTGTGTAAATGTGGAATGGTATTGTACTGTGTACATGTGGAATGGTATTGTACTGTGTAAATGTGGAATGGTATTGTACTGTGTAAATGTGGAATGGTATTGTACTGTGTAAATGTGGAATGGTATTGTACTGTGTAAATGTGGAATGGTATTGTGCTGTGTAAATGTGGAATGGTATTGTACTGTGTACATGTGGAATGGTATTGTACTGTGTAAATGTGGACTGGTATTGTACTGTGTACATGTGGAATGGTATTGTACTGTGTAAATGTGGAATGGTATTGTACTGTGTAAATGTGGAATGGTATTGTACTGTGTAAATGTGGAATGGTATTGTACTGTGTAAATGTAATGGTATTGTCTGTGTAAAAAACAAAACAAAATTGTACTGTGTAAATGTGGAATGGTATTGTACTGTGTAAATGTGGAATGGTATTGTGCTGTGTAAATGTGGAATGGTATTGTACTGTGTAAATGTGGAATGGTGTTGTACTGTGTAAATGTGGAATGGTGTTGTACTGTGTAAATGTGGAATGGTATTGTACCGTGTAAATGTGGACTGGTATTGTACTGTGTAAATGTGGACTGGTATTGTACTGTGTAAATGTGGAATGGTATTGTACTGTGTAAATGTGGAATGGTGTTGTACTGTGTAAATGTGGAATGGTGTTGTACTGTGTAAATGTGGACTGGTATTGTACCGTGTAAATGTGGACTGGTATTGTACTGTGTAAATGTGTAGATGTGGAATGGTATTGTACCGTGTAAATGTGGAATGGTGTTGTACTGTGTAAATGTGGAATGGTATTGTACTGTGTAAATGTGGACTGGTATTGTACTGTGTAAATGTGGAATGGTATTGTACTGTGTAAATGTGGAATGGTGTTGTACTGTGTAAATGTGGAATGGTATTGTACCGTGTAAATGTGGACTGGTATTGTACTGTGTAACTGTGGAATGGTATTGTACTGTGTAAATGTGGAATGGTATTGTACTGTGTAAATGTGGAATGGTATTGTACTGTGTAAATGTGGAATGGTATTGTACTGTGTAAATGTGGAATGGTGTTGTACTGTGTAAATGTGGAATGGTATTGTACTGTGTAAATGTGGAATGGTATTGTACTGTGTAAATGTGGACTGGTATTGTACTGTGTAAAAAATTGTACTGTGTAAATGTGTAAATGTAGAATGGTATTGTACTGTGTAAATGTGGAATGGTGTTGTACTGTGTAAATGTGGAATGGTATTGTACTGTGTAAATGTGGAATGGTATTGTACTGTGTAAATGTGGAATGGTATTGTACTGTGTAAATGTGGAATGGTGTTGTACTGTGTAAATGTGGAATGGTGTTGTACTGTGTAAATGTGGACTGGTATTGTACTGTGTAAATGTGGAATGGTATTGTACTGTGTAAATGTGGAATGGTATTGTACTGTGTACATGTGGAATGGTATTGTACTGTGTAAATGTGGAATGGTATTGTACTGTGTAAATGTGGAATGGTATTGTACTGTGTACATGTGGAATGGTATTGTACTGTGTAACTGTGTACATGTGGACTGGTATTGTACTGTGTAACTGTGTACATGTGGAATGGTATTGTACTGTGTAAATGTGGAATGGTATTGTACTGTGTACATGTGGAATGGTATTGTACTGTGTAACTGTGTAACTGTGTAACTGTGTAACTGTGGAATGGTATTGTACTGTGTAACTGTGGAATGGTATTGTACTGTGTAACTGTGTAAATGTGGAATGGTATTGTACTGTGTACATGTGGAATGGTATTGTACTGTGTAACTGTGTACATGTGGAATGGTATTGTACTGTGTAACTGTGTAAATGTGGACTGGTATTGTACTGTGTAACTGTGGAATGGTATTGTACTGTGTACATGTGGACTGGTATTGTACTGTGTAACTGTGGAATGGTGTTGTACTGTGTAACTGTGTAACTGTGGAATGGTATTGTACTGTGTACATGTGGACTGGTATTGTACTGTGTAAATGTGGACTGGTATTGTACTGTGTAACTGTGTAAATGTGGAATGGTATTGTACTGTGTACATGTGGAATGGTATTGTACTGTGTAAATGTGGAATGGTATTGTACTGTGTACATGTGGAATGGTATTGTACTGTGTAAATGTGGAATGGTATTGTACTGTGTAAATGTGGAATGGTATTGTACTGTGTAAATGTGGAATGGTATTGTACTGTGTAACTGTGTAACTGTGGAATGGTATAGTACTGTGTAAATGTGGAATGGTATTGTACTGTGTAAATGTGGAATGGTATTGTACTATGTAACTGTGTAAATGTGATCTTGTGATTATAATTTCAACAGGAAAATGAGAAGACCAAAGATATAATTATCGAGCAGAGATTCCATCGTATGTTGATCGGAGCGAGGGGGGAGGGCATCAGAGCAACCAGAGACAAATTTAACCAAGTGCAAATCACATTCCCTGACCAAGGAAGGAAGAGTGACGTTGTTGTACTGCGCGGACCAAAGAACGATGTTGATAAATGTTGCCAGCATTTACAGAAACTTACCGTAGAATTAGTAAGTATGTAGCCAGCATTTACAGAAACTTACCCAACAAAACACGTAGAATTAGTAAGTATGTAGGCATTTACAGAAACTTACTGTAGAATTAGTAAGTATGTAGGCATTTACAGAAACTTACTGTAGAATTAGTAAGTATGTAGGCATTTACAGAAACTTACTGTAGAATTAGTAAGTATGTAGGCATTTACAGAAACTTACTGTAGAATTAGTAAGTATGTAGGCATTTACAGAAACTTACTGTAGAATTAGTAAGTATGTAGGCATTTACAGAAACTTACTGTAGAATTAGTAAGTATGTAGGCATTTACAGAAACTTACTGTAGAATTAGTAAGTATGTAGGCATTTACAGAAACTTACTGTAGAATTAGTAAGTATGTAGGCATTTACAGAAACTTACTGTAGAATTAGTAAGTATGTAGGCATTTACAGAAACTTACTGTAGAATTAGTAAGTATGTAGGCATTTACAGAAACTTACCGTAGAATTAGTAAGTATTGAATAAACTACAAAATAACTGCAAAATATTGAATAAACTGCAAAATATTGAATAAACTGCAAAGTGAGTTTGTGGTATTTTTTATGTTGCTTAACCCTTTCAACACCACAGACCTCTAAATAGGCTTACAAAAAGTGTAGATCCAGATGAGCCGGCTCATGACGAGCCGTCTCATCAGGATCTGCACTTTTTGCCAGTGATATGACTATTTTTAGACATAATTACCCATTTTGATAAATGAACTTATCCATATGTGATTTTCTGATTCATTTATTGGTTTATGAAAATCCTGGACCGGTCCATGTGAGTTGAGAGGGTTAAATGACGGTGCACCGGTGCACGCTAACCCATGTTTTATAGCAGATTTAACAACGATGCATACAGAAAGGGTTAAATGACGGTGCACGCTAACCCATGTTTTATAGCAGATTTAACAACGATGCATACAGAAAGGGTTAAATGACGGTGCACGCTAACCCATGTTTTATAGCAGATTTAACAACGATGCATACAGAAGAGGGTTAAATGACGGTGCACGCTAACCCATGTTTTATAGCAGATTTAACAACGATGCATACAGAGAGGGTTAAATGACGGTGCACGCTAACCCATGTTTTATAGCAGATTTAACAACGATGCATACAGAAAGGGTTAAATGACGGTGCACGCTAACCCATGTTTTATAGCAGATTTAACAACGATGCATACAGAAAGGGTTAAATGACGGTGCACGCTAACCCATGTTTTATAGCAGATTTAACAACGATGCATACAGAGAGGGTTAAATGACGGTGCACGCTAACCCATGTTTTATAGCAGATTAACAACGATGCATACAAAGGGTTAAATGACGGTGCACGCTAACCCATGTTTTATAGCAGATTTAACAACGATGCATACAGAGAGGGTTAAATGACGGTGCACGCTAACCCATGTTTTATAGCAGATTTAACAACGATGCATACAGAAGGGTTAAATGACGGTGCACGCTAACCCATGTTTTATAGCAGATTTAACAACGATGCATACAGAGAGGGTTAAATGACGGTGCACGCTAACCCATGTTTTATAGCAGATTTAACAACGATGCATACAGAGAGGGTTAAATGACGGTGCACGCTAACCCATGTTTTATAGCAGATTTAACAACGATGCATACAGAGAGGGTTAAATGACGGTGCACGCTAACCCATGTTTTATAGCAGATTTAACAACGATGCATACAGAAAGGGTTAAATGACGGTGCACGCTAACCCATGTTTTATAGCAGATTTAACAACGATGCATACAGAAAGGGTTAAATGACGGTGCACGCTAACCCATGTTTTATAGCAGATTTAACAACGATGCATACAGAAAGGGTTAAATGACGGTGCACGCTAACCCATGTTTTATAGCAGATTTAACAACGATGCATACAGAAAGGGTTAAATGACGGTGCACGCTAACCATGTTTTATAGCAGATTTAACAACGATGCATACAGAAAGGGTTAAATGACGGTGCACGCTAACCCATGTTTTATAGCAGATTTAACAACGATGCATACAGAAAGGGTTAAATGACGGTGCACGCTAACCCATGTTTTATAGCAGATTTAACAACGATGCATACAGAAAGGGTTAAATGACGGTGCACGCTAACCCATGTTTTATAGCAGATTACAACGATGCATACAGAAAGGGTTAAATGACGGTGCACGCTAACCCATGTTTTATAGCAGATTTAACAACGATGCATACAGAAAGGGTTAAATGACGGTGCACGCTAACCCATGTTTTATAGCAGATTTAACAACGATGCATACAGAAAGGGTTAAATGACGGTGCACGCTAACCCATGTTTTATAGCAGATTTAACAACGATGCATACAGAAAGGGTTAAATGACGGTGCACGCTAACCATGTTTTATAGCAGATTTAACAACGATGCATACAGAAAGGGTTAAATGACGGTGCACGCTAACCCATGTTTTATAGCAGATTTAACAACGATGCATACAGAAAGGGTTAAATGACGGTGCACGCTAACCCATGTTTTATAGCAGATTTAACAACGATGCATACAGAAAGGGTTAAATGACGGTGCACGCTAACCCATGTTTTATAGCAGATTTAACAACGATGCATACAGAAAGGGTTAAATGACGGTGCACGCTAACCCATGTTTTATAGCAGATTTAACAACGATGCATACAGAAAGGGTTAAATGACGGTGCACGCTAACCCATGTTTTATAGCAGATTTAACAACGATGCATACAGAAAGGGTTAAATGACGGTGCACGCTAACCCATGTTTTATAGCAGATTTAACAACGATGCATACAGAAAGGGTTAAATGACGGTGCACGCTAACCCATGTTTTATAGCAGATTTAACAACGATGCATACAGAAAGGGTTAAATGACGGTGCACGCTAACCCATGTTTTATAGCAGATTTAACAACGATGCATACAGAAAGGGTTAAATGACGGTGCACGCTAACCCATGTTTTATAGCAGATTTAACAACGATGCATACAGAAAGGGTTAAATGACGGTGCACGCTAACCCATGTTTTATAGCAGATTTAACAACGATGCATACAGAAAGGGTTAAATGACGGTGCACGCTAACCCATGTTTTATAGCAGATTTAACAACGATGCATACAGAAAGGGTTAAATGACGGTGCACGCTAACCCATGTTTTATAGCAGATTTAACAACGATGCATACAGAAAGGGTTAAATGACGGTGCACGCTAACCCATGTTTTATAGCAGATTTAACAACGATGCATACAGAAAGGGTTAAATGACGGTGCACGCTAACCCATGTTTTATAGCAGATTTAACAACGATGCATACAGAAAGGGTTAAATGACGGTGCACGCTAACCCATGTTTTATAGCAGATTTAACAACGATGCATACAGAAAGGGTTAAATGACGGTGCACGCTAACCCATGTTTTATAGCAGATTTAACAACGATGCATACAGATATAATGTCGAGTAATGTTACAACCTATTTTATGAACAACCATATAATATTGTTGTTATTTCTGTTTGTAGGTGGCTAGCAATTTTCAAGCTCAGGTGCATATTTTCAAGGACTTTCACAAAAATATTATTGGAAAAGGTGGTGCGACAATTAAAAAGGTTTGTTCTTTCACATTTTCATTTGCGGTGAAAATTAAAATTAGGCCGACAAGACAGATTGTGTGTTACCTTGTGCCCGATTATCCATTACCCAATACCATGTACATAGCAACGTCGGTACCCAATACCATGTACATAGCAACGTCGGTACCCAATACCATGTACATAGCAACGTCGGTACCCAATACCATGTACACAGCAACGTCGGTACCCACTACCATGTACATAGCAACGTCGGTACCCAATACCATGTACATAGCAACGTCGGTACCCAATACCATGTACATAGCAACGTCGGTACCCAATACCATGTACATAGCAACGTCGGTACCCAATACCATGTACACAGCAACGTCGGTACCCACTACCATGTACATAGCAACGTCGGTACCCAATACCATGTACATAGCAACGTCGGTACCCAATACCATGTACATAGCAACGTCGGTACCCAATACCCTGTACATAGCAACGTCGGTACCTAATACCCTGTACATAGCAACGTCGGTACCCAATACCATGTGCATAGCAACGTCGGTACCCAATACCATGTACATAGCAACGTCGGAACCCAATACCCTGTACATAGCAACGTCGGTACCCAATACCATGTACATAGCAACGTCGGTACCCAATACCATGTACATAGCAACGTCGGTACCCAATACCATGTACATAGCAACGTCGGTACCAAATACCATGTACATAGCAACGTCGGTACCCAATACCATGTACATAGCAACGTCGGTACCCAATACCATGTACATAGCAACGTTGGTACCCAATACCATGTACATAGCAACGTCTGTACCCAATACCCTGTACATAGCAACATCGGTACCCAATACCCTGTACATAGCAACGTCGGTACCCAATACCATGTACATAGCAACGTCGGTACCCAATACCATGTACATAGCAACGTCGGTACCCAATACCCTGTACATAGCAACGTCGGTACCCAATACCATGTACATAGCAACGTCGGTAGTAAAACATACAAACCTGATGCCCAGTTACCTAATACCATGTACATAGCCACGTCTGTAGTAAAACAAACAAACCTGATGCCCAGTTACCCAATACCATGTACATAGCAACGTCTGTAGTAAAACATACAAACCTGATGCCCAGTTACCCAATACCATGTACATAGCAACGTCGGTAGTAAAACAAACAAACCTGATGCCCAGTTACCCAATACCATGTACATAGCAACGTCTGTAGTAAAACAAACAAACCTGATGCCCAGTTACCCAATACCATGTACATAGCCACGTCTGTAGTAAAACATACAAACCATGTGCCCAGTTACCCAATACCATGTACATAGCAACGTCTGTAGTAAAACAAACAAACCTGATGCCCAGTTACCCAATACCATGTACATAGCCACGTCTGTAGTAAAACATACAAACCTGATGCCCAGTTACCCAATACCATGTACATAGCAACGTCGGTAGTAAAACATACAAACCTGATGCCCAGTTACCCAATACCATGTACATAGCAACGTCGGTAGTAAAACAAACAAACCTGATGCCCAGTTACCCAATACCATGTACATAGCCACGTCTGTAGTAAAACAAACAAACCTGATGCCCAGTTACCCAATACCATGTACATAGCAACGTCTGTAGTAAAACATACAAACCTGATGCCCAGTTACCCAATACCATGTACATAGCCACGTCTGTAGTAAAACAAACAAACCTGATGCCCAGTTACCCAATACCATGTACATAGCCACGTCTGTAGTAAAACAAACAAACCTGATGCCCAGTTACCCAATACCATGTACATAGCCACGTCGGTACAATACTTTAGAATTCAGAAAAGCGGTCTGGCTTTCCATCAAATCGTACTTGGAATCGTACTTGGAATTGTATTTGCAGATTCGTGAGGAAACTGATACAAGGATAGACCTGCCGACGGAGTCTTCTGATTCAGACGTTATTGTCATCACTGGTAAAAAAACAAACGTTGAGGCGGCCAAGAAGAAAATCGAGGCCATTCAGAAAGACTTGGTAAGAATTCACACATGTGTGTGATCAATTAGACACAAAGGTCATTGCTTCTAGTCGTGGCCGAGGGGTTACGGGGGTCATTGCTTCTAGTCGTGGCCGAGGGGTTAAGGTGGTCATTGCTTCTAGTCATGGCCGAGGGGTTACTGTGGTCATTGCTTCTAGTCGTGGCCGAGGGGTTAAGGTGGTCATTGCTTCTAGTCGTGGCCATGGGGTTACGGTGGTCATTGCTTCTAGTCGTGGCCGAGGGGTTACTGTGGTCATTGCTTCTAGTCATGGCCGAGGGGTTACTGTGGTCATTGCTTCTGGTCGTGGCCGAGGGGTTAAGGTGGTCATTGCTTCTAGTCGTGGCCGAGGGGTTACCGGTGGTCATTACCTCTAGTCTTGGCCGAGGGGTTACGGTGGTCATTACCTCTAGTCGTGGCCGAGGGGTTACTGTCATCGAGTACAATCACTTGCCCCCCGTCCGCTGTAGATTCGTAGATTGTATTGAGGATGCTATCCTGCTGGATTGAATGTCGGTTGTTCGCATGACCTTGTAACTATCACATGACCTTGTTACTATCACATGACCTTGTTACTATCGCATGACCTTGTAACTATCACATGACCTTGTAACTATCACATGACCTTGTTACTATCACATGACCATGTTACTTATTTACAGGCTGATATCAAGGAGCTGTCGATCGAGGTTCCTCATAAACTTCACAACTCTATTATTGGTGCTAAAGGTCGTCTTATTCGCTCGATCATGGACGAGTGTGGCGGCGTCATCATTCGTTTCCCAGCAGAGGGCAGCAATAGTGACAAGGTGACGATACGGGGACCAGTAGATGATGTGGATAAAGCTAAAAAGCAGTTAATGGAATTAGCCAATCAGATTGTAAGTAACATTTATCTATTCTTATTTTTCACATACAAATTGTATTAAAGATTTGCAGTTACTCAACCGTGACATGACCTTGAGGTTATAAAACTTTTCTCAGATCTCAAACTTGGTCTCAATCTTTCGATTGATTCAGCTGAGAATAAAATTCGGAATCAACCAATCAAATCGCCGTTTACCTAACAACACCTTTCGTAGACAGGCTCCAGCGGTTATCCAGTACTTGTTGCACCAACCTCCGTAAGAAACTGCCAACTTTTTCATATAAATGAAACACGGTCTGAGCGGGGCTGGAACCTGTGACCATCAGTGATGATAGGTTACAGCGGTATACCAGTCAGTGACCGTAACCACTCGACCACGGAGGCGGACTATTTTCTCAAGTTGACATAACTTTTGTATGCTAGGTTTTTTTTCCAAGTAATGTTCGAATTATTAGGAGCTTCTTCTCAAAGTCCTAAAAAACCTGACAATATTTATTTATCTTGCAGCAACACACGAGCAACGTAGAAGAGATCCGAGCCAAGTCGGAGTACCACAAGTTCCTCATTGGTAGAGGTGGCAGCAAAATAAGAAAGGTATACAAGCAATAACTACACCTGTGTGGAAGAGCATTACACGAACATCGTAGATAGATCCCCCTAATTTGAAGTCGGGATGGGTGGGGGGTGTTAGATTCTCGTATTGCATGTATTGATTGCAACTTTCAAATGTCTACCTTAAAACCCTAGCCTCATGTTCGTCTCAAGCATTGGTTGAGCCTAGAGCAAATTTCAGACTCCAACTTTCTGATTGGTTAAGCTGAATGTGATCTCAGACTCCAGCTTCCGATTGAGTCGGCTGAGTGTATTTCTCGGACTCATTCTTTCTGATTGGTTGTGCCAAGAACAATCTCAGATTCAAACTTTGATTGGTTAAGCTGAATGTGATCTCGGACTAGAACTTTCTGATTGGTTAAGCTGAATGTGATCTCGGACTAGAGCTTTCTGATTGGTTAAGCTGAATGTGATCTCGGACTAGAGCTTTCTGATTGGTTAAGCTGAATGTGATCTCGGACTAGAGCTTTCTGATTGGTTAAGCTGAATGTGATCTCGGACTAGAGCTTTCTGATTGGTTAAGCTGAATGTGATCTCGGACTAGAACTTTCTGATTGGTTAAGCTGAATGTGATCTCTGACTAGAGCTTTCTGATTGGTTAAGCTGAATGTGATCTCTGATTAGAGCTTTCTGATTGGTTAAGCTGAATGTGATCTCTGACTAGAGCTTTCTGATTGGTTAAGCTGAATGTGATCTCTGACTAGAGCTTTCTAATTGGTTATGCTGAATGTGATCTCTGACTAGAGCTTTCTGATTGGTTAAGCTGAATGTGATCTCTGACTAGAGCTTTCTGATTGGTTAAGCTGAATGTGATCTCGGACTAGAGCTTTCTGATTGGTTAAGCTATCTTGGACTGAATTAAATTTATTGAGCTTTCTGATCGAGTTCTGATAAAGTTTTATAGGGGTTCTGGTTTCATTAAATTATTAGAAGTTATTTGATTTATTTAGACACAACCAAATTATTCCTGTAGTAAACCTTGCTTTAACATTTACTTCTACGTTAGCATTTACTTCTGCTTTAACATTTACTTCTACGTTAGCATTTACTTCTACGTTAGCATTTACTTCTGCTTTAACATTTACTTCTACGTTAACATTTACTTCTACGTTAGCATTTACTTCTGCTTTAACATTTACTTCTGCAATGCTTAAAACAGTGTAATGATCTAGAAACCTTGGTACAATCTGAGCTTCCTTGAATTTTATATGACTTGTCAATTACTTGCATGAAATTAATGGAATCTTGATAGTCCTGTTAACACCGATATCCCCGTGTTATATCGCAGGACAAAGTAAATGCCCCACACAGCTTGTAGATATCCCTGTGCTATATCGCAGGACAAAGTAAATGCCCCACACAGCTTGTAGATATACCCGTGTTATATCGCAGGACAAAGTAAATGCCCCACACAGCTTGTAGATATACCCGTGTTATATCGCAGGACAAAGTAAATGCCCCACACAGCTTGTAGATATCCCCGTGCTATATCGCAGGACAAAGTAAATGCCCCACACAGCTTGTAGATATACCCGTGTTATATCGCAGGACAAAATAAATGCCCCACACGGCTTGTAGAGTATGTGGCTTGGTAAGCGTAGTATTTGTACTCCAGATGCCTAATTAATGTATGATTGAAATGGAATCCGACTGATGCATGTTGTAGGTTACAGACTTTGGTCTAAGACTTTACTCATATATTCAGTTTTGGTCTACCTCTGTAGACAAGTGGTTATGGTCGCTGACTTTATATACCACTGTAACCTATCATTACCGATGGTCCGCCTCCGTGGTCGAGTGGTTATGGTCGCTGACTTTGTATACCACTGTAACCTATCATTACCGATGGTCGTATGTTTCTTACGGAGGTTGGTGCACCAAGTACTGGTTAACCGCTGGAGACTGCCAAGGAAATGTGTTTTTAGGTCAACTGCCCGCCGACGATATAGCGAAAAATGGTGTTGATGAAGTCGTAAAACCCGAACAAACAAACATTTTTGAATTGTGTTGTTTTACGAGTGTAAATGTTTTATATGTTGTTACTTGTAGGTTCGTGAGAATACCGGTGCAAGGATTATATTCCCGTCGTCCGACGATACGGACCAGGAACTCATCACCATCATTGGAACCAAGGAGGGCGTGGCTGAAGCCAAGGCGGAGATACTGTCACTCATCAAAGACCTGGTATAAATTACAATATGTATTACTTAGATGTCCTAAACTGTATAGTTTACATCGGTAACTGCGACTTATTACTTGGATATGTATATTAGACTATTTTTTACCGTTATTTGCCTACCACAATACTGTCTACCACCCAGGTTATTTGCCTACCACAATACTGTCTATCACCCAGGTTATTTGCCTACCACAATACTGTCTACCACCCAGGTTATTTGCCTACCACAATACTGTCTATCACCCAGATTATATGCCTACCACAATACTGTCTATCACCCAGATTATATGCCTACCACAATACTGTCTATCACCCAGATTATATGCCTACCACAATACTGTCTATCACCCAGATTATATGCCTACCACAATACTGTCTACCACCCAGGTTATTTGCCTACCACAATACTGTCTACCACCCAGGTTATTTGCCTACCACAATACTGTCTATCACCCAGATTATATGCCTACCACAATACTGTCTATCACCCAGATTATATGCCTACCACAATACTGTCTATCACCCAGATTATATGCCTACCACAATACTGTCTATCACCCAGATTATATGCCTACCACAATACTGTCTACCACCCAGGTTATATGCCTACCACAATACTGTCTATCACCCAGATTATATGCCTACCACAATACTGTCTATCACCCAGATTATATGCCTACCACAATACTGTCTATCACCCAGATTATATGCCTACCACAATACTGTCTACCACCCAGGTTATATGCCGTGTTTTCCAGTCTGATATTATGTTTGATATGGTCACAAGCCTGTATCAAACCAAGAAAAAGCCGTATCATAACTAGTTCCTGAGAAAATAACGCATGCGCACTCGGTGCTAGTTTGCTTATTTCCTGTAGCATCCCAGCATGTCAAATTTGACAGCTGACAGATGTTTGTAGTTTCGTGGTAATAATTCAGTATTATTCCTGATAAATGCAAAACGGAGACCATAATTTCGATTTTTAAATGTTCAAATTCATATCAATGTAATAAAATACGTTCTTACGTGTTTGGTCCAAGGCTGATATCAAGTTACCGAGGGTCGATACCTAGGCTGATATCATGTTACCGAGGGTCGATACCTAGGCTGATATCAAGTTACCGAGGGTCGATACCTAGGCTGATATCAAGTTACCGAGGGTCGATACCTAGGCTGATATCAAGTTACCGAGGGTCGCTACCTATGCTGATATCAAGTTACCGAGGGTCGATACCTAGGCTGATATCATGTTACCGAGGGTCGCTACCTATGCTGATATCATGTTACCGAGGGTAGATACCTATGTTGATATCAAGTTACCGAGGGTCGCTACCTATGCTGATATCATGTTACCGAGGGTAGATACCTATGTTGATATCAAGTTACCGAGGGTCGCTACCTATGCTGATATCATGTTACCGAGGGTCGCTACCTATGCTGATATCATGTTACCGAGGGTAGATACCTATGTTGATATCAAGTTACCGAGGGTTGCTACCTATGCTGATATCATGTTACCGAGGGTCGCTACCTATGCTGATATCAAGTTACCGAGGGTAGATACCTATGCTGATATCAAGTTACCGAGGGTCGCTACCTATGCTGATATCATGTTACCGAGGGTCGCTACCTATGCTGATATCATGTTACCGAGGGTAGATACCTATGTTGATATCAAGTTACCGAGGGTTGCTACCTATGCTGATATCATGTTACCGAGGGTCGATACCTATGCTGATATCAAGTTACCGAGGGTCGATACCTATGCTGATATCAAGTTACCGAGGGTCGATACCTATGTTGATATCATGTTACCGAGGGTCGATACCTATGTTGATATCAAGTTACCGAGGGTCGATACCTATGTTGATATCAAGTTACCGAGGGTCGATACCTATGTTGATATCAAGTTACCGAGGGTCGATACCTATGTTGATATCAAGTTACCGAGGGTCGATACCTATGTTGATATCAAGTTACCGAGGGTCGATACCTATGTTGATATCAAGTTACCGAGGGTCGATACCTATGTTGATATCAAGTTACCGAGGGTCGATACCTATGTTGATATCATGTTACCGAGGGTAGATACCTAGGCTGATATCATGTTACCGAGGGTAGATACCTAGGCTGATATCATGTTACCGAGGGTAGATACCTAGGCTGATATCATGTTACCGAGGGTAGATACCTAGGCTGATATCATGTTACCGAGGGTAGATACCTAGGCTGATATCATGTTACCGAGGGTAGATACCTAGGCTGATATCATGTTACCGAGGGTAGATACCTAGGCTGATATCATGTTACCGAGGGTCGATACCTAGGCTGATATCATGTTACCGAGGGTCGATACCTAGGCTGATATCATGTTACCGAGGGTAGATACCTAGGCTGATATCATGTTACCGAGGGTCGATACCTAGGCTGATATCATGTTACCGAGGGTAGATACCTAGGCTGATATCATGTTACCGAGGTATGCTGATATGAAACTAGCCACGTAATAACCTCTAAATATGGAGTTCGTTTCACGATATGTTAGTTAACATTTACAATTTTTTTATTTAATTCATGATTTTTGATTTATTTCAAAATTTAATAAAAGGTAAAAATGTAATGGATTCTATTCATGTTGTGGTTCTGGGAAATCTCAGTTCATGTTGTGGTTCAGGGAAATCAATCTCAGTTCATGTTGTGGTTCTGGGAAATCTCAGTTCATGTTGTGGTTCTGGGAAATCTCAGTTCATGTTGTGGTTCTGGGAAATCTCAGTTCATGTTGTGGTTCTGGGAAATCTCAGTTCATGTTGTGGTTCAGGGAAATCAATCTCAGTTCATGTTGCTGGGAAATCTCAGTTCATGTTGTGGTTGTGGGAAATCTCAGTTCATGTTGTGGGAAATCTCAGTTCATGTTGTGGTTCTGGGAAATCTCAGTTTAAACAATATATCTTTATTCAAGAATAACGCAGGAATAGATGCAGCAACATCCATGTAGGATTTGGAAAATCTTGCTTTGTTTCCCCGGGAAATCTTGCTTTGTTTCCCCGGGAAATCTTGCTTTGTTCCCCCGGGAAATCTTGCTTTGTTTCCCCGGGAAATCTTGCTTTGTTCCCCCGGGAAATCTTGCTTTGTTTCCCCGGGAAATCTTGCTTTGTTCCCCGGGAAATCTTGCTTTGTTTCCCCGGGAAATCTTGCTTTGTTTCCCCGGGAAATCTTGCTTTGTTTCCCCGGGAAATCTAGCTGGAGACTCGACCATACAACCAAGTTGTCAAGCATTCTACCCTGATGTCCGCCCTTGCCTGAAGTACAGAGGGCGCCATGTGTCTGAAGCCTGAAGTACAGGGGGCGCCATGTGTCTGAAGCCTGAAGTACAGGGGGCGCCATGTGTCTGAAGTACAGGGGGTGCCATGTGTCTGAAGCCTGAAGTACAGGGGGCGCCATGTGTCTGAAGCCTGAAGTACAGGGGGCGCCATGTGTCTGAAGCCTGAAGTACAGGGGGCGCCATGTGTCTGAAGCCTGAAGTACAGGGGGCGCCATGTGTCTGAAGTACAGGGGGCGCCATGTGTCTGAAGCCTGAAGTACAGGGGGCGCCATGTGTCTGAAGCCTGAAGTACAGGGGGCGCCATGTGTCTGAAGCCTGAAGTACAGGGGGCGCCATGTGTCTGAAGCCTGAAGTACAGAGGGCGCCATGTGTCTGAAGCCTGAAGTACAGAGGGCGCCATGTGTCTGAAGCCTGAAGTACAGAGGGCGCCATGTGTCTGAAGCCTGAAGTACAGAGGGCGCCATGTGTCGTCCAGCAATGAAATCTGGAAAGTTGCTATATGATTGTAACTTCCAACTTTCTACAAAAATCAATCCAGCATGCTATGTCTCGAGCTTTCTCATTGGCCGAGTTGGAATATCAATCCTAAGATTCAACCAATCAATTGTTTCAGGACAACATTGTAGAAGGTGAGGTGAATGTTGATCCCAAGTACCACAAACATTTTGTGGCACGTCGTGGCGAGATACTGAGACAAATCGGAGAAGACTACGGGGGCGTGACTGTCAGCTTCCCTCGCAGCGGGGTGAAAAGTGATAGGGTTGTGATAAAGGGTGCTAAGGACTGTGTTGAAGGGGCCAAAAGAAGGATTCTGGAGATTGTGGCCGATCTTGTAAGTATGACTTCAGTGTCGTTTAGTTCACCCATCTAGCACAAAGTGTTTGAGGTGAGCTTTTGTAATCGCCTTTTGTCCGTCGATGTCTCGTCCAATCATCATGAAACTTTATACAACAATGATCATTGGGTGATTCTCTTTCAAGATTGATGAAAATAGGTCACTATGTCTTGATACTAGGTCACTCTGTCAAATGTGTGTCACCGGTTTCCCCCTAGAACATTTTGCTAACTTGTGGAGATTGGCGGCTAATTATGCTTGTTCAAATAGACAGAGGGCAGTACAACACTAGTGTATACAAATTTATTTTAGCTCGATTGTGAAACAAGTTCTTACAACTTATATTAACAATTCTCGAGACCTCATTCATGATGGAATCCATAGCCACGAGGGAGAGAGAAGAAGCAATGTGGAATTTAAATGCTTTGCCTAAGGGCACAATCATAACGGCTCCAGCGGGGCTCGAACTCGGGCTGGGGGGGGGGGTTGGGGAGCTTTTGCACCTGAAGCGAATGCGCTACCACAGCGCTATCACGACTTAGTGGTATACATGGAACGCGCTACCACAGCGCTATCATGACCTAATGGTATACATGGAACGCGCTACCACAGCGCTATCACGACTTAGTGGTATACATGGAACGCGCTACCACAGCGCTATCACGACTTAGTGGTATACATGGAACGCGCTACCACAGCGCTATCACGACTTAGTGGTATACATGGAACGCGCTACCACAGCGCTATCATGACCTAAGGAACGCGCTACCACAGCGCTATCACGACCTAGTGGTATACATGGAACGCGCTACCACAGCGCTATCACGACTTAGTGGTATACATGGAACGCGCTACCACAGCGCTATCACGACTTAGTGGTATACATGGAACGCGCTACCACAGCGCTATCACGACCTAGTGGTATACATGGAAAAGGTTATGGGAGTAGAACACTGTGAGGCTTATATAAAATAATATATTAAAAAATAATTAAAACAAAAAAGGGCGGAGCTAACGCCGAACAAGGGCTGCACCACCTGTCATTACTCTATTTGTAATTTAGAATTCGAACCATGCATGTTGACGACGACTAATACACGGCTACACATTTACATTTTCTGCATCTCTGAGATGCCAAGATGCCAGCCTGTGTGGAGGATTGTGTTCTATATCTCGTATATATTAACATAGATGACATTACCAGGTGCATATTGACACAACAGAAGTGAAAGGCCTGCAGTAACTGTCAGAATATCATAATGGACACAACCTGTAACGGTACTGCAGATTGCAGAGTATCCATTCTCAGTGTTTGAGGTACAAGATTCAAATGTGGTTGGTGTCAGTTGTTGCTTTCGGTGGTACGAATCAATGGAGCATACCAAATGGCTAGGCTTTCTGTGGTACGAATCAATGGAGCATACCAAATGGCTAGGCTTTCTGTGGTACGAATCAATGGAGCATACCAAATGGCTAGGCTTTCTGTGGTACGAATCAATGGAGCATACCAAATGGCTAGGCTTTCTGTGGTACGAATCAATGGAGCATGGGAGAAGTTTAAAGTGTTCATGGGAGAATATATACACTATACATACACTATACAGGATACACTATATATACACTATACAGGATACACTATATATACACTATACAGGGTACACTATATATACACTATACAGGATACACTATACAGGATACACTATACAGGATACACTATACAGGATACACTATATATACACTATACAGGATACACTATACAGGATATCACTATACAGGATACACTATACAGGGTACACTATACAGGATACACTATATATACACTATACAGGATACACTATACAGGATACACTATACAGGATACACTATACAGGGTACACTATACAGGATACACTATATATAAACTATACAGGATACACTATACAGGATACACTATACAGGGTACACTATACAGGATACACTATATATACACTATACAGGATACACTATACAGGATACACTATACAGGATACACTATATATACACTATACAGGATACACTATATATACACTATACAGGATACACTATACAGGGTACACTATATATACACTATACAGGATACACTATACAGGATACACTATATATACACTATACAGGATACACTATACAGGATACACTATACAGGATACACTATACAGGGTACACTATACAGGATACACTATATATAAACTATACAGGATACACTATACAGGATACACTATACAGGATACACTATACAGGGTACACTATACAGGATACACTATATATAAACTATACAGGATACACTATACAGGATACACTATACAGGATACACACTATATATACACTATACAGGATACACTATACAGGATACACTATACAGGATACACTATATATACACTATACAGGATACACTATATATACACTATACAGGATACACTATACAGGGTACACTATATATACACTATACAGGATACACTATATATACACTATACAGGATACACTATATATACACTATACAGGATACACTATATATACACTATACACTATACAGGATACACTATACAGGATACACTATATATACACTATACAGGATACACTATATATACACTATACAGGATACACTATATATACACTATACAGGATACACTATATATACACTATACAGGGTACACTATACAGGGTACACTATATATACACTATACAGGATACACTATATATACACTATACAGGATACACTATATATACAGGATACACTATACAGGATACACTATACAGGATACACTATACAGGATACACTCTATATACACTATACAGGATACACTATACAGGATACACTATACAGGATACACTATATATACACTATACAGGATACACTATACAGGATACACTATACAGGGTACACTATATATACACTATACAGGATACACTATACAGGATACACTATATATACACTATACAGGATACACTATATACACTATACAGGATACACTATACAGGATACACTATATACACTATACAGGGTACACTATATATACACTATTTGACTATTTGTAGGATGCCCAGGTGATGATCGAGTGCGTAATACCACAGCAGTTCCACCGCACGGTGATGGGGGCAAGAGGATCTAACGTACAAACAGTCACACACAAGTTTGATGTTGCTATCAAGTTTCCCGACAGGCCAATGCCTAATGGAGGTAGGTACTCGAGATGTATCTGAACAAGATTAGAGGTGCACATTTCGCTCCGAATCATCGAAATCCCGATTACATGCGCCAATTTGATTCTCGATACCAGTATACAGTTTGCACAATACGATGCTGGTATAATTGCTGCCCTGCATTCTCCAATGCTGGTAAAATTGCTGTCATGCATTCTCCAATGCTTGTATAATTGCTGCCCTGCATTCTCCAATGCTTGTATAATTGCTTTCATGCATTCTCCAATGCTTGTATAATTGCTGCCCTGCATTCTCCAATGCTTGTATAATTGCTGTCCTGCATTCTCCAATGCTTGTATAATTGCTTTCATGCATTCTCCAATGCTTGTATAATTGCTGCCCTGCATTCTCCAATGCTTGTAATTGCTGTCCTGCATTCTCCAATGCTTGTATAATTGCTTTCATGCAGACTCCAATGCTTGTATAATTGCTGTCCTGCATTCTCCAATGCTTGTATAATTGCTGTCCTGCATTCTCCAATGCTTGTATAATTGCTTTCATGCAGACTCCAATGCTTGTATAATTGCTGTCCTGCATTCTCCAATGCTTGTATAATTGCTGTCCTGCATTCTCCAATGCTTGTATAATTGCTTTCATGCAGACTCCAATGCTTGTATAATTGCTGTCCTGCATTCTCCAATGCTTGTATAATTGCTGTCATGCAGACAATGCTGGTATAATTGCTTTCATGCAGACTCCAATGCTTGTATAATTGCTGCCATGCAGACAATGCTGGTATAATTGCTTTCATGCAGACTCCAATGCTTGTATAATTGCTGTCCTGCATTCTCCAATGCTTGTATAATTGCTGTCCTGCATTCTCCAATGCTTGTATAATTGCTTTCATGCAGACTCCAATGCTTGTATAATTGCTGTCCTGCATTCTCCAATGCTTGTATAATTGCTGTCATGCAGACAATGCTGGTATAATTGCTTTCATGCAGACTCCAATGCTTGTATAATTGCTGCCATGCAGACAATGCTGGTATAATTGCTTTCATGCAGACTCCAATGCTTGTATAATTGCTGTCCTGCATTCTCCAATGCTTGTATAATTGCTGTCCTGCATTCTCCAATGCTTGTATAATTGCTTTCATGCAGACTCCAATGCTTGTATAATTGCTGTCCTGCATTCTCCAATGCTTGTATAATTGCTGTCATGCAGACAATGTTGGTATAATTGCTTTCATGCAGACTCCAATGCTTGTATAATTGCTGCCATGCAGACAATGCTGGTATAATTGCTTTCATGCAGACTCCAATGCTTGTATAATTGCTGTCCTGCATTCTCCAATGCTTGTATAATTGCTGTCATGCATTCTCCAATGCTTGTATAATTGCTGCCATGCAGACAATGCTGGTATAATTGCTGCCATGCAGACAATGCTGGTATAATTGCTGCCATGCAGACAATGCTGGTATAATTGCTGTCATGCATTCTCCAATGCTGGTATAATTGCTGTCATGCATTCTGCAATGCTTGTATAATTGCTGCCATGCAAGACAATGCTTGTATAATTGCTGTCCTGCATTCTCCAATGCTGGTATAATATAATGCATGACAGCAATTATACAAGCATTCTCCAATGCTTGTATAATTGCTGTCCTGCATTCTCCAATGCTTGTATAATTGCTGTCATGCATTCTCCAATGCTTGTATAATTGCTGTCATGCATTCTCCAATGCTTGTATAATTGCTGTCCTGCATTCTCCAATGCTTGTATAATTGCTGTCATGCATTCTCCAATGCTGGTATAATTGCTGCCCTGCATTCTCCAATGCTGGTATAATTGCTGTCATGCATTCTCCAATGCTTGTATAATTGCTGTCGTGCATTCTCCAATGCTTGTATAATTGCTGTCGTGCATTCTCCAATGCTTGTATAATTGCTGTCCTGTATTCTCCAATGCTGGTATAATTGCTGCCCTGCATTCTCCAATGCTAGTATAATTGCAATATCCCCATTAATATAGAAAATACTTTACTTCATGAGGGGTTGCCCCTAATACAAGGACAGTTTTGAATGATATTTTCAGGAGGCGATGTTGCTGGACCAGGGGGGGATGCCTCAGAGAAGATGGTAAATGGCGACGAGCCTACAACTCCTGCGTCTCCCACAACTCCTGCGTCTCCCACAACTCCTGTGTCTCCCACGAAGAAAGATACGATCACAATAACTGGAAAGCTGGAAAACTGTGAAGCCGCAAAGAGAGCTCTACTTGTAAGTTACAGTTTCACATAGTACAGGGTGTGTGGGGATGGTCCAATAGTACAGTGGGGGCTGTTGGATCAAAGGTCTAGAGTACAGGGTGTGTGGAGGTTGATGAAAGGTCCAGTAGTACAGGGTGTGTGGGGTGGATCAAAGGTCTAGAGTACAGGGTGTGTGGAGGTGGATGAAAGGACCAGAGTACAGGGTGTGTGGGGGTGGATGAAAGATCCAGTAGTATAGGGTGTGTGGGGGTGGATGAAAGGTCCAGTAGTACATAGTCTGTGTTAGTGAGAGGGCTATTTGTTCATAGTCTGTGTTAGTGAGAGGGCTATTTGTTCATAGTCTGTGTTAGTGAGAGGGCTATTTGTTCATAGTCTGTGTTAGTGAGAGGGCTATTTGTTCATAGTCTGTGTTAGTGAGAGGGCTATTTGTTCATAGTCTGTGTTAGTGAGAGGGCTATTTGAACAGCAAGTCTGTGTTAGTGAGGGGCTATTTGGTCATAGTCTGTGTTAGTGAGAGGGCTATTTGGTCATAGTCTGTGTTAGTGAGAGGGCTATTTGTTCATAGTCTGTGTTAGTGAGAGGGCTATTTGTTCATAGTCTGTGTTAGGGAGAGGGCTATTTGTTCATAGTCTGTGCTAGCGAGAGGGCTATTTGTTCATAGTCTGTGCTAGGGAGAGGGCTATTTGTTCATAGTCTGTGCTAGTGAGAGGGCTATTTGAGTCTGTGCTAGCGAGAGGGCTATTTGTTCAGAGTCTGTGCTAGGGAGAGGGCTATTTGTTCATAGTCTGTGCTAGCGAGAGGGCTATTTGTTCATAGTCTGTGCTAGCGAGAGGGCTATTTGTTCATAGTCTGTGCTAGCGTGAGGGCTATTTGTTCATAGTCTGTGCTAGGGAGTGGGCTATTTGTTCATAGTCTGTGCTAGCGAGAGGGCTATTTGCAGAGTCTGTGCTAGGGAGAGGGCTATTTGTTCAGAGTCTGTGCTAGGGAGAGGGCTATTTGTTCATAGTCTGTGCTAGCAAGAGGGCTATTTGTTCATAGTCTGTGCTAGCAAGAGGGCTATTTGTTCATAGTCTGTGCTAGCAAGAGGGCTATTTGTTCAGAGTCTGTGCTAGCAAGAGGGCTATTTGTTCATAGTCTGTGCTAGCAAGAGGGCTATTTGTTCATAGTCTGTGCTAGCGAGAGGGCTATTTGTTCATAGTCTGTGCTAGTGAGAGGGCTATTTGTTCATAGTCTGTGTTAGTGAGAGGGCTATTTGTTCATAGTCTGTGTTAGTGAGAGGGCTATTTGTTCATAGTCTGTGTTAGTGAGAGGGCTATTTGTTCATAGTCTGTGTTAGTGAGAGGGCTATTTGTTCATAGTCTGTGTTAGGGAGAGGGCTATTTGTTCATAGTCTGTGCTAGCGTGAGGGCTATTTGAGTCTGTGCTAGCGAGAGGGCTATTTGTTCATAGTCTGTGCTAGCGAGAGGGCTATTTGAGTCTGTGCTAGCGAGAGGGCTATTTGTTCAGAGTCTGTGCTAGGGAGAGGGCTATTTGTTCATAGTCTGTGCTAGCAAGAGGGCTATTTGTTCATAGTCTGTGCTAGCGAGAGGGCTATTTGTTCATAGTCTGTGCTAGCGAGAGGGCTATTTGTTCATAGTCTGTGCTAGCGAGAGGGCTATTTGAGTCTGTGCTAGCGAGAGGGCTATTTGTTCATAGTCTGTGCTAGGGAGAGGGCTATTTGTTCATAGTCTGTGCTAGCGAGAGGGCTATTTGTTCATAGTCTGTGCTAGCGAGAGGGCTATTTGTTCATAGTCTGTGCTAGCGAGAGGGCTATTTGTTCATAGTCTGTGTTAGCGAGAGGGCTATTTGTTCATAGTCTGTGTTAGTGAGAGGGCTATTTGTTCATAGTCTGTGTTAGTGAGAGGGCTATTTGTTCATAGTCTGTGTTAGTGAGAGGGCTATTTGTTCATAGTCTGTGTTAGTGAGAGGGCTATTTGTTCATAGTCTGTGTTAGTGAGAGGGCTATTTGTTCATAGTCTGTGTTAGTGAGAGGGCTATTTGTTCATAGTCTGTGTTAGTGAGAGGGCTATTTGTTCATAGTCTGTGCTAGCGTGAGGGCTATTTGTTCATAGTCTGTGCTAGGGAGTGTGCTATTTGTTCATAGTCTGTGCTAGCGAGAGGGCTATTTGAGTCTGTGCTAGCGAGAGGGCTATTTGTTCAGAGTCTGTGCTAGGGAGAGGGCTATTTGTTCATAGTCTGTGCTAGCAAGAGGGCTATTTGTTCATAGTCTGTGCTAGCGAGAGGGCTATTTGTTCATAGTCTGTGCTAGCGAGAGGGCTATTTGTTCATAGTCTGTGCTAGCGAGAGGGCTATTTGAGTCTGTGCTAGCGAGAGGGCTATTTGTTCATAGTCTGTGTTAGTGAGAGGGCTATTTGTTCATAGTCTGTGTTAGTGAGAGGGCTATTTGTTCATAGTCTGTGTTAGTGAGAGGGCTATTTGTTCATAGTCTGTGCTAGCGAGAGGGCTATTTGAGTCTGTGCTAGCGAGAGGGCTATTTGAGTCTGTGCTAGCGAGAGGGCTATTTGAGTCTGTGCTAGCGAGAGGGCTATTTGAGTCTGTGCTAGCGAGAGGGCTATTTGGTCAGAGTCTGTGCTAGCGAGAGGGCTATTTGGTCAGAGTCTGTGCTAGCGAGAGGACTATTTGGTCAGAGTCTGTGCTAGCGAGAGGGCTATTTGTTCAGAGTCTGTGCTAGCGAGAGGGCTATTTGAGTCTGTGCTAGCGAGAGGGCTATTTGGAAGAAAACATTATACATGCCCCCCCCCCCCCTAAATATAGGCACTTATTATTCCCGTCTTGATGTTGTAATAATTTTGTATTACAGGATCTTGTGCCAATCACGAGAGAGGTGAGCGTTCCGTTTGACTTTCACCGATACATAATTGGTCAGAAAGGGCGAGACGTTCGTAAACTAATGGACGAGTTCAACGTCAACATTTCCATTCCGCCACAGCACCAACAGAGTGACCTCATTAAGGTCACCGGTCCCCCAGCCAACGTGCAGAACGCTGAAGACGCTCTCGCGGACAAGGTGATTGCTCTGGAGCAGGAAAAAGAGGATCGGTTATTGAAGAGTTACGAACTGACAGTTGAGGTGGATCCCGCCTACCATCCGAAACTGATTGGACGACGCGGTGAGGTCATCAATAAGATTCGAGCTGACCACAATGTGAAAATACAGCTGCCGGAGAGAAATGACGAAAATCAGGGTTTAGTTACTATTGTTGGGTACGAGAAAAATTGTGAAGAGGCCCGGGAGGAAATCTTACGCATGGTGAAAGATTATGTAAGTGTGAATTATCCCCTAGCATACCTGTATATGTCGATTTATCAGAATTATCCCCTAGCATACCTGTATATGTAGATATATAGGAATTATCCCCTAGCATACCTGTATATGTATATATATAGGAATTATCCCCTAGCATACCTGTATATGTATATATATAGGAATTATCCCCTAGCATACCTGTATATGTAGATATATAGGAATTATCCCCTAGCATACCTGTATATGTATATATATAGGAATTATCCCCTAGCATACCTGTATATGTAGATATATAGGAATTATCCCCTAGCATACCTGTATATGTATATATATAGGAATTATCCCCTAGCATACCTGTATATGTAGATATATAGGAATTATCCCCTAGCATACCTGTATATGTAGATATATAGGAATTATCCCCTAGCATACCTGTATATGTATATATATAGGAATTATCCCCTAGCATACCTGTATATGTATATATATAGGAATTATCCCCTAGCATACCTGTATATGTATATATATAGGAATTATCCCCTAGCATACCTGTATATGTATATATATAGGAATTATCCTCTAGCATACCTGTATATGTATATATATAGGAATTATCCCCTAGCATACCTGTATATGTATATATATAGGAATTATCCCCTAGCATACCTGTATATGTAGATATATAGGAATTATCCCCTAGCATACCTGTATATGTATATATATAGGAATTATCCCCTAGCATACCTGTATATGTAGATATATAGGAATTATCCCCTAGCATACCTGTATATGTATATATATAGGAATTATCCCCTAGCATACCTGTATATGTAGATATATAGGAATTATCCCCTAGCATACCTGTATATGTATATATATAGGAATTATCCCCTAGCATACCTGTATATGTAGATATATAGGAATTATCCCCTAGCATACCTGTATATGTATATATATAGGAATTATCCCCTAGCATACCTGTATATGTATATATATAGGAATTATCCCCTAGCATACCTGTATAAGTATATAATGAATTATCCCCTAGCATACCTGTATATGTAGATATATAGGAATTATCCCCTAGCATACCTGTATATGTAGATATATAGGAATTATCCCCTAGCATACCTGTATATGTAGATATATAGGAATTATCCCCTAGCATACCTGTATATGTATATATAGGAATTATCCCCTAGCATACCTGTATATGTATATATATAGGAATTATCCCCTAGCATACCTGTATATGTATATATATAGGAATTATCCCCTAGCATACCTGTATATGTAGATATATAGGAATTATCCCCTAGCATACCTGTATATGTATATATATAGGAATTATCCCCTAGCATACCTGTATATGTATATATATAGGAATTATCCCCTAGCATACCTGTATATGTAGATATATAGGAATTATCCCCTAGCATACCTGTATATGTATATATATAGGAATTATCCCCTAGCATACCTGTATATGTATATATATAGGAATTATCCCCTAGCATACCTGTATATGTAGATATATAGGAATTATCCCCTAGCATACCTGTATATGTAGATATATAGGAATTATCCCCTAGCATACCTGTATATGTAGATATATAGGAATTATCCCCTAGCATACCTGTATATGTAGATATATAGGAATTATCCCCTAGCATACCTGTATATGTATATATATAGGAATTATCCCCTAGCATACCTGTATATGTAGATATATAGGAATTATCCCCTAGCATACCTGTATATGTAGATATATAGGAATTATCCCCTAGCATACCTGTATATGTAGATATAAACCCCTAGGAATTATCCCCTAGCATACCTGTATATGTAGATATATAGGAATTATCCCCTAGCATACCTGTATATGTAGATATATAGGAATTATCCCCTAGCATACCTGTATATGTAGACATATAGGAATTATCCCCTAGCATACCTGTATATGTAGATATATAGGAATTATCCCCTAGCATACCTGTATATGTAGATATATAGGAATTATCCCCTAGCATACCTGTATATGTATATATATAGGAATTATCCCCTAGCATCCCTGTATTAAGACAATTGTATGTACATTATTCAAAGTTTCTGTTATACATAAGATATGTTTATTGGAAGAGGTACATGTAGATGTTTATATTATAATTAACAAGTAATACTGTGTGAATACTTGCAGGAAGACATGGTGCATATTGAGGTCAAGGTCGATCATCGTATTCACTTCCGTATCATCGGGCAGCGAGGACGCGGGGTCAGGAAGATACAAGACGACTTCAAGGTGGAACTGCGATTCCCGCGCGCAAATGACAACCCCGATGTGATCGTTATCACCGGGGGAGAAGACGACGTTTATGATTGTAAGGATCATCTGTTGAACATCGAGGAGGAATTTGTAAGCATTGTTCATAATAGAGGCATATTACATGTAATCCCATAGCTCATCCTAGTGATCGTCGTTGTGGGTGTCCTGTGTCCTCGAACCCTGTCCTCGAACCCTGTCCTCGAACCCTGTCCTCGAACCCTGTCCTCGAACCCTGTCCTCGAACTTCTATGGTGGTGCTCGTAGTCAAGATACTACAATCCACATTCTCTTCTCTCCCTCATGGCTGTGTAATCTCTGTCCCTCATGGCTGTGGAATCTCTCCCTCATGGCCGTGGAATCTCTCTCCCTCATGGCTGTGGAATCTCTCCCTCATGGCTGTGTAATCTCTGTCCCTCATTGCTGTGTAATCTCTGTCCCTCATGGCCGTGGAATCTCTCTCCCTCATGGCAGTGTCAGTGTAATCTCTCTCCCTCATGGCCATGGAATCTCTCCCTCATGGCTGTGGAATCTCTCTCCCTCATGGCCGTGGAATCTCTCCCTCATGGCAGTGTCAGTGTAATCTCTCTCCCTCATGGCTGTGGGAATCTCTCCCTCATGGCTGTGTAATCTCTGTCCCTCATGGCTGTGTAATCTCTGTCCCTCATGGCTGTGGAATCTCTCTCCCTCATGGCCGTGGAATCTCTCCCTCATGGCCGTGGAATCTCTCCCTCATGGCTGTGTAATCTCTGTCCCTCATGGCTGTGGAATCTCTCTCCCTCATGGCCGTGGAATCTCTCCCTCATGGCTGTGGAATCTCTCTCCCTCATGGCCGTGGAATCTCTCCCTCATGGCCTCACGGATATTCTACAAATGAAAAAATGAAACTAAATAATTTGCAAATTTATCAGTGTCATCTTGAGGAAACTAAGACTGTTCACATGCAGTCGGTATAATGTTCTATGTTCACATGCAGTCGGTATAATGTTCACATGCAGTCGGTATAATGTTCTATGTTCACATGCAGTCGGTATAATGTTCACATGCAGTCGGTATAATGTTCACATGTACTGTAGAGATATACTGTACTGTGGAGATATACTGTATACATGTACTGTGGAGATATACTGTATACATGTACTGTGGAGATATACTGTATACATGTACTGTGGAGATATACTGTATACATGTACTGTAGAGATATACATGTACTGTAGGGATATACATGTACTGTGGAGATATACTGTACTGTGAAGATATACTGTATACATGTACTGTAGAGATATACATGTACTGTAGGGATATACATGTACTGTAGAGATATACTGTACTGTGGAGATATACTGTATACATGTACTGTAGAGATATACATGTACTGTAGGGATATACATGTACTGTAGAGATATACATGTACTGTAGGGATATACATGTACTGTAGGGATATACTGTATACATGTACTGTAGAGATATACATGTACTGTAGGGATATACATGTACTGTAGAGATATACTGTACTGTGGAGATATACTGTATACATGTACTGTAGGGATATACATGTACTGTAGAGATATACATGTACTGTAGAGATATACATGTACTGTGGAGATATACATGTACTGTGGAGATATACATGTACTGTAGAGATATACATGTACTGTGGAGATATACATGTACTGTAGAGATATACATGTACTGTAGAGATATACATGTACTGTGGAGATATACATGTACTGTAGAGATATACATGTACTGTAGGGATATACATGTACTGTAGGGATATACATGTACTGTAGAGATATACATGTACTGTAGAGATATACATGTACTGTAGAGATATACATGTACTGTGGAGATATACATGTACTGTAGGGATATACATGTACTGTAGGGATATACATGTACTGTAGGGATATACATGTACTGTAGGGATATACATGTACTGTAGGGATATACATGTACTGTAGGGATATACATGTACTGTGGAGATGTACATGTACTGTAGGGATATACATGTACTGTAGGGATATACTGTATACATGTACTGTGGAGATATACATGTACTGTAGAGATATACATGTACTGTAGAGATATACATGTACTGTAGGGATATACATGTACTGTAGGGATATACTGTATACATGTACTGTAGAGATATACATGTACTGTAGGGATATACATGTACTGTAGAGATATACATGTACTGTGGAGATATACATGTACTGTAGAGATATACATGTACTGTAGAGATATACATGTACTGTAGAGATATACATGTACTGTAGAGATATACATGTACTGTAGAGATATACATGTACTGTAGAGATATACATGTACTGTAGGGATATACATGTACTGTAGGGATATACATGTACTGTAGGGATATACATGTACTGTAGAGATATACATGTACTGTAGAGATATACATGTACTGTGGAGATGTACTGTATACATGTACTGTAGAGATATACATGTACTGTAGAGATATACATGTACTGTAGAGATATACATGTACTGTAGGGATATACATGTACTGTAGAGATATACATGTAATGTAGGGATATACATGTACTGTAGGGATATACATGTACTGTAGGGATATACATGTACTGTAGGGATATACATGTACTGTAGAGATATACATGTACTGTGGAGATGTACATGTACTGTGGAGATGTACTGTATACATGTACTGTAGAGATATACATGTACTGTGGAGATGTACTGTAGGGATATACTGTATACATGTACTGTAGGGATATACATGTACTGTGGAGATGTAGAGATATACTGTATACATGTACTGTGGAGATGTACATGTACTGTAGAGATTGTGGAGATATACTGTATACATGTACTGTAGAGATTGTGGAGATATACTGTATACATGTACTGTAGAGATTGTGGAGATATACTGTAGAGATATAATGACATTACACGATTGTGTTTCAGCTACAAGACGTATTGGACAACGAGTACCTTGAGCGTTTCACGCAAGCCCCCAGCAAGAGCCGGGAAGAACCAAAGAGAAACGACGCAGGCTTTGTGATCAAGAACGCACCTTGGGACTCTGCCCCCGACACCAGTAGCACCCAGGAGTTCCCAAGCTTCCCCAGTGCCAGTGGTGGCAACACACCAGCCCCTAAAAGTAACCATGCTTGGGGCCCTGGAAGGAGATATTGAACCGGCTAACATCATTTTCAATTCTATTGAAACATCGTACGTTTTATTCCATATGGTGGTTGGGATATTGAACAATTTTTTTTAATTCTAGGGTCCGTCGATGCATTTTACGTTGCTGTTTAAAAAAGGATATTTGCAGCAAGTTTTTTTATTTTCACAACAATTTGTGGGAAAATGCACTTATCGCAAACAAACAAATGTCAGATTGATTAAAAAAGTGTACTATTCAAAATGACGGGAAAATGCTCGCACAAATGTTATGATTTACAGTAATATTATACATACGGAGCATTATACATACGGAGCATTATAAAAATGGATACATTCTTCATAAACCATAATGTGATTTTGGCGATTTAAATATGATATACATGTATGTATATTAAAAACACGACCTGGACGTCAAAATTAAGGTGCCCATGGCTAGGCTAGTGCATCCTTTTGGACCTCACTGGTTTGGACTGGTGTGTGGGCGACTACCTCACTGGTTTGGACTGGTGTAGGGGCGACTACCTCACTGGTTTGGACTGGTGTAGGGGCGACTACCTCACTGGTTTGGACTGGTGTGTGGGCGACTACCTCACTGGTTTGGACTGGTGTAGGGGCGACTACCTCACTGGTTTGGACTGGTGTGTGGGCGACTACCTCACTGGTTTGGACTGGTGTAGGGGCGACTACCTCACTGGTTTGGACTGGTGTAGGGGCGACTACCTCACTGGTTTGGACTGGTGTGTGGGCGACTACCTCACTGGTTTGGACTGGTGTGTGGGCGACTACCTCACTGGTTTGGACTGGTGTGTGGGCGACTACCTCACTGGTTTGGACTGGTGTAGGGGCGACTACCTCACTGGTTTGGACTGGTGTAGGGGCGACTACCTCACTGGTTTGGACTGGTGTAGGGGCGACTACCTCACTGGTTTGGACTGGTGTAGGGGCGACTACCTCACTGGTTTGGACTGGTGTAGGGATTTGACCTGAGAACAAATCCTAATGTTACCGAGATTTGTCAGGCATGCTTTGTGATAATTTTTCATATACAGAGGAAATTGAACAGATTTATTATATATTTTTAAAATATTGTTAGTTGTGCATTTTTAAGCACATTATTTGGTTGAGGAATAGTTTATCTACACTTTGTTTTGAAAGAATGACCTAATATATAGTGTGGAACACGCTCGAGGTTTTGCATTCTTTAGCATAATTTTACAAATAAAAGTAAATAATCAATTGTGTCACATGACCTAACCGTGGATAGCATTGTGTCACATGACCTAACCGTGGATAGCATTGTGTCACCAAATCTTGGAATTGTTCAGTTGTGTATGAAATCGATGCAAATTTGTTCTTATATAAAAATTATATTCAGTGTAAATCAGCAAAATGTGAACAAATAAAATTGGGAGGGTGAAACTGAACGTCCAAAATGCACAAGATATGGTTATCTGCTCTCAGGTGTGTGAGTGTGGGTATCTGCTCTCAGGTGTGTGAGTGTGGGTATCTGCTCCCAATGACTATCCTAACCAGGAGGCTGAGCCAAAGATTCTTTATGCATTTAATTTTGTCTTCATTCATTTCTTGTTCTTTTATTCTGTGAAGAATTTGTAACTTTTAATCGGGTATAAAGAGTTAACTGACATGACTGGTGCATCATATTTTTAGACCAATAAATTAATCTGAATGTTCATTTATCAAAATGGGTAATATTACTGGCAAAAAGTGCAAATCCTGATGAGACGGCTCATGTTTGAATGAATGATATGCCATACCGTGGCCGGAATGAATGATATGCCATACCGTGGCCGGAATGACTGTTTGAATGAATGATATGCCATACCGTGCCCGGAATGACGGTTTGAATGAATGATATGCCATACCGTGGCCGGAATGACTGTTTGAATGAATGATATGCCGGAATGACTGTTTGAATGAATGATATGCCATACCGTGGCCGGAATGACGGTTTGAATGAACGATATGCCATACCGTGGTCGGAATGTTGTAATCTTATTTCTCTCCCACGTTTCTTTGTGCAATAACGATAGCTACATTATGTACGAGTTCTGTGCACTTGTGATTTATTTCACACAACCCCCTATAAGACCTTGAGTGATCTATAAATAAAACTGTTACAGCTATATAAAGGGTTCATGTTAATAAACAGTATTTGAAGCCGAGTTGCAATTACTCAGTATTTGAAGCCGAGTTGCAATTACTCAGTATTTGAAGCCGAGTTGCAATTACTCAGTATTTGAATAATATGTGTCTGCTCCTCAACTACAATCTTAATGGGAGTTTTCTCGTTGATGGTGCACAGTACGTAGCAACGTTACTTCGGCGTTGATGGTGCACAGTACGTAGCAACGTTACTTCGGCGTTGATGGTGCACAGTACGTTACTTCGGCGTTGATGGTGCAGTACGTAGCCCAAACATGATAACCATTGGATCACTGATCCGCATCGATTGTCGACTACAATGTTGTAGTACTTTCTGTTATATCTGTTGTTAACTGTTCAACTTTATGGATTTGTGCCTGAATTATGCAAAATATACAGTTATATATATATATATTTCATGTGTGTTGAGATGGTCTGTTTCACTATATTCATATGTTTGTTTGTAATAACTGGGTTTATTTATAACCAAATACTGAGGAATTTCCAGTTGTATGTAAATGCCACTACTGTAAGGGAGACAACTGGTGTCTAGTTTATATCGTAGCGACATGGTGTAAGGGAGACAACTGTATATCATAGTGTTTATGAAATGCTTTGAAGTCTTGTAAGTGTTTTAGTAAGTGTGTTGATTTTCTAGAATAAATATATTTGACCTTGTAGTACTACTACTGGTATTCACTGCTGGATTCATTCAAAATGGACATATATTTTATGTTGCAAATGGACACAAAAACCATGTGCATAAGATTGCAACAGGAATTATGTCCTTCATGAATGACAATTGATTATTGTTAAATGTATGTTTATGGGTAATTATTATATATTCTGTATATTATTGGGTGGGTGGGGTAACCGTATAATGCATGTATGGTGGGTATGCTTGCAAAGGCAACTAAGAGAAAACTGAACACGCCAGTTTGATGTAAATCTTGGTTCCATACATTTTATTTTTTAAAATAAAACAGATTATGAAACCAAATAATTGTAAACCAACCCCCTGTGAGCACAATACAATCATGTACCCTCCTCTCCCACCCACATCGTACCCTCCTCTCCCACCCACATCGACTACCTTAAACCTGTTATTTCATGTTACATTGAACTGAAGGAAGGAAATTGTCACCCTAGTGGCAGATAAACAGCATAGGAACAGAACGTGCCATCTGATCAGACGCTATGCCGTTTGCTATTCGGATAGTTGATGCGGCTGATCTGGATCTATGTTGTTTGCAAATGTGGCGTAAACTGGTGTATATAGACCTGATTCCACTACTAAAATCTTGTATGTGTTTGGAATATTTTCTAGATTACTGTGTACGTTATTGAATGGGTAATAATTTATGCTATATCACAGTTTGTGCGAGCTTATAAGGAATTTGGTTCATTACTATAGTATACTAACAAATATTGCATAGAACTAGTCATGCACTAACAACGCGCCAATAGCATATATACTCGGCCATAAGTCGAGGGGGTATGCTTTGGTGTGGTGGTACCTCGACCCATAAATCAAGGTCAAATTTCCAGAGTGGTTCAGGATGGTTATTCTGTGGACACATCATATGGAAATTTAAAGGAGACTAGATGAGAATTTCTTATTATTTATAAATGTGTTACAGGTGCGACTTATGCAAGTCGCTGTCCCCACCTTAGCAACACCGACATGGTTTACAAAAAAAGCTCATCTCGTCTCCTTTATACAAGTGAAATTAGCAGCTGATAGAAAAGGTTGTACTTTTATAGCTTGTTATTAAAAGATAATTATAATGTTGTTGCCCGGTCAAGGTTGCCCATTTGTAATGTAGTAGCGTCTGTACAAACCGAACAATTGTCGGGCGACTATGGCCCCCAACAAGGGCTAATATTACGCAACTCTTACTCTACAGACACTGTTTATCGGGCAGCTCTCTTGCTCAATACAATCATGTATCGGGTGGATGTGTTCATGTTCACAGTTGCACACTACACGTGTATCGGGTGGATGTGTACATACATGTCCACAGTTGCACACTACACATGTATCGGGTGGATGTGTACATACATGTCCACAGTTGCACACTACACGTGTATCGGGTGTACATGTCCACAGTTGCACACTACACGTGTATCGAGTGGATGTGTACATACATGTCCACAGTTGCACACTACACGTGTATCGGGTGGATGTGTACATACATGTCCACAGTTGCACACTACACGTGTATCGGGTGGATGTGTACATACATGTCCACAGTTGCACACTACACGTGTATCGGGTGGATGTGTACATACATGTCCACAGTTGCACACTACACGTGTATCGGGTGGATGTGTACATACATGTCCACAGTTGCACACTACACGTGTATCGGGTGGATGTGTACATACATGTCCACAGTTGCACACTACACGTGTATCGGGTGGATGTGTACATACATGTCCACAGTTGCACACTACACGTGTATCGGGTGGATGTGTACATACATGTCCACAGTTGCACACTACACGTGTATCGGGTGGATGTGTACATACATGTCCACAGTTGCACACTACACGTGTATCGGGTGGATGTGTACATACATGTCCACAGTTGCACACTACACGTGTATCGGGTGGATGTGTACATACATGTCCACAGTTGCACACTACACGTGTATCGGGTGGATGTGTACATACATGTCCACAGTTGCACACTACACGTGTATCGGGTGGATGTGTACATACATGTCCACAGTTGCACACTACACGTGTATCGGGTGGATGTGTACATACATGTCCACACTACACGTGTATCGGGTGGATGTGTTCATGTCATCAGTTGCACACTACACATCTTATTATTTTGCAACTTTGTGTTCAAGTGGTATGTAAATACATGTATAAAAGAAATTGTAATTTCTTTATCTCGTCTTGATGGAAATATACGGACGACACGAGTCTACTAAATACAAGAAATTCTAAATAATAATCCTGTGTTGTACTTCTGTGTGGTTTATGGGGCAGGCAATTTAGCATCCCACACCACCACATACCGAGGTATGTGCAGCTTCCGTGATGGTGTTGGTGGAGTCTCCGTGGTGCATGTGAAGGCTCCGTGGTGTTTCTGGAGGATCCATGGAGTATGTAGAGGCTCCGTTGAATATGGTGTATGTGGTGTATGCGGAGGCTTCGTGGTGTATGTGGATGGAGCACTCCGTGTGTTCTGTGGAAGTTCCATGGTGTATGGAGGCTCCGTGGTGTATGTGAAGGCCCCGTGTTGTTTGTGGAGGCTCCGTGATGTCTGGAGGATCTGGGGTGTATGTGGAGGTTCCGTTGAATGTGGAGGCTGACATATACCACGACACAACATGAGACGACATATACCACGACACAACATGACATATACCACGACACAACATGACATATACCACGACACAACATGAGACGACATATACCACGACACAACATGACATATACCACGACACAACATGAGATGACATATACCACGACACAACATGACATATACCACGACACAACATGACATATACCACGACACAACATGAGATGACATATACCACGACACAACATGAGACGACATATACCACGACACAACATGAGGACATATACCATGACATATACCACGACACAACATGAGACGACATATACCACGACACAACATGACATATACCATGACACAACACACATGACATATACCACGACACAACATGACATATACCACGACACAACATGACATATACCAACACAACATGACATATACCATGACACAACATGACATATACCATGACACAACATGAGATGACATATACCACGACATAACCATGACATATACCATGACACAACATGACATATACCATGACACAACATGACATATACCACGACACAACATGAGATGACATATACCATGACACAACATGACATATACCATGACACAACATGACATATACCACGACACAACATGACATATACCACGACACAACATGACATATACCACGACACAACATGACATATACCACGACACAACATGACATATACCACGACACAACATGACATATACCACGACACAACATGACATATACCACGACAACATGAGATGACATATACCACGACACAACATGACATATACCACGACACAACATGACATATACCACGACACAACATGAGATGACATATACCACGACACAACATGAGACGACATATACCATGACACAACATGACATATACCACGACACAACATGAGACGACATATACCATGACACAACATGAGATGACATATACCACGATTCCATTAATTCTACTGTTTTATAAACACAACATAAGATGACATATACCAAGATTCCATTAATCCCACTGTTTTATAAACGCAACATGAGATGACATATACCAATATTCCATTAATTCTACTGTTTTATAAACACAACATGAGATGACATATACCAAGATTCCATTAATCCCACTGTTTTATAAATACAACATGAGATGACATATACCACAGACATGACTGTGTCATCTGGTCGCATCCTCTGCTGCCTGTCTGGCATTCTGAACATGTTCTGTGGTCTCAGATAAATCTACGGGAATCAAAGGACAATCGTCTTTATGACATGTCATTTCTAATTGAGCAGCTTCCTGCACAGAGGCAGAGCTTAATCTGGCTCCTTCAAACAAATCAGAGGCTGAATCGTTTGGGACACTGACGATTGAGCTAACCAGGGTTTCATTAGTTCTCGGTGTGAATCCGACTGACACCAACGAGCAATTTGTGGAACTGTTACAGTTATTCAAGTCGGAAGAACTCGGTAGCATTTTTTCCAATTCTGTCGGAGAACTGTCCGAGGAATTTGCAGCGTCTCGATATATGGCAGTAATTGGGTCACCGCCGATGGGAGGCCATCCCGGGGTTAATATGATGGCATCCTCAATAGCACAGTATTCAAACTTGAGGGACGGAAAACAGCACAGTATTCAAACTTGAGGGACGGAAAACAACGCTCTTTTACACGACGGAATTTATCTCTCATGATGGCGTGATCCAACAGGAACGTCTGCAGTGCAACGTGATTTATAATATATATTCAGTGGTGTATGTGGAGGTTCAGTGGTGTATTTGGAGGTTCAGTAGTGTATTTGGAGGTTCAGTGGTGTATTTGGAGGTTCAGTGGTGTATATGGAGGTTCAGTGGTGTATTTGGAGGTTCAGTAGTGTATTTGGAGGTTCAGTGGTGTATATGGAGGTTCAGTGGTGTATTTGGAGGTTCAGTGGTGTATGTGGAGGTTCAGTGGTGTATGTGGAGGCTCAGTGGTGTATGTGGAGGTTCAGTGGTGTATTTGGAGGTTCAGTGGTGTATTGGAGGTTCAGTGGTGTATTTGGAGGTTCAGTGGTGTATTTGGAGGTTCAGTGGTGTATTTGGAGGTTCAGTGGTGTATTTGGAGGTTCAGTGGTGTATGTGGAGGTTCAGTGGTGTATTTGGAGGTTCAGTGGTGTATGTGGAGGTTCAGTGGTGTATGTGGAGGTTCAGTGGTGTATGTGGAGGTTCAGTGGTGTATGTGGAGGTTCAGTGGTGTATGTGGAGGTTCAGTGGTGTATATGGAGGTTCAGTGGTGTATTTGGAGGTTCAGTGGTGTATATGGAGGTGTATTTGGAGGTTCAGTGGTGTATTTGGAGGTATAGTGGTGTATTTGGAGGTTCAGTGGTGTATTTGGAGGTACAGTGGTGTATTTGGAGGTACAGTGGTGTATTTGGAGGTTCAGTGGTGTATTTGGAGGTATAGTGGTGTATTTGGAGGTTCAGTGGTGTATTTGGAGGTTCAGTGGTGTATTTGGAGGTTCAGTGGTGTATTTGGAGGTTCAGTGGTGTATTTGGAGGTATATTGGAGGCTCAGTGGTGTATTTGGAGGTTCAGTGGTGTATTTGGAGGTTCAGTGGTGTATTTGGAGGTTCAGTGGTGTATTTGGAGGTTCAGTGGTGTATTTGGAGGTATAGTGGTGTATTTGGAGGTATAGTGGTGTATTTGGAGGTTCAGTGGTGTATGTGGAGGTATAGTGGTGTATGTGGAGGCTCCGTGTTGCATTTGGAGGTATAGTGGTGTATTTGGAGGTATAGTGGTGTATTTGGAGGTATAGTGGTGTATTTGGAGGTATAGTGGTGTATTTGGAGGTATAGTGGTGTATTTGGAGGTATAGTGGTGTATTTGGAGGTTCAGTGGTGTATTTGGAGGTATAGTGGTGTATTTGGAGGTATAGTGGTGTATTTGGAGGTATAGTGGTGTATTTGGAGGTTCAGTGGTGTATTTGGAGGTATAGTTGTGTATTTGGAGGTTCAGTGGTGTATGTGGAGGTATAGTTGTGTATTTGGAGGTATAGTGGTGTATTTGGAGGTATAGTGGTGTATTTGGAGGTATAGTTGTGTATTTGGAGGTTCAGTGGTGTATGTGGAGGTATAGTGGTGTATGTGGAGGCTCCCTGTTGCATTTGGAGGTTCAGTGGTGTATGTGGAGGCTCCGTGGTGTATTTGGAGGTTCAGTGGTGTTATGATATGTTATGTTATATTTCGGGTTTTACGCCTGCATCAGCACCATTTTGGGCTATATCGCCGGCGGGCAGTTTACCTAACAACACCTTTCCTTGGCAGGCTCCAGCGGTTAACCAGCACTTGGGTGCACCAACCTCCGTAAGAAACTGCCAACTTTTTCATATAAATGAGACACGACCTGATCGGGGCTCGAACCCGTGACCATCAGTGATGATAGGTTACAGTGGTATACAAGTCAGCGACCTTAACCACTCGACCACGGATGCGGACTCTACCAGTATCAGAAACTGCTGAATTGGAACAATAACAACCGTGCAACTATTGCACGTCAAACTCGGATATATAACCATTCGTTTATACCCTCTTCTACTGAACTATGGAACAATGACAACCGTGCAACTATTGCACGTCAAACTCGGATATATAACCATTCGTTTATACCCTCTTCTACTGAACTATGGAACAATGACAGCCGTGCAACTATTGCACGTCAAACTCGGATATATAACCATTCATGTATACCCTCTTCTACTGAACTATGGAACAATGACAACCGTGCAACTATTGCACGTCAAACTCGGATATATAACCATTCGTTTATACCCTCTTCTACTGAACTATGGAACAATGGCAACCGTGCAACTATTGCACGCCAAACTTGGATATATAACCATTCGTTTATACCCTCTTCTACTGAACTATGGAACAATGGCAACCGTGCAACTATTGCACGCCAAACTTGGATATATAACCATTCGTTTATACCCTCTTCTACTATATATATTCTTTGTATTCTTTATTTATCCTCCAGTATTGAAGAGCATACAATTCACATATTACAAGAACAATTACAACAGTGAAATATATTACAATGTTATAAGGAAATTAAGTAACAGAAATAAACGCTTATATACATATTCTATATATAATCTCAACAGGCGATGTGTAGTACCATATAATAACACACACGTATACATATATACACACACCAAGCATATGTATATATACATAATACACGCATACACACACATGTATATATATACATACATATACATACATACGTATACATACACACACACGTATACATATATACACACACCAAGCATATGTATATATACATAATACACGCATACACACACATGTATATATATACGTACATATACATACATAGGTATACATACACACATGCGTATACATATATTATACCAATACAAACATATACATATCACTGTAATATTGTATTACTCGCTTATACTACATGTATAAAGCATACCGAAAATAAATTCAATTGTTACAGTATCTCTTACATTACTGCAAGTGTTACCCCCTTACCGAAACGAAACTATAAGAGAGGTATGTGCAGAGTAGCGTAGATAGGGATGCTGGTACATATACTTGCTTTAGTACTGTCTCATAACCAATTCATGTAATAGGCAGATTGTAAAAACACTTTAAAGCTCGCTACTCTCTGATCGTCTGTCAATTGAAATGCTGTAAAGCCACGGAACATTTCAATGAGTTGCAGCTCTGGTGAGAGTGAGCAGAGACTTTTAAAGGTACTGGTACCTAGAGACTTTTAAAGGTACTGGTACCTAGAGACTTTTAAAGGTACTGGTACCTAGAGACTTTTAAAGGTACTGGTACCTAGAGACTTTTAAAGGTACTGGTACCTAGAGACTTTTAAAGGTACTGGTACCGAGAGACTTTTAAAGGTACTGGTACCTAGAGACTTTTAAAGGTACTGGTACCTAGAGACTTTTAAAGGTACTGGTACCTAGAGACTTTTAAAGGTACTGGTACCTAGAGACTTTTAAAGGTACTGGTACCTAGAGACTTTTAAAGGTACTGGTACCTAGAGACTTTTAAAGGTACTGGTACCTAGAGACTTAGAGAGTTTCATCCAGAGTGTGGTTCTCCATTTGTCATTAAATGGGCAAAACAACAGTATATGTCTGCTAATCTCGTCTGTGACCAAGTGACATTTCATACACTGTATATCGTATTTATGAGAGAAAAACCTACAGATTAGGATAAAGACGGATGTACAATGTGGCTGTAGGTATGTGTATTCTCTACAGAAATTCCATAGGTTACAAGTTTCATATTCTGACTGGACTAGGGAGAAAGTATTTAAACTTGCATCGCAAAGTAACCTACTATTCCAGTCGAATACTACCTGGTTTTTTACTGCCAGTTTAACGTTATATTTCCATACACCTACGCTCGGGAATATACAATCGTGTAAATAATCTAAGAAGAACTGTGTCAGATTATATTTTCCTAGAATTCTATATATATCGGGGATAAAACCTTTTGCAATTTTGGGAGATGTCATGAATGATGTGGTTCTATGCACAAACACGTCTTTGATTTTAAACTTGGTATCTAATCGACAGAGTTGACCAAATAGTAGAAGTTTCCGTTTATTTATCAGCTGGACTATAGGATATATACCGAGACAGCTTAATGCTATATCCGTTCTAGTAGATGTAGGGATAGATTGAATACGTTTGATACATTGTCTATGCAATTTTCGCAAGGGGAGTAACTGGGTATCGGTGACACCGTTCCACAATTCGCTCCCATATAATGCTTTTGGTAGTACAATGGATTCGTATATTTTTTTACAAGTTGCAGGATGCAGGCCGTTTCTATATATACCACAGTCTACAATGCTGAAGAAGGATTTACGCAACCGATCACAACTTGTAGCTATATTTTCACTTAAATCTAGGTCTGTATTACATTGGACGCCTAGATGGAGGTAACTGCTGGTTTCATGAAAGGTTTCATCACCCAGTTTCCAGTATCTCTCTGTACTCATGGTGTCATTGAATACAACAGTATTGCATTTGGTAGCGTTGTAGAGATACCGTTCACGTTTAGAGTTCATATAACACAAGTTGATTAACGTATCTAGACCATGCTTAGTGTTCGATAATACAACCATGTCATCGGCGGAGGTAGGGCATCCACAACTCAAGTCTCCAATCCTGAAGCAATATGAGCTTCTTTCTACTTCATTCATTGGTTCGTTTATGAAGACGAGGTAGAGGAACGGACTCATACATTGACCTTGGCGGGTTCCCTGTAGGATAGGGAACCACTCCGATATGTAACCATTGGACTTAACGCAACTTAAGCAGTTATCAAAAAATGACATGATAGCTTTGAAAAGCATAACATGGATACCAGTTTTGTATAGTTTGACAAGCAACGATGCAATCCAAGTCCTGTCGAAGGCTTGTCTAGCGTCCAGGAAGCAAGCATAAATGGGAGAATGGTGTTCCATACCATAATTTACACATTCTCTTAACATGAATGACGTCATTAGGCAGTTTCCTTTCTTCTGAAAACCACCCTGAGATGCATTGAATGTTACTTTTTTGTCCTGTTCAATAAAACTTAATAGGACCTTCTCATATAGTTTGAGAATGACTGAGCACAATGAAATCGCTCTGTAGCTATTTGGATCAGTTTTCTTTTTGTTACCGCCCTTATATAATGTTACTATAACACCTTTTTTCATTTCAGACGGTGTATATGAATATGTAATCATGTAATTAAACAGTTGGGTTATGACTTTTATTAATAGTGAACCACCATATATGACATTTTCGTAGCATATATCGTCATTTCCACTGGCCTTTCCTTTTTTACAAGATCGAAGTGCTGCCTGTACCATTTCAACACTAACAACATGTTTACTACTGTTTTGTGGAGAAACTATGGACTTAATAGTTAATAATTCGGTTTCCACAGAATGTTTATGTTCTTCGCTAAAACTTGGGTCGGCCGAAGGAGAATACAAGTCACAGAAGTACTTTCCCCATTCATAATTTATATCCTGGGGGTTATTATAGGTGGTGCCACCAAAGCACATTTCAAATCCCTTGTTGTCTATTGTTTTGTTTCTACGTTTATTTATTAACCGCCAAAATTCGTTGTTGTCACATTCAGTGGCCGTGTCAACTTGTGCGTCTTGCTCATTTAAGTATGTCAACACTGCCAATCGATGAGCAGAGCGGAATTTTCTCTTATAAATCTTATATTGTTTAAAATACACGGAATCGTCATTCGTTGGCCTGTGGTGTTTTATCCATTCTATGCGTTGTATGACCATTTCTTTATGTAAACGTGTGAGAAGATCATTCCAATATGGTTTGATGTATGATTTAAATTTAACCTTTGGTATGAACAATTGAGTTGCAAGGTTTACAATGACAACGATTCCTGAGTATAAATCGTCTATATCCGAGGTGTGTCTGACAGGGAAATCGAGTGCACAAGACAAAACATCGCTGCATTCTAAAAAGTGCATATATTGGTCAACATGTTCTTGTTTAACATTGTGCCAATTGATACTATTTGGGGAAATGACACGAGTCTTAGGACCATGACTCGTTTGTATAGACAAAGAACAAATGAGTGGACGATGGTTTGAAACATTTAGTGCGCTATCTTCTAGGATTTGACAGTCCAATATGGTGCTTAAGATTCTATCTGATATCACAACATGATCTATCAACGTTTCTCTGTTTGTGTTATATGGAACGTTACTGTATTTAGCCCCACGGCATATGTTCAGAGTATTTATTGGTATAAGGGAGTACTTGTTCAATAATTCTAATAATAGTGTGCCTCTAGAATCTATATTACAATCTGTAGATAAACGTTCAGTGCCTAGTTCGGTATTATAATCCCCCATTATAATCAACGAGCCTTTATCTTCATACATACATATCATGTTCTCCAGTTCTTCCAAACAGTTTCTGTATATATTCATACTATGATTCTTACATGGTAAGTAAACCTGAAAAACGAAAATATACTCCCCAGGATTCAGTACAATTTGTATACCAATAAAGTGTTTTACATTAGTTTCTAATATTGTTACAAATTGCGTCATACGCTTATGCCATAACAGGGCTATGCCACCTTTACCGACCCGCCTATGCCATAACAGGGCTATGCCACCTTTACCGACCCGCCTATGCCATAACAGGGCTATGCCACCATTACCGACCCGCATATGCCATAACAGGGCTATGCCACCTTTACCGACCCGCCTATGCCATAACAGGGCTATGCCACCTTTACCGACCCGCCTATGCCATAACAGGGCTATGCCACCTTTACCGACCCGCCTATGCCATAACAGGGCTATGCCACCTTTACCGACCCGCCTATGCCATAACAGGGCTATGCCACCTTTACCGACCCGCCTATGCCATAACAGGGCTATGCCACCTTTACCGACCCGCCTATGCCATAACAGGGCTATGCCACCTTTACCGACCCGCCTATGCCATAACAGGGCTATGCCACCTTTACCGACCCGCCTATGCCATAACAGGGCTATGCCACCTTTACCGACCCGCCTATGCCATAACAGGGCTATGCCACCTTTACCGACCCGCCTATGCCATAACAGGGCTATGCCACCTTTACCGACCCGCCTATGCCATAACAGGGCTATGCCACCTTTACCGACCCGCCTATGCCATAACAGGGCTATGCCACCTTTACCGACCCGCCTATGCCATAACAGGGCTATGCCACCTTTACCGACCCGCCTATGCCATAACAGGGCTATGCCACCTTTACCGACCAGCCTATGACTACACGTATCAAGATCGGGGTCCGAGACAGCGTAGCTCACATAATCAGAGTTAATACAATCGAGAAAGTGCAGATTTTGTTTGAACAACCAGTGTTCTGATACCCCACATATATCAACGTCGGACTTAGTTAACATGTCCCACAGGTAGCTAGCACTGGAAATGATACCGGTTGAATTCCAAGTTGCAATATTTATTGCATATTTATTAGGTTTAGTATTCATGATCTTCGTCACATTCGTCGCGCAGGGGCGAATAGGGATTATAATTACGGTTATTGTAGTGTTTCCACCTGTTTAACCCATTATGTTGGCCATTGTTATAACTGTTACGGTATGTATCTCGGCCACGACGAGATGATCTTTGCTCGGAGTAATCATCATCTGTCTGGGTGTTATAACGGCTTTTATAAGCATTCATGGATAACCACGGCCTACAGGTTACTCCTCTTGGCCAGACATGTGGGTCATCAACGAGAAGGTTGGCATTGCCGTCATCTTCTACATTGATGCGAATTACAACCGTTCTAAGCTTACGGTTTCTAAATATAGTCACCTTTTTGAACTGCTGAATTGGAACAATAACAACCATGCAACTATTGCACGTCAAACTCGGTTATATAACCAATCGTTTATACCCTCTTCTACTGAATTATGGAATTAACTAAATACAGAGGTTCGTAACTCTACGACACTAAATATATTTAAGTCAAATATAAAATAAAAAATTTAAAGCACCAGTTATACGTAAACACTTTATATGCTGACTGATTATAATTATTCGATACTTCACGCCCGTTGCAGCAAATTAAATAATTATTTATGAACCATATAAGAGAACATGCATTCTGTGATTGTTGAGAATGCAGAACATTTTCTTTCAATGTTACACATTTTACGATGAGAGAATATTACGTTTTTATGAAAAAGAAGAATCACCAACTTAATGTAGATTTAAAATCTGTTATCTGGTAGTGATACGTTGCAAGTGGACGATAACAAACTAATACCTGCAGCTGTTCACAAACTAATACCTGCAGCTGTTCACAAACTAATACCTGCAGCTGTTCACAAACTAATACCTGCAGCTGTTCACAAACTAATACATGCAGCTGTTCACAAACTAATACCTGCAGCTGTTCACAAACTAATACCTGCATCTGTTCACAAACTAATACCTGCAGCTGTTCACAAACTAATACCTGCAGCTGTTCACAAACTAATACATGCAGCTGTTCACAAACTAATACCTGCAGCTGTTCACAAACTAATACCTGAAGCTGTTCACAAACTAATACCTGCAGCTGTTCACAAACTAATACCTGCAGCTGTTTACAAACTAATACCTGCAGCTGTTCACAAACTAATATACCTGCAGCTGTTCACAAACTAATACCTGCAGCTGTTCACAAACTAATACCTGCAGCTGTTCACAAACTAATACCTGCAGCTGTTCACAAACTAATACCTGCAGCTGTTCACAAACTAATACCTGCAGCTGTTCACAAACTAATACCTGCAGCTGTTCACAAACTAATACCTGCAGCTGTTCACAAACTAATACCTGCAGCTGTTCACAAACTAATACCTGCAGCTGTTCACAAACTAATACCTGCAGCTGTTCACAAACTAATACATGCAGCTGTTCACAAACTAATACCTGCAGCTGTTCACAAACTAATACATGCAGCTGTTCACAAACAAATACATGCAGCTGTTCACAAACTAATACCTGCAGCTGTTCACAAACTAATACCTGCAGCTGTTTACAAACTAATACATGCAGCTGTTCACACACTAATACCTGCAGCTGTTCACAAACTAATACCTGCAGCTGTTCACAAACTAATACCTGCAGCTGTTCACTAACTAATACCTGCAGCTGTTCACAAACTAATACATGCAGCTGTTCACAAACTAATACCTGCAGTTGTTCACAAACTAATACCTGCAGCTGTTTACAAACTAATACCTGCAGCTGTTCAAAAACTAATACCTGCAGCTGTTCACAAACTAATACCTGCAGCTGTTCACAAACTAATACCTGCAGCTGTTTACAAACTAATACCTGCAGCTGTTCACAAACTAATACCTGCAGCTGTTCACAAACTAATACCTGCATATGTTTACAAACTAATACCTGCAGCTGTTCACAAACTAATACCTGCATATGTTTACAAACTAATACCTGCAGCTGTTCACAAACTAATACCTGTAGCTGTTCACAAACTAATACCTGCAGCTGTTCACAAACTAATACCTGCAGCTGTTCACAAACTAATACCTGCAGCTGTTCACAAATTCATTAAGCATTCGAAATGTTTAACTACTAACCAGGGTTCATTCTAGATCAGAATGTTTGGGAGAAGTGAGAAAGCGCGTGATCGCTTCCTTAAATGGTGTTCTTTAATATACTTATGCAAAATAGGGTTAACGTGCACAGTACAACCATTAAATACAACATTTGAATAGAAGGAGTACTTTATAATGGGCCAGTGTATCTTACTAGACACAATTTTGTTTGAAAATCGTAAAAAAAACAAAAAATATATTTACAATTACGCCCACGGTCTAAACAGATCCCTGCTAACACTGCACACATTTTGTGTGTGTTTTACGTTTATTTATCGTCGCTACCGGTTGCCCATATGAGCGACGCCTCCTGAAGAGATTAGTCATTTTAGATTTTTGGAGGATAGTGCAATGATACAGAAAGAGACCCATTCCAGAGTCTCCTCTGGTTCTTTTACGTGCACGGTGTAAAGCACCGACACGAGACCTCGGTTTAACGTCCCATCTGAAATACTGTTAATTTTATTAGGGTCAGACGGGGGATCGAACCTGCGATCCTGGATTACCAGTCCAGCGTGTTACCACTAGACTACATATCCGTCTGTACTGCACACATTTACCATACTAGTTGTTTATATATGTGCTGACCTGAATGAGGGTGGTCTCGGTGAAACAACTGGACATTAGATTCGGCAGAAAACGTCCGGGTGGGGTAGCACATGCATATCCCTGTGTACACAGGGATATGCATTAACTAAAAACTATTCTTTATTATTTAGACTAAACTTGTTATTTTATCGCTTTTTATTATTAATTTCACTGGGAGTGATGGCCAATTACTAATTTTATATTATTACTAAATTAAATTTCTTTATATTTGGAAGTGCAAACTTACATAAAAAATTGGCATCGTTTTTCGGCACGCCTCTTTCTTGATTATATAGACGATATTTGCTTGTGACACTGGATCGTGGGTTCGTGTATTGGCGTGGTGTGGGGAAACAACAGTTGGGATCGTGGGTTCGTGTATTGGCGTGGTGTGGGGAAACAACAGTTGGGATCGTGGGTTCGTGTATTGGCGTGGTGTGGGGAAACAACAGTTGGGATCGTGGGTTCGTGTATTGGCGTGGTGTGGGGAAACAACAGTTGGAATCGTGGGTTCGTGTATTGGCGTGGTGTGGGGAAACAACAGTTGGGATCGTGGGTTCGTGTATTGGCGTGGTGTGGGGAAACAACAGTTGGGATCGTGGGTTCGTGTATTGGCGTGGTGTGGGGAAACAACAGTTGGGATCGTGGGTTCGTGTATTGGCGTGGTGTGGGGAAACAACAGTTGGGATCGTGGGTTCGTGTATTGGCGTGGTGGGGGAAACAACAGTTGGGATCGTGGGTTCGTGTATTGGCGTGGTGTGGGGAAACAACAGTTGGGATCGTGGGTTCGTGTATTGGCGTGTGTGGGAAACAACAGTTGGGATCGTGGGTTCGTGTATTGGCGTGGTGTGGGGAAACAACAGTTGGGATCGTGGGTTCGTGTATTGGCGTGGTGTGGGGAAACAACAGTTGGGATCGTGGGTTCGTGTATTGGCGTGGTGTGGGGAAACAACAGTTGGGATCGTGGGTTCGTGTATTGGCGTGGTGTGGGGAAACAACAGTTGGGATCGTGGGTTCGTGTATTGGCGTGGTGTGGGGAAACAACAGTTGGGATCGTGGGTTCGTGTATTGGCGTGGTGTGGGGAAACAACAGTTGGGATCGTGGGTTCGTGTATTGGCGTGGTGTGGGGAAACAACAGTTGGGATCGTGGGTTCGTGTATTGGCGTGGTGTGGGGAAACAACAGTTGGGATCGTGGGTTCGTGTATTGGCGTGGTGTGGGGAAACAACAGTTGGGATCGTGGGTTCGTGTATTGGCGTGGTGTGGGGAAACAACAGTTGGGATCGTGGGTTCGTGTATTGGCGTGGTGTGGGGAAACAACAGTTGGGATCGTGGGTTCGTGTATTGGCGTGGTGTGG